>CM030931.1:6414349-6539349 GCA_018136815.1 Isochrysis galbana
CGAAGTAGTCGTTGATGAAGCACGCGATGTCGGCGTCCTTCTCGTTGCACGCAGCCACCGCCTTCACGGCCTTCTTGTGCTTGTCCGATCCGATGTGGCAAAAGAAATTGGCGTGCAGCGCGGAGATGCCGTGCTTGCAGGCGCGGCAGAACAACTTACCATTTTCAATCTCCAAGCACTCATCTGGGTGCTTGCGCAAGCGCTCTGCCGCCTTCGCCGCCGTTGGCTCCTTTGTCTTCCGCTCCCCCTGACGCTTTGTAGATCGCTTGCCAGAGGGGGGGGGCTTGTTAGTCTTCACCTTGCGCGCGCGCTCGTGCTCGGCGAGCTGTGGGGCAGCCTGCCCAACCACCGCCTCCACCTCCTCACACATCTCCTCGCTGTCATTGTCTTCGCACATCTGAGGGCGAGCGTGCAAGCAACGAACGTCATGTGAGTGCGAGTGCGAGTGCGCGTTCGTTCGCACAAACATGTGTGCCTACATCTATATACAAACGTGCGAGCCTGTCTTACCTGTAGGCTGCTGGTCATCACCCACGCCTTCTTCCTCTTCTGCGCGATGGACGAGTAGTACTCGATCTCCATCTTCGACCTGCCGTGCAGCGTGCCTTCGCCAGTGGCGGTGATCACGCTGGTGCCGAGCGAGTCGTGCACGACTCGCATGCCGGCAACCAGCGTGCCGCGCACGCCGGCCGCGACTGCAGGTTCGTGGCGGTGCTCGCGCTCGTCGCCGCCGTCCTCCTCCTCGTCGTCCGTGCTGCCCTCATCCGTGCTGTCCTTGTCGTCCTCGAGCTCGTCGCAGTCCGTGAAGACCTCCTCGACCTCCAACCGCAGGCGTCTACCGCTGCTGCTGCTGCGCGCAAAGCGGCGGCGTTTGCCTACAGACGCAAGGCGAGCGAGGGTTGAATGCGCGAGGCAGGCTACATGCGCGTGAGGGCAAGGACAGCCGGCTGCAAGCCTCACCACCCATCGGAGTGCTCCGCCGCGCCTCACGCCAAGCGCTGCGGCTGCAAGCAAAGCATGAGGGATATATTCACTGAAAAACTCATTTAAGGTATGATATCGCGGGTGCTCTCTCTCTCCTTCGGCGCTCCCCCCCCCTCCCCTGACCCTTGACCTCGTCCCCCCCCTCCCCCCTCGCCCCCCCCCCCCCCCCCGCGCCAACTCGCTTGGCGCCAAGGCCATTGGTTTCGCGCCAAGCGGCACAGCGCTCATTGCCGCCCAAATATGCATAAAATATGTATCGATAGCTATGTCTGAAAATCATGCCCAAATATGTGATTGAAATTTGTACATATATCCGCCTACCCCAACCAGCAACCTGGGCCCCAAGTAGTGCACGAGGGGAGATGCCGCAAGGCACCTGATACGAGGACCTAATATCAGGTCCTGATATCAGGTATCAGGTCGCAGAGACCTAACGACCTGATACCTGACGGAGCAACTGGGCCAAGCACCGAGCCCCTACCCCTAAAAAATATAGTAGTATATATATTCTTGAAGATGACTACTACGTTGCTAGCCGCCATCCGCCATCCCCTTTTCTGGGGTCTACGCCTGACATCGCCTTCGCCCTACCCTCACTCCCCTTCCCGTTCCCCCCCCTCGTTCCTTTTTGTTTGGTTTCGGGGGGTCGGCTCACGTACACTACTTTGGGCCTAACGCTGGGGGAGGGGGAGGACGGGCCTTTTGTATTCTGCTTGAGTGGGGGCGCATTCGTGTGCGCCGCTGTGTGGGGGCCCAGCCTTGCGGCTTTCCCCAAGGTGTACGAGCACCGAGCCCCTAACTAAGTAGAGCATGAGGGGACAAGCCGCAAGGCAGGTGGGAGGAGTGGCAAGGGAAGTGGGCGTGGCTACGAGGTAGATAGATGTGCAGGGCCGCGCGCGTAGCGAGTGGCGAGAATATTAAGAAGTTTTTTTTCTTATCCAGTGGTACCCTAACTAAAAAGCGGCAGCTTATCCAGCCCTTCATTTACCCATTGTCGTTGGTGCCCTTCGCACCCCCATAGTCCATAGTGAGTGACCGGGCTATGTTTGAATGGTTTAAGATCCATTTCGTTTGGAGTTTGGAGGGCCTCAACGCGTGACGGTCAGTGTAAGAGTCCCGTCCGCCATGGTGCGTATGTCACATACATAGTATGTAATGAGGATCGCCACAATTACAATTACAATTAGCTGATACTAAGCTGATGCGCGAGATCACCTAACAATATCAAGCCTACGACTCGCGCCCCCAGAGGCCTGCACGTCCCAGACTACGCCTGATTAACGGACCATAAGCGCTCCCCGCGTTTGATTCTTATTGCTACGAGGACGCGCCCGATATATGCTACACTTCTGATTCCCTCCCCCGTGCCCGACCGTTCCATTTCCCCAAAACCCAAAATCCATGCAACTGTACTCCACGCGCGTGGCCAGGTGCCAAGTGTAGCTAGCCGCTTCAGGAGCGGCCTGCAATGCGCAGGGGCCGCCCTCGGCGGTCAGGCCCGGAGGGGGGCGCGGCGGCGCGCTCCATCGCAACCAGCTACTACAAAGTAAGTTGGGATTGTGGTTGACGGAAGGCAGACGACCGTCCATCGCTCCATCTCTTTACTGCCTCGTGCTCGGCCTCGTTAGACAGGCAAGTCTGACTATTCCGCCATGCTCAACACTTGGTGCTCGCCAATTGCTCTTGGAGGAGAGAGGAGGAGATCCCCACGTGGGCACCGGTGCGCGCGACAATGATCTCATATCCTTCACGCCGATCAAGCCGCTATCCCGCACGCGGAAAGAGCGTCCTCCATATATGCAAGCGTATAGACGAGGGGCACCAGCCTTTTTCGCTGTGGGCCTAGGTAAGCATGTAAGGCTTCTTTCTCCTCCACGTCCTCACACTCACCATTTTCGTCGCGCAAGACGTACCCGTATACACGCTTGAAGACATCCTCTCCGCCCAAGGCTTCCTCAAGGTACATTCGAAGAGTCTCCACCTGCGACATGTGCCGAAAAAAATGTTTATACCGAAGATGGGCTGGGTTAGGGCCGCTTGAGTGAGTAGCACCTAACCCATGTCGAGGACTGAGACTGTATGCTAGGGCCGGGAGACGTGCCTCGATGCGCACAAGGGATGCTGACATCTCCGACCCCTCTCTCCGCCCAGCAGGCAAGGGCGCAACGGAACTCGGACGTGACACACCTTGTTTGGCAGAGAGCTCCCCGGCACATAAATATTCTGGGGCAGAAGTCCCGGCTCTGCATGTTCCTCGAATGAGCTACATATATCTCGTGTGGGGGCGGGCGGAGCTAACGCGGCCGAGGCCGGCGTAGCACGTCCAGCCTTGTTTGATGCACCCGGCGTCCCCGACTTTTTGCGCGAGGGTCGCGAGGGCGGGTCGTCGAAAGCTATTTCGAAGGCAATGCCACCCGTGCCCATCGATGGTTTCCTATTGACCTGCGGCTCGCTCGGCGGGGGGGTCGACTCCATCGAAATGCTCCACGCAACAGCTGCGGGTCGCTCGCTCGCGATCGGCCTCGCCGGCTCCTGCCCAGCCACGGACCGGTCGTGCTCTTCGGGCACGCTGGCCGTCGTGGCTTCGGAAAGGACTACTGAAGCGTCCCTTGTGTATTCATCCACAAGCCGAGCGGAGTCCTCTTCCAGGATGAGCTCGGTCTGCACCCTGCCCTCTTCAGTGTCGAGCTCGTCCTCGAGCAAGTCGTCTATCACCTCGTCCTCAATATTGCAGGCTATAACCGCGACATTAGAAGGAGGGGTTGATGCGCGCATCTCCAGATCTCCATCTATCATCACCTCTTCGGAAATGTGGGCGTCGAGCTCGCCAGCGAGCACTTCGGCCCCCCCGGAAAACTCGTCGACGAGGATATACTGTTTGTCAAGAGCACCAAGAGTGCGCTCGATCGAGAAAAGCTGCCGTTGCAGGTCATTGATGTACCTGCGCCCTGCTTCCCCTCCAAGCACTGAACCCTCAAGGTCAGCCTTAAGCTCAGCCTGCCGCTGCATCAAGCGTGCCTTCGATTCGGCCACCTCTTCGTCGCTCAGCATGCGACTCCCAGGATGTGCCGCCTGGATCTCAGCACGCTTGGATTCGCAACCACCCCCACTGGTGGCTGGCGCCGATGGTGTGGATCGCGGTCTTCCCGAGGCTGGATCGGAGGCTGGCTCACCCAAGGTATCCTCCTCCTCAGACGGAAAGCCGCCCTGCACCGTTGCTGGAAGCAAGATCTCGACGCCAGGCTCGTCCCGCACAGCCTTGGCACGTCGGTCTCGACGGATTTGTTCGCGTGTCGCCTCGCGCCGATGTTCCGCTTCTGCCCTTATCTGCCGCCGTGTTTGCTGATCGAGACCTCCGGCCAGAGCACTGGAGACAGCGGCGCCCATTCGAGGTGGAGCGCCGCCCGCTCCTGATTTCTTGTTGCCAGCCCCTGCCTTGGTCGACGGGCCAGCCTGTAGGCGCGTGTTGCGCCTCGTGCCAGCGGATGCCGCGGAAGTTGCCCTAGGTGGCGCCGCTGGGGAGGGTGAGTTGTGGAAGAGCGTGTGAGAAAACTCCTCCTGGAGCAGCTTGGGGTCAAGGAAGCTCTCAATGCGCGACTTGATAAAGTCACGCTCAAGCACGTCGTGCACGCGAGGCCGGCGTGCCGGATCCTTGATCAGCAGTTCGAAGGTGAGCTCGCGTGACTGCCGTGAGAAAAGCTCAGGGAGCGGCGGTGGCTCCGAGCCACAAATCCGCATGACGAGCGCGGGCATGACGCGAGCAGTGAACGGCGTCTGGAGAGCGAATAGTTCGTAAAGGATCACCCCGATCGACCAGACATCGCACTTATTTCCATACTCCTTGCCCTCGCATAGCTCAGGCGCCAGGTAGAGCGGCGTGCCGACACATGTGTTGGCCACCGACATAGTGCCGTTGAGCACCTTCGAGATGCCAAAGTCGCCGAGGCGGACGAGGTTCATCCGCGTCAAGAAGATGTTCTGTGGCTTAAGGTCGCGGTGCAGCACTTTGCGGTCGTGCGCATGCTTGAGGGCGAGGCAGATCTGCACGAACCAGTTGAGGACCTGCGCCTCTGCAAACGGCGTCTTACTCGCTGCCTGAGCCTCGATCCGCTGCGCGAGGTCTCCGCCGTCGGCGAAGTCCATCACTATGTGCAAAACATTCGCCTCCTCGAAGTACTCGTGTACTCGAATCACGTTCGGGTGGCGGCGCAGCTTCATCATCACAGTGCACTCATTGGTCGCGTCCTCTCGCTCCTTCTTCGACATGTGCTCAAGGCTGAGCTTCTTCATCACGTACAGCCGCGAGTCGGCGTGCGAGCGGACGAGGTAAGCGGTGCCGAAAGCACCGCGACCGATCACCCGCTGCGTCTTGTACTTGAGCGCGCGCCCGCGCGCCGCCGGAGCCATTGGGGCCGAGCCAGGGCCACCAACCCTCGCACCCTGCGCCCGCCCGCGCGCGGACCGCTTCCCTTCCCTCCGAACCTCCCATCCGCCATTTTTATTTTGAGGTAGGCTCTACACGGGCCGCACCCCGGAAACCAAGACCAAGACCTCTGAACGGCTCCGCCTGCTGCTCGCCGCGCTTGCTTCACGTTACACGTTAGAACGTGGGTGCCTCATCTCGCGAAGTCCCGCACCTGTTTACTGTTGACAGGATAAGTCGGGGCTGAGGCCGCCGCCAGCCCGGTAGGCATGGAGGAAGGGGAGTGGTTCCATGCGCCGCGAGTGTGGCAAGAAAATTAAAATCATGAATTTTTAAAAGAAATATATTGTAACAAGCATGTATCGACTCAACGTAAACCAAGACTTCGGCCGGACGCCGGCCCCGAAAGGGGCATGGCGGTGTCCGAAAAGGAGGATCGCGGACTCTTACAACCTTCTCTCACGCCCCCCCCCCCCCGCCTTCAACTAAGTTTATACTTGGTTCACGCATGGCGGGGCAAGAGCCCCCCCTCTCTCCACTCCCACTCCTCCCCAGCCGTGGGGAGGGAACCGCCCATCCTCCTGGCATGCCTGATGGCTTGCCAAGAGCCCACTGCCCTGCTGACCCACTCTCACACTGACAGGCATGCCTGGTTCGCTCGTCCTGGCCCCTCGTGGCTCGTGGCCAGCCCATCGCCCATCGCTCCAACCCCCAACCCCCCCTCCCCCCGTGGTCGACAGGCAGACAGGTGCAGCGTGCAGCGTGGGAGCCCCTGGGGCTCATGCTGAGCGCCAGCGTGGGAGAGGCAGGGGAGGCCAGGGCCCAGCCCCAGCCTCCTCTGCCCCCTGAGCTAGCCTCCAGGAGCCTCCAGGGGTGACGGATTGGAGGTTACGGATGGGACGGAGGGAACCGGAAGGTACGGAAGGTAGGCGGCGGAAGGCACGGTGTTCTGGGAATTGGCGGGTTGGACGGGCTGATCCACCTCAATGGCGGGAAGGTGGATGGCGGGCAGTGGCGATGTCGCATTCGCGAATCGACACTGGTTAGGCTCCTCTTCGTCGTTCGGCATTTATCGTTATAATTCTCTCGTTCTCGTTCTCGGTCAAAAAGCTTCGCTTGGACGCATAGGGTCTTGGGTTGTGGAGCGTTCTCTCTCTTTCTCTCGAAAGAGAAGGAAGTTTCCCCACCCTTCTCCCTCCTAGGCGATCTTATCGTTTGCCGTCAATCCGCTACGGGCCCTACTCGTTATATCGTCGATTCCGCTCTCGCCGTCAACAAGACTCTCGCGGACACGGGAGCCGGCCCCTCGGTCGTGACCACCGAGCTGTTGGCTGCATTGCCCCGCGACGCTTGCGTCTTGATCGAACACGCTTCAGACCGACCTGCCGTCGTCGGACCGGACGGTAACCCCCTCCGCACTCGCGGCTACGCTACGTTGGTCTTCTCCCTCTCCGGTGTCGAATTCCGGCACCGCTTTCTCGTCGTCGAAGGCGCGCCTATGCTTCTCCTAGGAAACGATTTCCTGGAAGCATACGCCGCCTGTATCGAACTGTCGCCTGATGCGAAACGTGATGGCCGCTTGACCCTTGTAGTCAACAATCGTCGCGTTCCATCCCTCGTGTCCACTCGCCCTCGTCTCTCTTCGGCACCGTTAGTCGCTATGATCTCCGCCGACTCACCTCAGGCGGATGACTCGCCGCTCGTCCCCATTGCGGACGATCTCTCATCCTGCCAGGCTCACGACGAATCGCCGCCGGCGATGCCGACTTCGGTTCCATTGCCGCCCCTCGATGATCGACGCACGACGCACGACGCACGGAGGGCGCGGAAGTGTGGAAGGAGGCTTGTGGGAGGTAGTGGCAGGCGACTGGGGGTGGCTCAGGCGCGTGCTTGGCTTGTATTGACTCGTTGACTCGGGGTATAGACTCGGGGACTCGGGGGGACTCGCTTGGGAACACGATGGGACTCGACGAAGTTGCTACAAAACCCACTCACAAGAAACCAAAAACCAAAGTCCTTGGGCTCAGAAAACTAACGTAAACACTCCGGAATCATACGATAAACAAACCCCTCCCCGCGCGGCGAAGGCTGAAGTCGCGATCGCTCGTCATGCGCGAAGATATACGGAAAGAGAGCGCATAACTACGCCACCGAAGGGTTCGAACTATCGTTAAAGTGGAACTCGTCCGCTGAAGCCAACGCGGAGGGTCGAGGAGAGATCCAAACTCGCGCGGGGGGAGAAGGCGATGTGCGGAGAGACCTTCTAGACAAGCGACGAGCAAGGGGCGACGAAACAAGACGCGAGACGCGAGGCGCGTGCCATTCGTTCTTCCATTCTTTCATCGAAACCGCGACGAAACTAACATTAAACGTCGGTGCCCCCTCCGCGAGGATCGCGAAGAAGAACGGACGAGATGGAGGCAATCATCGAAGGAACCGCGAGAGGAATCGAAGCGAGGGGGGGAACAACGACGGCCGGAGGAAACGAACCGCGCGCGGGGGAGAAGAGAACCTCGCGCGGGGGGGGGATTAATATAACGGCCGGAGGCGACGGACGGCACGCCGAGGGAAAGAACCTGCCGCGGGGGGGCGAGGGACCGAGGGCACGGCGGGACAGCGTGGGAGGGCGCGAGGCCGATCTCGGAGCGAGATCGCGTCCTTTCCCTCGCGGAGCGCGGAGAGACCCCCCACGAGATATCTTGGGACCGGAGAATGTTTTGGACGAATCTTCTTGCCGTCGGCCGAGGAGAGGCGGACGGAGAGAGAGAGAGAGAGAGAGAGAGTCTCGCAGAGCGACTGCAGAACGAGAAGTCGAAGTCATGCCGGTTTATTAACTTAAACGAGCCAACAATTATAGTAACAGCAAAAACAAAATTCGAATCGCAAATTTCGAGACCAAAACCTGCAAACCTGGACTTGAGACCATGGGGAATCCGAATCTGTGTGTCTTGTGCGTCAGTGGCAACACGGGGAACTGTTCAATTGTAATTGTGAGCGCGTACCTTACACGAATATTCATGCCTACAACCTTCAGATGGGCAGGAATACAACACGCGGGGAACGACAGCAAGGAGGGACCCAAGAGAGAGCAAGGCGCCCAAGGTGCGAAGGAGCGAAACAGGGGCGAGACAGGCCACAAAGGGGCGCGACGGCAAGGAGCGATGGGCGAATTACGAATGAAGAGTCCTACAAGTTACGACTAAAACTCCGCGGCGAACAAGAACGATTCAGCACGAAGACGCACGAAGTGGCAGATGGTCTTAAGTCTTAAGTCGATCGCGGATGCGACAAGGGGTCGCCAGCGGGCGCAGCTAGAGGCCGGCCGCAGGCGCGCCATCGCGCGTGCCGCAGGAGAGGGGAGAGAGAGCGCGGAGAAGGGGGTGGGCGGAGCGATTGGTAAGTCTCGCACCTGTTTACAAGAGAAGTCGGGGCTAAGGACGCCGCCAGCCCGGTAGGCGCAGGAGGAAGGACGGAACGGACCACCGGGGGGGGGGCGCGGGCCACCGGACCATATCATCTAAGCCCTTGCTAGCCCTATCCCCCTACTAGTGCACGGGGGGAGTCGCCTGATGGCGGGGGGGGAAGGGCTCTGAGGGAGTGGGGGTGCAGAAAATTTTGCTGCGTGAGTAGAAAGTAGAGGGTCCACGGCCGCGTGTGCGGTGAGACTATTCAGAAGCATTATTATCGCTGCCTCACGCCCCTCGTCGAAGCGCAGTGTGCGCGCGGCCTCTCCTCCCCCGGGATTCCGCGTGAAGGAAACCGGGGGAGGGGAAAGGGGAGGTGGACAGTTAGGGCGGGTCGATAGGAGTAGCACCAGCTATCTGACTCGCGCCGTGGGAGTAGCGGCAAGTTATCACAGGGTGTCTTGTGCCATTTGTGGTTCTATACCGTTAGTGTGCCTTGTGTGGCAATGCCCCACTAGTTATGTTTTAATCATCTTGTCATGGCGTAGCGCGATGGCGGCGCGGCGCGCCGCTCTCTCACCGCCGCCGGGGCTCGCGCTGCGGGCTCCCGGCGATATGGAGCTTGTTAAGATTGTTTTTCCGTAGCAGCGTTAGTGGCATCTTACATCTTAAAGACCTCCTTTTACCGCCCTACCACCACGCACTCAAACATAATCACAACGGCACACAACCACTACACGATCAATCGTGCCACAATGCCGCAATGGCGTCGCATAGTAGCTCACGCTCGAACAAGGCCGATTCGTCGACAATTTCGAAAAATACTGACCGTAGCGGAAGGGAACTTAGGAGGGTTGAGACCTGGGTGCAACTTGGCACACTTAGTGCCTTGCAACGCACGGCCATCAGTGCGACGGGTGCCCGTGTGCTGACCCGGCGCTGGCTCTGAAACGTGGCATATCCACCCTTGCGGCATCGCTAACGCGGCGGTACTGAATTGCAGCGGCACTCTGTGGGCGCAGTATGCGCTGTGACGAGTCCGATGCACTAGTGAAGTCCCCCATCGTTGTCGACAAGGACGCCGACCACCCCATTGGCCGTGTTCCGGCAGAGTTAGGACGCGGCACATGGCGCGTGGCCGGAGTTGATGCATGCTGAGCTGGGAACATTCGCATCCCCTGCACTGCGTTGGCCGTAACTCTGCCGTCCATGGAGTACCGGGGGGCAGGCACGGGCCCTCCGCGAAGTTTGGGGTTTAGGACGGCGTGGAGCGCTGCTGGAGCAGAGGCCGCAATCGGGTCATATCCCTTGACCTTGATGTTTTCCTTATGATAGACGGCCAGCAGCTTCTCGCCCTCCTCTGCTCTTCGATTCACCACCTTCAACTCCTCGTGGAGCCGCTTCAGCTGGACTGTCGTCCCATCGTGTTCGGCTATTACACGAGAGATCTCCGCCTTCATGCGGTTAATCTCTGAATCCTTTTCGGCAAGCCGCGTGGCCCATGTCCTAGCGTCATCGGCGGCCTTAGCCGCAGCGGCATCGTCCGGCCGCGTGCAGGACGCCGCCCTCTTGAGTTCCGTGATCTGGTCCCGCAGAATCTGGCGCGCTTCCCTCTCGCGCTCCACGTCGGATTTGGCCTGGCCCAGCTCCTTGCTTAGCCGCTCAAGGTCTCTTGTTAGCTGCTGCTTGACTATGTCGTGCTTGGTGCCAGAGACTTGCACGACGGCCTCTGCATGGCGTGTCTTCTTCTCCTGGAGAACGTGCGAGAGCCAAGCACGCCAGCAGGTGTGCAGGATGCCATCCACGTGTTTCAATGCCAATGTCCGACTGAGCCACCTACGGGTGGCATAGAGCTTCTGCTCGTAGTTTTGATCCTTCACCCGCGCCGACTTGAGCCACCTCTGCAGCGACTCGTCTCCATTCGAAGAATTGTCTAGCTCTGGCAGGCATTGATGCTGACTAAGGAGCCGCTCTGTCTGCTCTAGGAGGATCGCCAAGGTGCCCAGCCAGTCCTTGTGCTCGGAGGAGAAGAATGCGTCATTGGTCTGGGTGAACAGCCTTTCAGCTGGAGGGATGTGCTTCGCCACGTCCGACCGCAGGCCCCACGAGCGTAGCCGAGCCAGCAGTAGCGTCACGTCGTTCTGCCACTGCATATGGTAGCCCGCGTTCCTGAGCTTGACTCGTAACTCCTCGATGGTCGCCTCGTGCTGCTCCTCCAGCTTCTTTGAGGTTTCGAGGTTGAGCTCTGCAAAGTGGAGGGCGTTCCGAGCCTCCTTCTCCGAGGCAGTGAGGTCTCTGATCTCTTGGATTGCGTCGGCTAGGCGATCCTTGAGGGCCAATGCGTCTTCACCTTGCCTTCCTGAGGCAGGAGTACGCTGCGGCGCCTCGCTTCCATCGCTCCTGCTCCGCGAGTGCACGAGTTCATTCCGCAGCAAGTTCCGCTCGTCCTCTAGACGCACGCGCATCTCGTGCTCCTCGGCAACCGCGAGCTGCAGTCGGCGATTGGAGCTCCACGCCTGCTCGAGCTCCGCCTGCATTACCGCGATAGCAGCATCCACCGGCGACGTGCTCTCAGGCCCGGCGCATTTCGCCGGAGGCTCCTGTGGGCTGGCGGCCAAGCCCTGCTGAACAAGTGAAACTTGGCGCGGCACCTTGTCGCGGTTGACCTGTGTCTCGCGCTGTCGCCTCACGCCGGTGCGCACGGCATCGAGGACTGAGCCGGCGCCCTCAAGCGCCTCGTTCAGCCGGCGCATCTCCGCACTTGACTCGTGCATCCCTCTTACCTGGCGGTGGATGGTGACAAGCGAGAGGCCGAGCTTCTCAAGGTAGCCCTCGAGCGAGCCGTTGAATGGCGCCCACCAGACGCGCTGCTCATCGGGCTGTGCTTCCTCTCTGAGCACTGCGCTCGCCTGAGCGCGCACCCCACCCAGCTGCGGCCGCGGCGCGAGCGGCTGCGAGAGAGAGCCACCACTCATCGCCGCCGTTGTGCGATGGAGACGGCTGCGGCCGCGGCACACGGCGGAGGCCCAGCGGCTCTATCAAGATTGGAGGCGAGGAGAGAGAGAAGATGGAGGGAAGATTGGAGAGAGAAGGGGGAATGAAGAGCCGGGGCGAGGCGGGGGAGGGGGGGGGGGGGGGGGGGAGGGTCAACGGCGCGGCCCGACCGTCCCCCCCCCCCCCCCCCCGCCCCGCCCCCTGCCCCTTGTTGTCCCGGGGGCCCCGTGCCTGCAGGGGGGGGGGGGGGGGGAGGGGGAAGGCGGGGGGGGGGGGGGGCGAGCTCGTCTCTTTTCCTCCCTTCTTCCGTCTTCTTCTCCCAGAGCTCTACTTTTGTAGAGGACTTTACAAGTAGAGTACGAGTACTCTAGCTCTATTGTACCTACTCTGTCGACGGGGGCCGCGCTGGGGGAGGAACTCGTTGGACAGGAGAGATCCTGTCCGAATGAGTTTTGTAGTATAAGTAATGTCCACTCCACCCGTGGGTTAATTGGGACCTCGTGGCTCCGCCCCCTCCCCCCTACTTTCCTCTTCTCTCCTCTTTCTCACGACTCGTCTTTGTGCTTTGTGCTCTATTTGTCAGTTCGTCGTCGTCGGTCAGCCCCACCACACCACAGACTATCTCACAATCTTTTGTCTAATAAAGTACCAGCTTTTGATCTGTCGGAGGACAGCCGTGCAGCCGTGGCTATGTTCATAGGATGGCGGGGCGAAGGTCCGAGAGAGAGCCACAAGGCCCCAATTAACCCACGGACCCTGTGGACATCACTTTTACTACAAAACTCATTCGGACAGGATCTCTCCTCTCTCCTGTCTACCGAGCTCCTCCCCCAGCGCGGCCCGTCGACATGCAGTGGGCGACGAGGCGGTACTCGCGCTTCCGCCCGTGCATTGACCTGCACGCGGGGCAGGTGAAGCAGATCGTGGGATCCACGCTGAGCGACGATCCCGATCGCCCACCCGTCGAGAACTTCGTCGCCACTCGCTCGTCGGCTGAGTTTGGTGCGCTGTACCGCGACTCACGCCTCGAGGGCGGCCACATCATCATGCTCGGCCCAGGCAACGAGGAGGCCGCGCTCGCCGCGCTCGCAGCCTACCCAAATGGGCTTCAGGTTGGCGGTGGGATCAACCCGCAGAATGCGCTCCGTTATCTCGACGCCGGTGCCTCGCACGTGATTGTCACCTCGTACGTCTTTCGCGATGGCAAGCTCGACCGGGAGAGGCTGAACGAGATGGTTCAAAAGGTGGGGACGCAGCGGCTGGTGTTGGATCTATCGTGCCGCCGCCGCGAAAATAATGGGCCATTCTATGTCGTCACGGACCGCTGGCAAAAGTTCACTGACCTCGAGGTGAATGCTGAGACCCTCCGGGAGCTTGCATCGTACTGCAGTGAGTTCCTCGTGCACGCCGTTGATGTTGAGGGCAAGCAATCGGGTATCGAGCAGGAGCTGGTCGTCACATTGGGCCGTTTCTCTCCAATTCGCGTCACGTACGCTGGCGGTGCAAGATCGCTCGAAGATCTTGAACTGGTTGACAACTTGTCGGGCGGCCGTGTCGACGTGACGGTCGGCTCAGCCCTGGACATCTTTGGGGGGAAGCTCTCGTATGAGGTAGTGTGCCAGTGGGATCAGAAGGCTGTGTGCGCACTGCAGCTTCGGAGGCGAGTGGCAGCGGCCGCTCTAATCAGCCTTGCGGCGTTTGCCCTTCTCAATGTTACCCGTTTGCGCCGCCGGTGAAGGGCGCATGCAGACGATGCGAAAGTGGAGTTCAAGATGTTGGGGGAATCTTCCTTTGAGCTCTTGCTTGCCCTCGGCGAATCTAGAGGCGCAGGGCGGGAGGATAGGCTACGTGATGCCCAAGCGGATTATCAGGGTCGAAAGCATGCCTAAGGGTGACAACATGGAGGAGACGAGAAGTAAGGACGAGGACAGCCGGCGGATCCCAACGGCCATTAGGGATTTTTCGCGACATCACAACACTAGAAATGCACGCTCCTGAGGGACGGAGATAAATGGAGGCGCCGGAGCGCTGGGGGTGAGCCTGCGGGGAGCAGAGAAGAAGAAAGGGTGCAGATGCTCCAATTTCGGCGCTCCGAGCTCCGACAGTAAGGAGTTAATTATTCTAGATGCTTGTATTTGTCCGGAGGCCAAATACTCAAATACACTACACTCTACGGCCATATTAGCAGGTCCCAGCACCGTACTTCACACCAGCTTTCTCTTTCTCTTCATCTACCTCTAGTAAAGGTGGCCGGGGGCTCGGCGGCTCGGCGCACGCCCAGGGCACAGAGGCCTCCAGCGGCTATTGTGGGCCTTCCTTGTCCTTGCAGCCTCTGGAGGCCGTTGAGGCCATGCACATACCCAGCCTACTCGCCCGCACCCCGCACCCGCACGGCGCTGGTCGCGACGCTTCCCGCCACGATTCTGGATCGCGCGGACCCTGCACGATGCATGCTAAACAAAAAAAATTGAAGGTGCATGATGCACGCTATCACGTCACGAGCAGAGAGGCAGAGGCTCGGGCCAAGCTCCTCGCTGCCAAGCGGCAGCAACACGAGGAAGCGGCGGCGTGGTCGAGGGCAGAAGCAGGGCGCGCCGCCTATCAGGCGGCGGAGCGCGAGCGTGATGCCGTTGGCAACAGGCGCTGGCCAGATATCACGCGCTACTCTTTCTCTATGTATGGCGCGCCGCCTCGATAAATAAAAATAAATAAATAAATATCCCAGATATATGTTATATATATATCCCATATATTTATTTATATCCTAGCCAACCAACTAACTAAGTTGCCAAGTATCAGTGATAGTACGTGGTCATGCATGGAGCGCGCCTCACTATAGTTGGCAGCCATTGCGAGGCCGACAGCCGGCGATCGGCCGACGCGGAGCCTCCGCCTCCGCGTTTCTTATGGCTTATGGGGATTTGCTCGGCATTCACTGCTTTGATTCTCTCACGCGCGATCCTCGATCCTCCCATTCTCCCACAAAATAGACTTCCATGGGTCGGACAAGGCAGGGGAGTCACTCACCGACGCCATGGACCATGGATTTTCGTGGGGTAGAGGGGGTTCGGGGGGGGGGGGAGGGGGGAGGGGTCTGGTGGGGCAGGTATGGGGGGTCCCTGGGGAATCCTTGGACACCTAGGAGGGGTGGAAAATAGTGGGTAAAAAGCGTGAGTGACCGGGCTAGATTCGATTCGGGTGCATGAAATGGTTCACAGTAGCGTGTAGCGTGCCGCGCGCGCGGTGCGGTGTGAACCGTTATGTTAAGATTGACGGTTGATGGGGGTGCACTAGGCAGTACCCCAGGGGCCCTGCCTGGCTGTGTTTGTGTGTTGGTGTTGAGGTTGAGGGCTGTGAGTGGCCGTGAATGGCTGTCGAGTCGAGCGCTACCGGAGGGCTCTGAGCCACTCCGTCGCGAGCGGCACCGGCGGCTAGCGCGGCGCTTTGTCCCTCCTCCCCACCGGGAGTCGGGTGAATGAAATTCTGGACTGGGTCGGGCAACCCCATTCGGGTGTATGGACAGGGAACGAACGGCGAACGAAGGACTGTGGGGCGGCGAGGCGCTCCTAGCGGCCCTAGTGTGATGGGTTGTAAGAGATTGTTAGACCTACAAAGAACTCTTCCCTCAGGGAGGGAGCCTAGGCTGCTTGAGTGCAGCGACGCAGCGAACAACGACGGACAACGGAGCTGAGAACAACAGGATACACCGACTCACGAACACACCGGAATCATTCACCCAAACAAAGCAAATTATCAAGCAACCGCGACCCCAAATCACCGATAACTCAAACACGTCGCGAGAGACGGAGAGAGAGAGCGAGAGAGAGAGAGACTCCGCAGCGACGGCCGGAGCGTGTCTCCGTTGTAACTTCCCACGTAGTGGAGAGTCCGAAGGGGAGCGTCCTGTCGCGCGACCACGGCGATCACTTTGGATACAGATCGCAACGAGATGTCTTCACGACCGAATAAATCTTGCCGTTGAGCGTGAACCTTCTAGACGCTTCTAACGAACAACCCTGAGTAGCAACCAAGGGGAAGAAACACCAAAGGGGCCAAGGCTTGCATGTAACTTGCATCAAGGGGAAAGATTCCCTCACCTAGGAAGCGAACCTACACCGATCTCCAAGGGGAGATGGCAAATTAAACCTCAAATCTCGAGCGGCTAGAGCAACCGACTCGCTCGCCAAAACCTTGACCGAGAAGAAAGAAGCAAGGACCTACAAGCCAAGGGTAGCGGACCTAGGGAATGTGAGAGGAAGTTTCCGAACGCCAACGCGAACGCCAAACGCCGGAAGGCAACGAAACCCTAACCAAGCCAAGCGGAACCTACGAAGAACAGGCCTGGACGACAACGACAACGAAAGTGAAAGTGAGCAAGTCCCAAGCAAGAACCGGAACTCAACAAGAAACAACAAGCCTTGCAAGAAGCTAAACAAGCCTTCACAAGGTAACTCGAGAGCCTGAGACAAGCGCGCAGCGAGTGACAGGCGACCTGGCTCCTTTGGGTCAAGATTACCCGAAAGGAGGAAACCCGCAATCTAGACCTGACAGACAGGCTAGAAGGAACGAAACAAGAACTCGAATTCTAGATCGCTAGGGACGAACCCTACCAACCTAGATGTACCTGAGCTTCGCCGTGTGGCCGCACGACGAAGGACCTGGAAATAAGAGCCTAGAAATCGCATCATCTAGGATGAATGCGACACCCCCCGACTAAGATCGAGACGTCTCCCGATGTCGAGCGTGAACCTGGAAACAGAGACCTGGAACCTGGAACCTGAGCTGACCAGAGGTCAGAATCGGAACAAGAAGCAACGAAACATAGCGAGCGAAACGTGGAGACAAGAACACCCTTTGGATCCAAAGCGAGCACGAAATCGGCGGCTTAACGCGGCGGCCTCTTTCGTACGCACTGCCCCACCCACTTCTCCCTTTTACAGGAGCTTTGCTCGGGTGTTGCGCCGGGTGTAGAGCGCAGGCAGCACGCGTTCAGCACCTCCATGATTCGCTCGGACGGAAACTTGAACTCGGAGCCCCAGCCGAGGCGTGGGGCTAGCCTAGAGGGACGGGTCCCTTACCCAAGACATGGGATCAACGAGGATGGAGCCTGGATCGAGTGCGCGAAGACGGCGCATCGAGAACGGGAGGAAGAGGAGTATCCCTGGCCGACGAAGAAGTTGCTTCCGGGGACTCAACATCTTCTGGACAAGTCTCTTCGACGGAGCGATCATAATCATCAAGCAAATCAGAACAACGACGGAGCAACTCGGAACGAGGCTCCCAGGTGGCTTCTCGAAGAGAATAGCCACGCCACTTCACGAGGTACTCGGTAGAATCGCCATGGCTACGACGATCGAGCAACTTCTCAACGATGTACTCGTCGTCAGCCAGCGGCTCTTCATCAACGAAAGTATGATACGGCCGGAGGTTCGAGATGTGCACCTCCTCCTTGACTAACCGGTTCTCCAGATCACGGAGTCGGTACCTAGTGTCGGACAGAGCCTCTACGACGCGGTAGGGACCCGAGTAGATGAATTGCAACTTGTTGGCGTGGCCTGGTAATCGCATGCAGACGCGATCCCCAGGTTCGAAACGCGCTGGTCTTTGAGACTTGATGGTAGCGTCACGGACTGACTCAGCCTGAGCGGCTAGGGTAGCCTCGAGAGCGCTGGACCACGAGAGGCGGAGGCTCGCATTGAGCCTGGATGCGTACGAGCGAACGTCGGCGGACGCCGCCTCGAGAGCAGTTGGCGAAACGGTCTTCGGATCAGAGAGTTGAGCGGGCAGACGCAGCTCACGCCCAAAGATCAAAGACGCTGGAGACCGGGAGGTAACACGACCGGAAGAAGCCCTCAACGAGAGGAGTAGGAACGGCAAATGGTCGACCCAATGACCGCCACCCTCGTTCGAGGCGCGCATCAAACGAATGAGCGTTTGCTGAGCGCGTTCGACGAAGCCTACACCCTCATGTCGATACGGCTCTGTACTCGACAAATCAGTCCCGGTGAGCTCCAGAATACGCGAAACAAGAACCGAACAAAGATTCGAACCGGCGTCGGTCCGAAGCTGCCTAGGGACTCCATAACGCGTCACAATCAAGCGGATGAACATGTCCAAGGCCATCTCCGACGAGGGATCCCCATTCGACGGCTCAGCCTCAATCCATCGAGTGAGCGAGTCGATGAAGACGACCAGCTTGTCGTAACCCGAGACTCCAGGCACGAAGTTGTGAGTGGGAGCTAGCGAGAGCACGTCGCAGTAGACCACATCAAAGGGGTAGGTACCCACAGAGAGACCGGAGGGCGACGCTAGAGCCCTAGGTAGCGGCTTGGCGAGGGTGCACTCGTGGCATTCTCGGACGTAGGACGCAACGTCGGAAGACATGCCAGGCCAGTATACCCGAGTACGAAGAAGACCAGACATACGAGAAACTCCAAGGTGACCGGAGCGATCGTGGTAGGCAAAAAGGTAGCGAGACCGCAACAAGGGCGGAACGTAGAGCACTAGCGAGTCCGAGTCGGTGGAGTCAAGGACGGTGCGATAGTAGACGAGCCCATCGTGAACGACGAAACGGCGAAGCATCTTGGATTGCTGAGCGGGAGCGGGAGCGGGAGCGACAGGACTGGAACACGAATCATCGTCGGCAACGGGGCCTGAGGCGGCGGCCGGCGGAGGCGACCCTTGGCCTGATGGCTCGTGGTTGGCCGTCTCTCCTGAGCCTAGGAGTGGCTCTACGAACGGATCTTCCGCCAGGGCCGCTTTCATCTCTGCGGAAGTCGGCGTACCCGGAGCCAAATAACTGGACTGGATGGCGGGCCCGGAATCGGAGGCTCGACGACGAGATCGGTCCAAGGCTTGAAGCCCTCGCGCCGTAGCTACGGAGCGCGTGATGGCAGCCACCGGATGAGACCGTTCATGCTCGGCTAGAGACTCTGAGCCAGGCTCACGTACCGCTAACGACGCTGGGCCGGCGAGTGGTTCGTCTTCGTGTTCCGGCTCCAGGGATGCTAGCCGGGACAGCCCGTCAGCATCCTGATGAACAGCTCCTGGTTTATGTTCGACATCGAACCGGTACTCAGCCAACTTGAGAGCCCACCGAGTCAGCCGAGAGGCTGGCCCACCGGCTACTTGATCCTTCATGGTATGCAGCCATCGCAGCGCGGAGTGGTCGACGACTAACTTGAACCGACGCCCCCAAAGGTAGGGTCGCCAATTTCGGATTGATTCCAGGGCAGCCAAGAGCTCAATCTCGGTCACCGTCCAGTGGCGTTCGGCCGAGGTGAGACTGCGAGCGTAGTACCCAACGACTCGTTCACGGTTATCGTCTCCTAGCTGCGAGAGGATGCCGGCGATGCCCAACTTGCTAGCCCCATCGGTCTTGACGATGAAGGGCCGATCATCCCTGGGTGGAGTCAAGACGGGCTCCGAAGTGATCGCTGTCTTGAGCTCTTGGATAGCTCGGCGACACTCCTCGGACTGAGACTCCTTTGCCACGTCACAGCCCTTCCGCGTGAGGGCAGTGAGAGGAGCAGCCTTAGCGGCGAATTGGCGAATGAATCGACGGTAGTAGGAGCAAAGGCCGAGGAAAGATCGAACCGCTTCCAAGGAGTTGATGGATGACGGGTCGATGTCGGCGACAGCTGCGACCTTCTTCGGGTCCATCTTGAGACCTTCCCTCGAGACAACGTGACCGAGGTACTCCGTAGAGGTGGCAAAGAAGACACACTTGGACATCTTGCAGGTCAGGCCGGCCCACTCTAGCCGCTCGAGAACTAGGTCTAGCCGGTGAAGCATTTGCTCGAACGAAGCTTGTGCCCTGGCCTCTTCGGAAGGACCCACGCCCGTTGACCAGATGCCCACATCATCGAGGTAAGGCATGCAGATCTCCCACGCTAGCGCACCGAGAACGATGTCCATCAAGCGGCACATGTAGGAGGGACCTGATTGGATGCCGAACGGTAGAAAGTTGAACTCGTATTTGCCGCGGTGGGTGGTGAAAGCGGTGATATGTTTGTGCGATTCTTTGATCGGGATGCCCCAAAAACCAGAGGCTAAATCGAGAGTACATAAGAAGAGAGAACTGAGCGGCCCTTGGCCGGATGCTAGCCTATCGATAGCCTCCACAATGAGGGGTAGAGGGCTATCCTCGACGCGTAGCTTGGCGTTCGTGTCGCGGTAGTCCACGCAGAATCGAACGGAGCCATCTTTCTTGCTGACCAGGACTACTCGGGAAGCCCAAGCCGAATTTGACTTGCGAATAATGCCGGCGGCTTCCATCTTGGCTACCTCCTCTTCTATGATGAGCTCGCCTGCGCGGCCCACTCTAGACGGAGCGTGCCGGTGAGGAACAGCGCCGGGGTTGAGTGGCAACTCCACCTCGAGAACGTGCGTATGGTTTGGAGCCCCCGGGTGCAACGCGAAAGCTTTGATGCGCCGGGCCAAGAGTTGGCGTACTTCTTCTCGTTGATCGTCGGACAGAAGCCGGTCTGGATCGATGGTGGCTGAGTCGAGTAGAGATCGTTGCTCCTCGCTCAGCGCGGTGACAGGGTCACCATCCCCCTCGCTTCCAGTCGGAGTCCAGCCCCGGTGCAACTTGAAACGCACCTGGAGCGAAGCTATCGGATGCAGAGACGGCAGGGTCAGCGCATCGACTCCGGTGTGGATGATCGTCACCGCGATGCGATGATCGTCCGTGGGCGTGACCACCGTGGGCATTACGAGAGGGGACGAATCGAGAGCCTCGCGATTTGGTAGGCGGTCGACCAGCATCGCGCAGTCCGAATGATCTCGGAGAGCTAGCGGAACCCTGACCCAGATGGTTGCGCGGTGGAAGGCAGGAATCGTCACCGCTTGCTCCGTATAGAGAAGATATTCGGACGAGGTAGACGCCGGAGCTTTGGCCGCAAACTCGTCGGCAGACTCAAAGAGAGGTGTATAGAGTGGCTGTCTAGCATCAGCAGCAGCCTCACCCTCCGATCCGGCCGGGATCTCTCGTGTTCCCGTCGACCTCTCCAGAAAGTCGACAGTCAGCGGCTGTCCGGGTGACATCGAGATAGCTCCGACGAAGCCGGAGTCCGCGACTGGGGGCGGCGCCGTGGAAACTCTGACTACGCATTCGGAAAGGACTCTTGAAGAGTCTTCTGAATCGCCAGAGGCAGGACGGAGGCGGAGGCTTCCTTCCGAGCTCGCGGCGTCGAGAGAAATGGTAGCGGAGTGAGCGGCCAAAAAATCGTTCCCGAGCAGCAGCATCGGGTTTCCTTCGATGACCGCGAACGAATGACGGAAGAGGCGACCGGACAAGGAGAAGACGAGGCTAGCCCGGCCCCTAGTGATGAGAGGAAGGCCGTCCGGCCCATGTAGGTTGGGGACGGTAGCGTCCGATACGCGTTCGACGCAAGCGTCTTCAGGTAGTCGATCGAGAAGAGCAGTGGTGATTACTGACGGGCCCGCTCCAGTGTCAGCCAGGGTGCTGTTCACCGTGAGGGCAACGTCCGGGAGAACGAACCCTTGAGCTGCGCGGTCGCCATCGGCACGGCAGACCACGAGATCGCGGACATAGAGGCAGTGACGAGGGTAGAGCGGCGGCGGAGTGTCCGCGATAGATTCTACTGGAAGCGAGGTTCCGGCTCCGGGTGACGGGGTGGTTGGATTGGAGGCTGGCCTGGACGGAGAAGGTTCATCGACGTGGGGCACTCGCTCGATAGCGGCGGCTACCGTCTGCGGCACGAATGGTATTGAAGAGTATGGGGATGCCTTTGCCGAACTAGAGGGGTTAGGCACGCCATCATAGCCTAGCCCTCGACGGTCCGTCGGATGCCGAGGTTGATCCATTTGGCGTGACCATTCCTTCTCCAGGGACTTCTGCAAGTCTGTCTTCGGAAGCTTCGACAACTCGGAAAATCCGGCCGCACTGAGGCCCCTAGCGGCAGCCCCATCGCCACACAATGCCTGTGGAGTACCTTCTCCGTCGGCGGCGTCGGAGGGCTTGGTCTCGAGGGCCTGCATGCTCCGGTGTTCTGGAGTCTCGGGCGTATCATCTTCTCCCGAGTCCAGCCCAACATCCCCGTTTTCAAGTGGCCTTTCGGCTACGACCGAACCGGTCGGTTCGGCCACTCCTTCGTCGCCAGCCGTGAAGGAGGCGCTCGGAGATAGTGCATTGATGCCTTGAGAGCCCAGTCGAGACAAGATGGGAGGTTCCGACGGCTCCGCAGCTGCCGCTTGCTCAGCGATTTCTTGGGCGATGGAAGGCGTGACATCCTGCCACCGATGGACCCCCGAAATTACATCACGATCGAAGACCTGCCACTTGCTGCGGCGCTTCTTCACCGTGTTTGGAGGGCCTGGCGTTGTAGAGCGGTCCCTTATGGGCCACTCCCACGGCGTGAAGCGGTCTCCTTTCGCCTCGGTCCCGTCTTGCGATACGTTAGTTTCCGAGTCCTCCTGATGAAGCAGGCGAGACGCATCGGCAACGGGGCCTACGTCCGGGATCACGACAACCGAATCAGACACTAGCGAACCGCTGGGAGGCGTGAGGTGAGAGCTAGAAGCTGCTTCGCCTCTCCCCTCCATGAAGCGAGCCAGAGCCGTCCTCGGCTCAGCCAGTTCGAAGCCGGTCGAGCAGAGCGAAGGGCGTTCTCTCAAGCTGGCAGCAGCTTGGGAAATTGCCCAGTCCACCGTGAAGTCGAGCGAACGCGACGCCTTGGCTTTGCGCGCATAACGGCGCAAGACTGGCATCCACTGGGCCGCCATTGCACCGGCAATGCCCACATAGGTGCGGCTGCGAAGGGCGCCACGGTGGGGCGACGGCGATAGATCCGCCATCGCGGATAGACGTCCCTCGACAATCTTCGAAGGCTGCAGGGGCGGGAGTGAAGCCGTCAGGTACAGGCCAGTTGCTTTTTGATGGCCCGTGCCGTGCTGCCACGGCTGCACAAACTGCCGCGGTCGCAACCCCCCGACTAAGGCGGAGGCTTCCGCGTGCATTCGAGGATTTTCGACGGCAACGAAAGGCGCGTCGGCGCTCGCCATGGCGAGGAAGACTCTAGCGGCGGATTCGAGAGCCTGGCGTCGTCCCGGCTCCCGATCGAGCCACTGGCAACTCACCGCCGACAAATACGTGCACGGCGGATGCGCGACCACGAGGTCCCAACCTAGATTTTGAATGTGAAGAGCATCTCCGCAGAAGTGGGGAATGTAGTCGATCTCCGACGGTCGTAGATCGCACGTCGCGACGTGCGCTCCGGCGAGTAGGAACATCGAAGACACGACCCCGCTAGCTTCACCGACGACCAGAACGCGGGGTGGAGGAATCCCCTCGGCCGCGTCGAACGTCACGGCGTCGTGGATCGCTGCTAACTCAGCGCAAAGCTCGTCGAAATGCGTCGGCAACACGGCAGAGGGCGATGCATGAGTGCTCGCGTCCGGCCGCCGCAAGGCTAGAGCAGCTTCGGCGAGATGGCGGGGCAAGATGACGGAGGAACCGCTAGCCCAGGCACGGGAGGCGGCTAACATTTGAAGCTCGCGCGTAGGGGCGCGGGCAGTTTCAGTAGACTTGGCGGCCGAGGAACAACCAACCACGGCGATCCGGTGGATGGCCTCGGCAGTGGAATTCAGGGGAAGGAGATCGTCGCCCTCGAGTTTCGGTGGGCTAGACATGAAGGGGGTTGGCTCCGGCGGGCGATCCCTGGAACGGGGATCCTCCGGAGAGCCGAGAGAAAGAGGAGACGCCGGCGTCCGTGTGGGGCGCGACGAGAGATCGTAATCGACGGCCCCTGCGTCTCCCGAGTCTGGGGTGGCCACGGCGTGAGCGCGGAAAGCCGCAGCTCCCTTGGAACCTTCAACTTCATTGACTCCGGAAGCCGACCCTTCCGGGTCGGTAACCAGGTCAGAAACGAGAACGGGTGCAACTTCGAGACGAGAGAATGAACACGATGACGGAGAAATATAACGAACCGCGGAGAGAGGTGAGGAGGAGGCACTAGTCTCCGCCTCTACAGCACGAGAACCTACAGTAGACAACGACAATTCGTCCGCAGAGCGGCTCCGGCTATGGCCCTTGGGAGAGAGGTCTCCAGTGGGGTCCCGCCGGGAAAGAGCAGAAACAGGTAGAGCAGCAACAACGTTTTCGGACGCGGCAGCGGCCACGTCGGACCTATCCATAGAACCTAGAGCAGAAGATGATACCGAGTCGACAGCCCCCGAGGGCTTCACAACTGATTGTTTACGAAACGAAGAGACCGAAGACGCGTCGAATCCACCTAGCCCACCCCCTTGGGCAGGGCCGTCGGGGGGTGAATCCAGGGATGAAGATGCGACGAAAGACCTAGGAGAGTTAGAAGAAACCGATGACAGCATAGTATCCGTAGAAATAGATTCCAAGAGGGGCAGCGAGCGAGAATCGGCCCCTAACATCCTAATAGCGTGCGGAGTAATAGAAGAACTTGTAGACGTACACGAATTTCGGAGAGTCGGGTCGCGACTATCTCCGGGGCAAACCTGTTTCCAGGAGCCCGGGTCAAGTGTCGACTCCGGCTTCCGAGATAGCCGTCCGGCGGGGGCTTCAGCCGGCGAGGCGGCTCCCACCGTCGAAGACTGAATGGAGCTAGAGACAGGGGGAGAATCGCCGCGTTGACAGCTCTTCTCCCCAAGCGACGTAGGGATCGGATCGGGATGGTGGTGGTGGCGTTCGGGCCCACCGCCCGAGATGTTCTCCGCCAGGGTTTGAGGGACGGGGACCCCGCCGGACCCCTACTGAGGCTTAACCCGGACCATCGAGCGAAGAAGCTTATGAATGTGCTCGTCCGATCCACACTCTCCGCAGCCAGCCTCACACAGAAAGCGGATATATGGCTGACAGATGACGGGGTTGTGAGCACCGTCTCCCGTGCCATATTTCCAGGCTTCGCTGGATGGAGTGCCAGGAGGAGCGTGAGGTCGGAAAGCGCAGAAGGCACAGCCGTTTTCGTTCGTCCATTCGGTGATTCCCCTATTGATATCGTCCGTCCGTGGAGTTTCCATTGAATTATCGGCCGGTCGGCACTTTGCTAGCGCCGCCGAGACCCTTGGGTGCTTGGCATAGCCTGCTACGGCCCAGAAGCGGGCTCGGGCCCGATTCCAAAGCTCGGGCGTCCACCGGGATACGCCCAAATCGGGCGGTAGCCCTTGGCCGTTCGCCGGCGGATCGCAGCGACGGCTGGGCGGCCGAGACGAGCCTCCCTTTCGACCCGGTGGATCGGTCAGTATAGCCGGCAACGGTGAGTTGGAGTGGTAACTTGCCGGCGGTGCAGCAGCCCGATAATCAGGCTTCGAAGCAGGCGAATGTCCCTGTCCGCGAAGAGCTTCCGCCACGGTAGCTTGGACGGCCGCCTGCACGGCGGCAACCATGTCCGTGGTCGAAGCGGTCTTCTGGGACGAGGAAGTCTCGTTCTTTGCCTCGCCTGAGGCCTTAGTGCGTACGCTAGCCACGGTTTGCTTCGTCAAGGGCCGGGATTGATGACGCTTCACCCGGGCCTGCTCGTAAGGGCTGAGGTACCGTTGGCAGAGGTTGACGCACGAGAGCGCCGACCGACCTAGCTCGTGGTTCTCTACGCGGAAACGAGTCTCCGCGAGCACCTCCGCAAATTTAATAGCATTATCGACGCCGCGCTGAGGATCAACCTTATCGTTTCGAATGATTTCTTCGAACCTCTGGTTGATCTCATGGGCCATGTTTGGGTGATCCCACACGTTGGTGGAGTCAACCGCGGAATCGCCAAGCTTGCGGATGTAGGCGCGAACCAAATTCTTGCTGAGCTCACATAGATCAGCGCCGGCCTCGCGCTCCCTCATGCGGTCCCACTCCATCGACGCCGAGTCTTTCGCGAAACCATCGGCCCCGTTTGCGAAGGTCCCGTCGCATTTGCGAAGAAGGACGTCAGCAGCGAGGACAGGGTTGAGAGCGAGAGCGCGATCCTCCACTAGATCAAGGAGGAAGGCGAAGATGCGGGAATTGCCGCTGGAATTGGCGCCGGCTGCCGCGAGGAGGGAGGTAAATATTTCGCGATGATCGCAGCCGAGCGCTAGTGCCCGCTCCAACGGCTTGATGAGCGTGAGTCGAAATTCGTTCCAGGCTGTTGCCGCCGTTTGCACGTTATCGGAGGCGAGGGCCTTTGGGAAGCGGAGCTCCGAAAGCTCTTTGCCCATCCTGACCTGATGGTGAAGGGTTTGCTCGGCTGAAAAGCGGCTACGCACCCATTTGAGCAAGTGGTCCTCCTCCATGAAAATTCGGCAATGCCAAACGTTGCCCGCCAGGGAGAGGTTGCTCTTCAAAATGGTGTGGATGAGCTCATGCTCGTCGGAGTCGCGGTAAAGTGCGGCCAGATCGCGTGAGGGCAGGGCGAGGAGATTTTTCCACTCGCTTACAACTGCCTCTCGCTCATCCATCCCCACCGCAAGGCAGGGGTCACGAGGGTGGCGGAACGGCACCACCGGGGTCGGGCCCCGGTAAGGGCTCTGATCCTGGCGGCGGGATTCCGATTTGGAGGTCGGGTACGCCGACCGTGGAACCCTAGTAGCCGGAGAGGCGTGGCCCTTTTGGTCTAGGGCAGGAGGCTCGTCCATGGATGGTTCCTTCTGAGCCGGCCTAGCAGAATCCGCAGCCGCCTCGGTCCGATCCATGGACGGACTTGAAGTGGGCTCTTGGCGGGCTTGGAGTAGCTGAGTCAGGGCTTTGAACCCTGCTTCAACTTGATCCCGGAGAAGCCCCTCCCTCGCCTCTGCCGCGGCAAGAGATGACTGTAGGCGCTCCACAGCCCCTTTTAGGGTGTTGGTCTGCGCTTGAAGCCTTGCCATTTCCGCATCCTGACGCGCCGCGGCCGTCTCGATCGGGGTGATCTCTTGATCAAAGACCCCTTTTGATGACGGCGGGGCATAGTCCCGGTAAGCGGGGCTTCGGAAGCTGATCCCCTCCCCTTCACCGACCTCAGACTCATCATCTCGAAGGTGAGGAGGGGGGTCAAACTGAATCAGAGGGAGGGGACCCTCCTCCACCTCATTGGCCAACTCAGCGACGCTGAAGTTGGCCTCATGCGGGAGAGGGTCATGCTCCACCATGGCCCGCTGTGATTGCACCCGGTGGGTGCCGAAGGAAGCGGACAAATCCTCGCCATCCGCCACGAGCTGATCGGAGCCAGTCGTGGAGATAGCAGCCGGGGTGATGGGTGCCATTGGTGTAGCCTCAGAAGCCGTGGGATCACTCGGACATCCCACGGGAGCAAAAGCTGCAGCGGGCAGAGAAGGTTCCCTGAGGGGTTCCTCCTCTGCGGCCGAGGACGCAAGCTTCGATTTCGTGCTTGTCGAGTCGAGCGCTACCGGAGGGCTCTGAGCCACTCCGTCGCGAGCGGCACCGGCGGCTAGCGCGGCGCTTTGTCCCTCCTCCCCACCGGGAGTCGGGTGAATGAAATTCTGGACTGGGTCGGGCAACCCCATTCGGGTGTATGGACAGGGAACGAACGGCGAACGAAGGACTGTGGGGCGGCGAGGCGCTCCTAGCGGCCCTAGTGTGATGGGTTGTAAGAGATTGTTAGACCTACAAAGAACTCTTCCCTCAGGGAGGGAGCCTAGGCTGCTTGAGTGCAGCGACGCAGCGAACAACGACGGACAACGGAGCTGAGAACAACAGGATACACCGACTCACGAACACACCGGAATCATTCACCCAAACAAAGCAAATTATCAAGCAACCGCGACCCCAAATCACCGATAACTCAAACACGTCGCGAGAGACGGAGAGAGAGAGCGAGAGAGAGAGAGACTCCGCAGCGACGGCCGGAGCGTGTCTCCGTTGTAACTTCCCACGTAGTGGAGAGTCCGAAGGGGAGCGTCCTGTCGCGCGACCACGGCGATCACTTTGGATACAGATCGCAACGAGATGTCTTCACGACCGAATAAATCTTGCCGTTGAGCGTGAACCTTCTAGACGCTTCTAACGAACAACCCTGAGTAGCAACCAAGGGGAAGAAACACCAAAGGGGCCAAGGCTTGCATGTAACTTGCATCAAGGGGAAAGATTCCCTCACCTAGGAAGCGAACCTACACCGATCTCCAAGGGGAGATGGCAAATTAAACCTCAAATCTCGAGCGGCTAGAGCAACCGACTCGCTCGCCAAAACCTTGACCGAGAAGAAAGAAGCAAGGACCTACAAGCCAAGGGTAGCGGACCTAGGGAATGTGAGAGGAAGTTTCCGAACGCCAACGCGAACGCCAAACGCCGGAAGGCAACGAAACCCTAACCAAGCCAAGCGGAACCTACGAAGAACAGGCCTGGACGACAACGACAACGAAAGTGAAAGTGAGCAAGTCCCAAGCAAGAACCGGAACTCAACAAGAAACAACAAGCCTTGCAAGAAGCTAAACAAGCCTTCACAAGGTAACTCGAGAGCCTGAGACAAGCGCGCAGCGAGTGACAGGCGACCTGGCTCCTTTGGGTCAAGATTACCCGAAAGGAGGAAACCCGCAATCTAGACCTGACAGACAGGCTAGAAGGAACGAAACAAGAACTCGAATTCTAGATCGCTAGGGACGAACCCTACCAACCTAGATGTACCTGAGCTTCGCCGTGTGGCCGCACGACGAAGGACCTGGAAATAAGAGCCTAGAAATCGCATCATCTAGGATGAATGCGACAATGGCGAGGCAGTGGTGCGCGCGCGCTGGTGCGTTGAGCCCCTGTGGCCCGATGGACGTGGGTGTGGGTGGCCGGCCAACTTCAACAAGGCAGATAGCTTCTCACCTGGTTGGACCCAGGACCCAGGAGCTCATCCTGGGTGTGAATGAGAGCTCTCTCCAGGCTGCATCCAGCTGCGTGCGGCGCGCGCCTCCATCTCCATCGGGGGGGCGTCGCATCGAGAAGCGTTTTGTTTTTGGTGCGTTGAGCCCCCGGCCACCTTGAGAGTGGGTTGATTTTCCAGCGTTGCAAGAGTAAAGTAGGTGTGGACTTACTCCATCTTTGCGTCTGAGGAAGAGAGCAACGGCCCGCCGCGCCCGTTGTATCCTCTGCTGCTGTGTGGCTTTGCGGTGCCGTTGGGGGAAAGGAGAGGAGAGAGAGAGTTCCCGTGTACTGTAGGAGATAAGTTGTACCCACAGCCTTTGGAGGGGAGAGGAGAGGAGGGAAGGAGACGACCATCATCAAGAGAAGAAGAGAGCGGGGGGGGAGAGAGAGAAGGGAGGGGGCGGCCGCCGAGAAGAGGTCTCGTCGGGGGGGGGGGAGAGTCGGAGGGAAAGGGGGCGCGGCCGCGGGGGGGATGATGGAAGAAGGGGTAATGCCCACAAGAGAGGGGGAGAGAGAGAGGGGGGGGGAGAGGAAGGGGGGGGGGGGGAGGGAGGGAAGAGAAGGAAGAGCACAGGAGAGAGAAGGGGAGGGAGTAGAAGAGGAGGGGGGGACACAGGGTGCGCCGGCGACGACGGTGCTCTCTCTCTCGCTCTCGCTTCTCTAGTCTCTCTCTCTCTCACACCCCCCCCCCCCGCCTCTCTCTACGTACAGCGAACGTGTGGGCCCGGGGTGGGGGGGTTAGGGGTGGGGGGGAGGCGTTGGCGATGCGCTTCCCCGCACTCTCTCCCGCGCTCCGGGGCCGGCACAGCGCTCGGCACAGGCCCCCGCTCAGCACGGAGGAGGCAGTCCTCGTGCTGCAGAAGCACTCGCGAGGCTGGAGGACACGCACCAGGGGGCTGTTCGCGAGTGCATTCGACGGCATCGCCAGCGGAATGGGCGCCTCAACCTGCGCCAGCTCCGTCGATGCCGTCCAGCTCACCAATGCCGCCCACCTCTTCCCAGCGCACGGGAGGGAAGAGCGGACTGTGCTGATGGTTCAGCTGTGGGCGAGGCTCGACGCGCTCACGACGGTCGACTGGTCCGAGCCGCGCGCCGCAGCGGTCACCGCGAGTAGAGCAATCACAGCAGACTTCTACGAGTCGCTGCCCTCCGATGACGATCAGGTGAAGATCGATGTGGACACGTTGCTGACTGGTGAGAGCCCTAGGGCTCAGGGCGCGCTCACAGAGATCAATATGGACTCTGCTCTGACAGGCGAGAGTCCTAGGGCGCAGGGCACACCCACCGCGAGGTCTCGGATGTCACAAAGCGATGATCCGGCAATCTTGACCGTCAAGGCCACGCCAACTCGGCCATCGGCGAAGCCGCCCAGCATGGCCTTTCTCACCCGTGCAAGGAAGTACGGCACCAAGCCCAGCCGGGCACTGCCGCTCGACCACGAGGAACAAGTTGCGGAACAAGTGACAATCATCCAGGCTAGGGTACGGGGCAAGCTTGCGCGTGCCCACGTGCGCGAGGACGAGACGCCCGTGCAGTGCTGGCGTCTGGATGCATGGCGCATCTGCCTCGTCGCCCCGCTAGCTCTTGTCGTCCTTCTCTTTGTCTCACCTTGGCTGCTCCCACTCTGCATGCTGAGCTACGCATACCTGCGCTTCCCTTACTTCCTCGGATGGGCCGCGAGCGAGTGCATCACACGATTCGCAATGTTTGGCTACCCTATACGCTTCGGCGCAATCCACATGTCCCCGTGGCTTCGGCTTGATCGCGGGAAGTCGCCAACCCTCAAGATACGGCTGCTTGTTGAAGACTTTGCACTATCCAACCCGCCGAGCATGCGTTGCTTGAACAAGGACTTCGTCTCCGTTGGCCAGACGAATGTTGTGATCAGCGTCAAGCTAGGATTCATCCGCCAGCTCATTGGAACCGGCAAGATGCGACCAGTGACCATCCACTTCGAAAGCTGCACATTCGAGCGGGCACGTCTCGTCTTTGAGTTAAAGAGGGGCCGTCTGAACATCAATGGCCTTGTGGGTGAGCTTGCAGAGCGCGAAGTGAAGGCCGCCTTGCCCGGGAGGGTTGGGGCGGCCCTCCGCTGCCTGCCTCGATCTCGGTGCAAGATGCCTAATCTCCTTCGACTGAAGTTCTTCAACGTCCGCGGACGAATCAAACGCAGCGACATGCCTTACATTGTGGTTCGTGCGCGCGACACTCGTTTGGCCACTCCACGCGGGGAGCATGTCCGCAAGCACTCAGCCGAGTGGGACGAGTGGCGCTTTGGCCACGAGTTGCTGCTCCGTGTAACTGACCCCTCTACTGTCCTCGACGTGCGCGTCTACTCGTCACAAGGGCGTGACCAGCTCCTCGGCCGGTGGGTGATGACTATGAAGTACCTCGTAACGCTGCCGTCGTACTGCAAGCACAAGCCTCCTCTCTCCCTAGCCTCAGATGGTTCCGTGAGTGGCACCTTCTTTCTGTGTGATCGGGCCTTGCATGGCTCAGCGATCCGCTCTCTAGGGCCGGACAAGCTCGGTCAAGGCTTGCGGGGTGAGCTCGACATGCGCCTACAGTGGGTGCATGATGCCGACCTACCTGACCTGCCGCCGCCGTCGAAGACAGCTATTGTCCAATTAAATGAGAACCAAGCCGAAACATTGCTGCGCATGGGGAACGTTTCGGAACTGCGAGCGCTGCTCCGACGCCTTCCTATCCGGATTCGCTCGCGTGTCATCAGGCTCAACGATATTCAAGCGTCCATCAAGGATATCTTTACAGGGCGCAGCGGCCACATCGAGACGAAGATGGAAAAGCATCCTAGTCTGAGCAAGTTGCTTTCCAAGGAAGAGCGGGAAGCGTACATGCAGATTGCCAACACAAAGCTTGAAGTCGTCAAGATCAGGCGCATCGAACTCAACTCGGTGAGCGACCAGGATTGCGGGAGCTTTCTCCAAAGCCTATTCATAGAGCAGCTGATCCCAGAAGTCCTCAAGCAGACGGTTGTCGGCTCGGTGGGCCTGCAAACGCTCAGCCAAATTTTAGGCGGGGTATCCGTCGCGGGCAAGCGCTGGTTCAACGACCTAGGCAAAGAGCTCACAAATCTAGGCGGTAAGATGAAGTCGTCCAAGAATGCTAGTGCTATCTCACAGAAAATCCGCTCTAGAGACATGTCCCAAAGTGTGACCTCAGCGAGAACTAATTCGATGGAAGAGCCCTCGAGGTGGATGTCCGACGATATGTCGGAGGCTTCATGTACATAGAGGTTGTTCAAATGTTGGGCAGCACTGCCTGGCAAGTAAGTCATAATGGAACACATTCAAATACCGGGGCTCATCTTCCAAAAGGCACGTAGGCTGTGGAGGTTGTGGCTCGTCGTGCGCATATTGTAGTCGCCCATGGTGCACATCACTACAGTCGACTCGAAGCTATGGTGATTTGCACATAGCTTTAGGCCTAGATGAACTCGCACACCAGCAATGAGCGTCTCATTCTCGTCCGAGTTTGATTTCTCCATGGTGCCCGCTTCCGTGATTCATGTTGCATCTTTTCCTTGATTTGGTTTCAGTCTAATTGCTCTTTCAGCCCTCCAACCTCCAAACGAAGTTGCATTAAATTAATAATCATTAAAAAAATTCATACAACCTCCGTTCCAATACTGAGGTCCCGCGGCTGTGTTTGCGGGAGGGTGTTAAGAAGTAAAACCGCGTTGTGCCTCACGTCTCCCGGGTGCCTTGGGGCGTCTCCCAGTGAGAGGGGCAGAAAAAAAACTTCTTAATGATCTCGCCGCGCGCGCGACCCTGCACAGCCTCCCTGTAGCCACGCCCGCTTTCCTTACCACCCCTCCACCTGCCTTGCGGCGCGTCCCCTCGTGCTCTACCTAGGGGCTGGGTGAAGTGGGTTTCCAGTGGCAGACGGTGTGTACCAAGTCGCGTTCCGTGTTCCGTCAAAAGAGGGCCAGGTGATTATTTTTTTTCATCCAGAGGTGCATGTTTTCTTTTTCAACCAGTCTCCAGGGTATTATTATTACAAAGATGAGTACAAAGCTAATCAAGGACGCGGCGCGTGAGCATAGCAACTCCCCCCCCCCCTTCCCCAAAACACACGGTAACCCCAAAGCTACTGAGTTTTCATCCTTTTCGTCTTTTTCTCACACACCTCCTCCTCGATCCTATTGTCGATGTCGTTCTTCTGGCAGGCGACGATGTCGCTCGGCTGATCTTGGGTGGCGAGGTCCGTGACGCGTGCGAAGACGGCCTTCTTGTTCTCCATGTAGAGTTTGCCAGCTACTTGGTGCACTTGCACCATGGGATTCGTCTCAGCGTACGCGACCGCCGTGATGTATTCCATGCAGAGGTACGCGACGGCGGCCTCGTCTCCAATGTACTTGGTCTTGGGGATCCTGTCGTACTCGTCGGAGTAGTCGCCGACGAGCATGAGCTTTGCCTTGCACCAACGGCCCATGTATGGCTTGATCAGTGCCCACATCGACGGGTCCGGCTGCGCGCGATCGATCAGCGCGTGATCGAGCGGAGCCTGCCCTCTCTCGCCTCGTCGTTCTAATTCTGGATTTCTTCTGTTTCGGTTGCTCATTTCTCTTTCCATGCCGCTCGTCGGGACGACTCGAATTTAGTCGGGGAGTGTCGTATTCCATACGCTGACAGACTTTTACTTTAACCTGTGGGTTATTTTTAGGTTTTAGGCCTCAAGGTCTCGTCGATTGGTATACCGCCTCTTCTCTTACTTTCTCTCGATGTCATCAACGTTCCGTGACTGCCTTTTGTCTTCTCTCCGTGTCTCGGTCATAGCTCCCTAGCGAGGTCTGTCCTCGTTGTGCCGACCCCTCCGTCGCATGTCTGCGCGTTGCTGAATTGCCCTGGTGCCGACGCTTGGCCGTCCGTCCAGGTGTGGTTAGTTTTCGCCCTGTTTGGCTTAGTGTGTGTGGTTCGGTGTCCTCAACCTTTTTGGGGTTGATGTTGTAGTCCCTCGTGTCTACCTCTGTCCTAAGAAGCTCTCATTCTCGTTCTCTCTCTACCCCTAGCTCGCTAGCTAGCCTCGTCCCTACTCTCGGACGCCACGCGTCACCATCCTTCGGCCTTCTGTCCACCTCGTCGCTCACAGCACTCGATGACAGACACTGTCAGACCCGACTCCTACTATGTATGACCTTTCGGACATCTTCCTGCAAGCAACAATCAACGAACATTCTACGGCCGCGTCAGCTGCCGGCTCGGTCGAACGGCCCTCTGCCTACGAGCCTGTAGTCATCGCATGTTCGACAGCTGGCCACGACAGGCCAGGGCAAGCAAGGCAGGCGAGCCTATGGGGAAGAAAGTGGGTCAGCAGGGCAGCCTGCCCCCGGCAAGCCATAAATAAGGCATGCCAGGAGCCAGGAGCGGATGGTTGGTTCCTCCCCCATGGCCGGGGAGGAGTGGAGCAAGAGGGGGGGCTCGTGCCCCCCCATGGGCGAATCAAGTATGAACTTAGTTGTTGGTGGCGGGATAGAGATTGAATGTATACCGTGTCTGATCTAGGCGGTAGCCCCGAACCTCTAATCTTCAAAAGGTTTTTTGGGCTCATAATGACGGCATAAACATAATTGCACGTCCTCATGTAAGTTAAGTAAGGCTTCTCGAAGGTGGCAAAGAGTTGCGAAACGCCAACGTACCATAGAAATAGTACTGCAGCGTCGCAACGCCTTGACTTTGGTCACCCTGCTTGCTGCGTGCTTGTGTACCACAATGTTTGGGGTGGCGAGCCGACTACATTGAGAGCTATTATGCATGCTACGCGGTTCACGGGAGCGGGATGGACCCTACTGCTCCCGAAGTTGGAGCTCACCACTAGCACACAACAAGCTTGGCAAGTAGTGGATGCGCTCGCACTATTGATGGTTGCTGAAAGGACGTGCAATAGGCGATACTGAATCCCACAAGTTTCAAGCGTGCGGATAGTAGCCCCATGCCTGTGCATGTTGGTAGTATTCTTGTCCAGGATGAGCGTGATATCCTGCAATGGAGATGACACACGGTTAGGGCCTTTTCACGCTATCAGCAATGCCAATGCCACTCCGCAAAGCGGAGTGCAGCAGGCGCCTGGTCAGACCAGTAGGTGGGGAGTAGGAGCTTTAGCGCACCGTAATGCGTGGAGCCTGGGTTGTATGTTTGACCGCTTTGAGCCACATAGTTGGTGGACCCGTCTAGATTCGTGTAGGGGGCGGCACCCCCGGCGTTGGGCGCGGTCTCGGTCCCAGGCTGAGTGTAATGTGCAGCAGCACCGTATCCGGATGAATACGCAGTGCCGTAATTAGAGGCATACGTCTGCGGAGAGGCATGGGTGGCCGCCGTGCCGTATCCTTCCGTACACCCGTAACAATTCGACGGAGGGTATGAAGCCTGTGGTCGTGACACTAGCACCTGCATCGCAGACTAGCGAGAAACGGGGAGGGGGGGGGGGGGGGATGGGATAATAAGAGACCCCCGGATGCCGGCAGGTCATCTGCGTGCGGCTAGGAGATGTCTAGGCGGCCCGTTTACCTGGTACGCCGAGTAGGCGTCGCCAGTTTTGGGGCCTGAGCCTTGTGCTGGCACTGAGCCCTGCCCATGCCCTGGGCCACCATGGCTAGCAGCATGGGCGGCTTGGGCAGCACCATGAACGGCACCATGGGAGGCATGGGCACCATGTGTAGCATGCATGACGCGAGCGCCATGCGCGCCATGCGCGCCATAGGCGCCATGAGTGCCATGCGCACCATGAGTGCCATGGGGACCTGGCGCTCGAGGTGGGCCAGGCACCACATTCGCCATAGGGCTAGGAAAGCCTCGGCCAAGGCGAACAGCCATGGACTGCATGTGCGCCTGCGTCGCGGAGCACGCACCCGAGGGATTAGCGGTTGCGTGTGAAGTGCAGTGGCACAAATTGCGCAAGGCGGCGGAGATGTACCTGCTCCATGTCAGCACGTGTGCATCGAAAGATCTCGACGTATCGGCTTCCAAGCACCTGGTTTGACCGTGTAAGAGCTACGTTGGCATCTTCCACAGTGCGGAACTGGACGAAGCCGAACCCAGATGGCTGCCCGTTTTGGTTGTACGCCACTTGCACCGCAACGACGGGCAGCGGCTGAAAGAACGCCGCGATCTCGTGCTCCTGGACCGAATAGGGCAGCCCTCGCAGCTTGATAAAGTGAGAATCGCTTCCGGCGACCATTGACCCAATAGAAGCACTACCACGCTCAAGCCCACCAGCAAGCCGTGCTTGAAGTTCAGTCTGCGAGCATGGAAAGACGTCGATGTACCTCCCGCCGATGCTCTGCTTATCTTTGGCAACGGCCATCTTCTTATCCTCCTCGGACTTGAGTTCAACGTAAGCGATGCCGGAGGGCCGCCCGTTGTTACCGTTCATGAGGTGGATACCACCCTCGGGAATTTGAATCGGTTTGAGAAACGCGACCACGTCCGCGGGCGTCACCCCCCATGGAAGTCCACGCAACTTGATCACACTGTGGCCCTCACCAAGCGCGCAAGACGCAATCTGCCCGGCGCCGTATTGCGCCGCGGACGGAAGCATGATGCCGCCGAGAGCAGTGATGGAGTAGAGCTCACCCTTACTCGAGCGAAACAAGTCTATCCAACGATTCCCCAGTTTTTGCTTGTCATACTTGAGAGCCTCAGACATGGCCTCCTCGGTGTCGAACACGGCGTAGGCGTCTCCAGACGCTCTGCCGTCTGCGCGTCGGAGAAGATGAACATTGGAACTGCTCAAGCCCGCTGGCCGACCAAAGAACTGCAAATCATGTGCAGATATGTTGATTAAGGGTTGGGATTCCATCGCCCACTAGTACAGACAGGGCAGACACTACAACCGTGTCGCCATGTGTGGGGAGGGACTCACCTCGACGATGTTGTCCACCGTCGCGTTGTACGGGAGCCCGCGCATCCGCAATACACCGCGGTAGCCGGCATCTTCCTTCATTGTGGCATGGTTGCGCTCGCAAGCCTGCTGCTTCTCCATGGCGGTTGCACTGAAGCACTCTACGTATCGCTTTCCCACTTGCTGGCGATTCACCTTCATGACGTCATCCATTTGCCTAGCATTTTCGAGCGTAATGAAAGCCTCACCGGCAGCATTATGCAGCATGACGACCGATTCCACCGGTACCTTGATCCCCAAGCCCTCAAAGAACTGGCAAACCTGCGTGCAAACGTCGTCCAGGATGCCGGCTCAGTCTTGGTGAGAAGCAACTCACCGTGTGCGGCGCATTACTGATAGAGCGCACGTCGCCATGTGCAGATTTATCTCACTTCCGCCGTGCCGTAACTCCATGGCAGCCCGCGTAGCCGAACGAGTGGTGGCTCCTCCGCTGCAGCACTCTCGAGCACCGAGTCGGCAGCCGCCTCTGCCAGTTTGCCAGCAGCCGCCTCGGCTTCCTCCACGGCTCCCGAAGCGGCAGCGTAGTTGGTGGCGGACGCGTCGGAATTCACCTGCGAGTGAAGCGCGTGGGGGGTGGATGCCGCTCAGAGCGCGCGGGAGGGCGCGTGAGCATGTGCCCAGTGGCACTGCGCAGGTGCCGCTCGCGCGTCTGGCGGCAAGGGGGGGGGGGGGAGACGCGCCTCGCGTCGCTGTCGCTTGGACGCGATTTCTACGGTGGCATGCTCTCGCTTGGTCTCATGCGTTCCTTTCTCGCCCACCGGCGCCGCCGCAGCGCCCTCGGCGAGCGAAGGCTCCCCCCCTGCATCCGCCATCCTCGTGCCGCGCCACCGCTCGGTCGCCCGGCCGCGCGCGCCCCCGCGCGGGACGCGCCTCTCTCGAAGTCTTCCCCCTCCCCACCCCTTCTTTTAGAACTTCTTTCTGCCTAGAGTAGAGTAGGAGTAGACACTTGAAGAGTGGACTTTATTTTCTCATTTTCTCATTTCCTCTGTAGAGTAGAGTAGACTAGAGTCGACTCTTTCCTACTAATGCTGTCTGTAGGTTCCTGTTGTGTTTTTCAAGAGACAGAGAGACAGCAAAGGGAGATTTTTTGTAATGATCCTAATGCTGCTCCTTCCCACTGCTCCTTCTGGTGCAAATTCATAATAGTACTATGTATTACTACCTTTGCAATTTGTTGTTCATCAGACGACATGTGGAGTGTGTCTACAAGTAGGTTGTAAAAATAGTACGCGCGTTCACTTTTTTAGGGGAGGTGAGTACGTAGTTGACGGGTGTTCATTGTCGCGCGGCGTGAGTTGGGTGTGTTCGCGGCGCAGCCGCGGGGTGCATTTCGTGGTTTCGTGGTTTCGCTTGGTTGAGCGCCGCGTTCGCGTTGACGTTTTTCAGGGGTTTTGAGAGTGAGAGTGTGAGAGTGGTCACTTTGGGGCTCAAGCTCAAGCGAGTAGTAGGTAGTTGACTATGTTCAAACGATCAAAAAGTTTGAGTTGAGTTCGCGTTCGACTATTTTTATACCACCTACTTGTAGTGACCTTTGACCTGTGACCTATGTGCCCTGGTGCATATCCATATCCCCAATCCCCAATGAGTCAAGAGCTCCATCTCAAGAACTGCATTGCGTTGAGGCCAGGCTAAATGCGATATAGCCGTATCAGGGCACGTGGCACAAGGCACAGTGCACCGGGCAGTCGACAGTTGAAAACATGAGATTTGAGATTTTGAAGTACACACACGAATGTAAATTCTAAATAAATCTAAATCCATGCAAGGTTTAGGTTTGGAGTTTGGAGATTGGAGGCTAGGGTTTGGCGTCTTGGTCCATCTCGTAATTGTCGAAAAGTTCTTCTAGAGCGCCAAGGTGCCATTCCCACAGCATCACAGCATCAACAAACAGATCACAATTGATCGCTGTTCGGGCGCCATCTGACCCCCACGAACTACAATAAAACCTTCAGAACGAACTCCATAAATAGTAATTCATCCTACCAGTAAAGGAGGGGATGTGCCAGGGAGCGCCAGCAGCGTTCGAGAGGCGGGAGAAGAGGGAGGGAGAAAGAGAGCACGGGCGAGGGGCGGCGGGATGGAGTCGCTGCTGGTGGCGTGGGCGGCGAGCAGGGTGCTGGCGTACCGCTTCTGCTGCAAGTGGTGGGCGCCGAAGGAAGGTGAGCACACACACCCCCCCTCCCCCCCCCCCCCCTTCCCCGATTCCCTTGCATCACTCACCACGCCTGTGTGCTGCCGAACACAGTCGAGTGGCAAACGGTGCGTGTGCTCTGCCTCGGCCTCGACGGAGCCGGAAAGACGCTCATTTGCGCGAGTGCGTGCTCGTCCATGGACGCCATGACGGAGGAGCAGCCTGAGCCAACTGTCGGCTTCAATACGCGCACCGTCAAGTGCGAGCCGCATTGGAAGTTGCAGATCTGGGACATCGGAGGCAGCGCTCCAATCCGGCAGTACTGGACCAAATACATCACGGGCGGGGAGGAGGGCCTTATTTGGGTGATCGACGCATCCGATCGCTCGCGATTCGACGAGTCTCGAGAGGGTACGCTTCCGCTCCGGTCGGCACAGCGCCCTTCACTCATTCTGCCGGGTTGATCTATCCATGCCATGCGCGCCCTCCTCAGCTTTGCAAACGCTGCTCGAAGATTCAAAATTGAGAGGACTTCCGGTGCTCATATTAGCCAACAAGGCTGATATCGCGGACGTGTCTACAGTGGAACAAATTGAAAGTGCTCTCGGTGTGCACGGCATCGACGGTGTGCACGTTCAGCTATGTTCAGCGCGCACAGGGCAGGGTGTGCAAGGTGGGCTCACATGGCTATGCACCAAATTCCACTGAAGCGTAGACCAGCCGAGTCATGCTCGACGATATAGTTGATTTCTCTATGAGAGAGACTTCATGGATTGGCTCGGCTTCACAGATGCGATGGTCCATTGCTCCCACGCCGGTCGCAAGGCGGGCGTCTAATTGATTTCGGCGATTGTGCAGAGGACAACAATCACCTTCATTGAGCGGGGCTCCCCACCTGCACCAGAGCGCGCCGCCACCCACGGCGATCACAGCCCCTATCCAGAAGCGGAGGGTTTTGGGAACGTGAAGTTTAGTCCTGAACTGGCAAACTTACGCACGGTAAAAAGGAAATCCGCCAACCCTACCATGGCTATGCGTCTTTTCTCGCAACCGAATCACCCATGCGCAAAAGTACATAGGATTTCCTTGGAGATCGAACCTATGGGGATCTTTTCTCGCAACCGAATCACCCATGCGATCACAGCCCCTATCCAAAAGTTTAGTGTTGTCTAGTGGATGAACTTTTGCTTTCAAGTGTAAGCTAGAGTAAGGCGGGGGCGCCGCTTTCATACAGATATAGTCACCTCGTGGTTTTATCCTCATCTACCACTATGAGACCTAATCTAACCGAGTATTGGTGCCGCTACTGCCACTAGCTATGCACCAACACGCCAAGCCACGGCACACATGACCGCTTCAATCCCAAGGCACAAAAAAAATCTAAAGATTTAGGCGTTACGACTTACGACCGCTAGCCATAAAGATAAAGGACCTCGCACTACTCACGGTACTTACTCACGCCATCGCCTATACCCCAGAATACTCACCACCTTGACGCAACCCCTTTCATTGCTTTGTCTTAGGTTTCGGATAATAACCTACTTTTATAAGTAGGGGTCAATGGGGGCCTCGCGGCCTCGCGCCCCCCTCCCTCCATCGCAGACACACCCTGGGTGGGCCTGACACCTGACAACCATCCTCGGCCCCCACCTGGCGAAATCGAAACCTCGACGGCGTGCACATCCACATCCAGACGAAGGTTCCATGCGCACGCACGACACCCCCCGCGCAGAGGACGCGCGCCTGGAAACATTGTGTGCACGCTGTGCGCCACCGTGCGCATGTCGAATTGATTGCAACTCATCAACTCATCACACTTGTATTAGGGGCGAATCGCAGTGATTAGAATTAGTAATTTATTCCTTGGGGACCGCTCGCGGCGCGAGCTGTTAAGGGCCGTTCTTCTTTTCCGACGAGAAGCCCCCCCCCCCCCCCGGTGCTTTTTCCTAGTGGGTCGCCCGACGTGGTCGGTGGTCGGTCCGCCTCACAGGGATTTCTGCCATTGTAATTTGTGGGGAGTACTAATGGGAGCCGGGGGTCTGCAACTTCGAGCAACTTGGCGAGCAACTTAACCTCTCTTTTGACCCATGTTGCATGTTGCATGTTGAGCAACTTTTGCGAGTTTCTTTGGGGATCCTAGCGAGCAACTCTTGTTAGGCCAAGCGTATCCTTGGTCGTTTTGTCTACGTTAGTTATGTTCGCGTCAGCAAGAACACCAACAGGAGCTGAAACTTTATCATAGCTATCGCTATCACCCAACGTAGTGCATATGGGCCGAACCCCCGCTGATGCCGAAGCAAAAGGACTGAGGGGAGGGAGCGGAAAGGGGGGGGGGGGGGCAAGGGCGTTGGCGCCGGGCTCTCGGAGGGACGGAGACCTAGTAGAACTCGTAGAGCACATCTTCAAGAGTTTTTAAGCTATCGCCATCACCGGTCGAAACGCGCAAAAGACACGTATGCACTGGCGCCTATGAATCATTGACCAATGCCTCCCACTGCAGCCGTGCCCCCCCCCCCCCCCGGGATGCGCCGCAAGCGACGCATGTGTCAAGGTGATGTGTTGATTCACGCGTGGAGATGGAGTCTAGAATTATTATTGCCTTTCGGCAATTTTATGGCGGGTCTTCGGCTTCCGTGCCCTTGATCTTTGTCCCAGTAGTTGGTCGGCATCACTTCGATCGTGTCAATTGGACATCATTGGATCCTGTGATGGGCAAAGGGCGTTGCAGGCTCTTCTCCCGTGCCCTCAGCTTGGCGAGGAATAGGCGCCAGTCTCATAATGAGCAAGACGGCCAAGGGAGCATGCGTCCTGATTCGACATACAATAGCTTTGACAACGCTTGAAAGCATTATCCAACAAGTCGCAGGCCTCATCTGTCGATAGTCGCATGCGGCACGGCCGTGCAAACTACGCAATCCAACGTCTCGCCCACACAGAGAAGACAGCTCTCCATGATTGGGTGTATTGACGTGACTCATTTGGCTAGGGGCATCCGAGATCGGTGGCGGCTGTCCTTGTACAAATCGTGTGTGTACGCGGCGATTCAGGTGCTCCAGTTGGTAATCCACATGCCGTGACGACGCCTCTCTCCCATTGTCACCGATCACCGCTACTTGCCTCGAGTCGCTGAAAGCCGAGGGTACTCGCAGATAAGCGCGTGGATGCGCGTTGCAGCTTTCAATGTAGGTCTCGCCACGCTGCAGATTGCGCAACTGCCGAAGGGCCGACGAGATGAGGAGTGTATTTGCAGGCGAGACTTATGGCACACGGACAACAAATGTGGCACAAAATTGATGGAGTTGCAAGCCATGGAGTTGGAATGCGCACGCTACATCGCATCTCGCATTGCGTGCGACGAGGATCATGCGCACCTGTACGACCAGCAAAGTCCCGGTGAAGGCGAGCACACCGGCAGCCACGACGCCGAGCATACCGAGGACTAGCAAGCGACATGCGCCGGCCCCCCCGTGGTTGTTCACCGCCGAGAGCCACAGTTCAATGATGAGTGGGCCTCCTAGGGGCACAGAGCCTAGTATGAGCGCCGCAAGCGGTGAGGAGGCGATGGGAGAGCCGCCCTTCCAGCCACCAAAGATTCTGTGAGCTTTGGGGAGATCATCGCGATTCTCCAACTCGTTGGAATGTGGATCACGCCACCAAGAAGGGGTCACATGAATTCTTGCACCTAAGGCAGCAATATCACCAAAATGGGCTGTCCATTCCAAGCTTTTGTTAGCATCTGTTAGCTCATCGGCTGGAAGACCAATAGCCCCGTGCGATCTCATTGCTGTCGCTGCTGCGGCCAATGATGTGGCATCGCCGTTCGCCACCGCAACGACACCGGCTCGAGAGGAAGCTTCGTCTTGGCGTGCGAAGGAGGCGGCAGGAGAGCAAAAAACGTACATCGTAGCCGCCAACACGTATGCGCACGCTGTGGCCGTGTATATCAAGAACGAAATGTAATAATGGTGATTGCGATGACCGATACAGCCATTCGTGAACATGCAGTGGTGGTCCATCACGAGGACAATCTGATAGCATCTGCGGTGGGCCAAAGGACAGTTACGCCTTCAGTTTGTCCTAAAGCTCTAGGCAGTAGGAGCGATATCTCAACGGCAAAAGGTTTTGGGAGAGGACATTCGTGATCACCCGAGGCCGGGCGAGTTGTCTGCAGTGCACGCACGTTCGACAATAGTGTGAGCGCGGTGGCATAGGCAATCCTGTAACTCCGCACAGGCTCCATCCCTGGAGAGGTTGCGGCCCTCGTGAGGCATATAATCCTTCAAGAGCTGCCTGCACGTCCTTCTCATCAAAAGCCCCACCCCGACGCCAGGCGTTCGTAGTTGCAAGGAGCTTGCGGATCTCAGGAGATGCTGCGATAAAGCAATTATGGGAACAGGCATCAGGGGGTCTGCCACGCGGGACCACGATTCTGAGCTCGCCCGCTCTAAAGCATTCAAAAGGCGGCTTGGGTGCACACCATCCTCGACGCGCACCTGATGTGCCGCTCCCAAAGCCAGGGCTGGTGAGGCATGTGGCAGCATAATGGAAGATAACACCAAGCGTAAGAGCAAGTGTTAGCCCGCAGTGGCGGAGAGAAGCTGGCGCGAGCATGGAGTCTGCGTCGACAAGGTGTGGCAGCAAGAGGTTGAAGCCCAACAGCACGATCAAGGAGATCAGCACGCACACACAGAGCACGACATGCCTACCACGTCGTGAGGCCCGCCGGCAGACCCCGCGCCAGATGCAGCCGGCAAATGCACGACGGGTGCGCGGTCCGGGTCCTGCATGCGGTGTGATTCGTAGGCATGTGCGTCAGAAGTCCGGAATCCATTCGACATCTGGGCTTGATTACACCACAAGCCGGGAAAATGGTGGGAGAAGCGAGTTGTGAGAGGATGAAGAAGGCGACGAGGGAGGCGAGACAGAAGAGGGGGAGGAAGGAGGTAGGGCTCACCATTTAGAGCGCCGCAGCGCAAACATGGTGCAGACACGACATTAAGATCTTGAAGATATGGCTGCGTTGCAAGCCCAGCTTCCAACATCTCCTCCTCAGGCCTGCGTGTGCCTGCATGTTTCGATGGCTTAGCCAGCTGAGAGTGGATGAAAGACTCGCTACGCCTGCCGGTGAATTGGTCGATACCCACAAGACGAGAGGAGGCCGGAGGACGGCTCGAGAGCGCCTCTGACCTCGCTCCATCTCCATGTTGCCCCCAGGATGCCTGCTGCACTCGTGGAGAAGAAGCCGCAGATCCAAGCGTGGTGCCGCCCTCTGCCAGAGCCACACAGGGCGGGCGGAGCCGGCACGGAGGTTGTGAATCAGAGTAAGAAAGACGAGCGTGCGCGGGTCCCGGCACCACCACGCTACTTGAGCCCAGCTCGCCGCCGCACGCCCAGCAGAACGCAGACGGCAGGCCTGGCCGAAGCCTCGCCATGCTGCTGCTGATGATGCTGCTCCTGCCCTCCACCCACCCTCCAAGCCAAACAGGAATATGATATGCTGCTCTTCTAAAGGTACTACTCCTACATATCTAGATGTGTGCTTACTGCATGCGCCGAGGAGAAGGCCGTCTTCCCCATTTGTTTGACATGTTCTATTATTAGAAAGATTAGCGCTTTGGGGGGGGGGGAGGGGCGCGGGCGGCATTCTGGCGGGCTTGAAGACTTGATAAGAGATTCCTTCCATCATGTGATACGCTTCTCAAGGCCGGAGTCGACCGATGCGAGGCGCAGATTCAGCGAGTGGTTCTCTCTCTCATTATCATTATCGCTCGCCGCCGGGTCACCGGGTCACCGAGTTCCATAGTTCCATACTAGGGCGGTCAAACATGGCTTTTTAAGTACTAATATGGGGGGGGGTCGACATTTTTGACCGTGAGCGGAAAGCCCCGGCGAAAGCGGGTCGGAGGGTCTCCCCGCCTTTTCAGAATCCTCGTCCGAAAAGACGGTGCGAAGTCCCGTCTGACCCCCCCCCCCCTTGCACACGCTCTGGCGGCTCACACGAGCCGAACTGGACGTCGCTCCCACTGAGAGATGTGTTTCTTTCTCTTAAATGGTGCCTAGATATATATTAAATTAGGGGTCCGACGCCCCATATTGCCTATAAAGCAAATTTCAAACCCTGGTGCCCCAGCGATGACGTCCGCGCATGTGAGAGGGTGCAACCTCAGGTTTGGCTGTTTTTTCGGCAACTACCCGGCTACAAACTCTAGCGGCCCCGAATGGCCCTACGCCCACGTACGGGTACGGGGTATTGAGGGCGGCCGAGGCCGTCCTACGTACAAGCCCCCACGCTAAACGACAAACTAAGTGGATTAAACATCCACACTATACACTATATTCTCTGCCATAAAAGTAGTGCTGGCATTGGCAATGCATTCTGTAGCCAAGCACACGCACATGCACAGATTGTGACATAGTGGCACACCATGGTGCACTCTCACTCAAGCAGTGGCGAGCCGCGTGCAATCACCAATCACCTATCCCCATTAGCGCAACGTTCTGCGACAAGCACTAGCACCGCCATACGACCGTCTGCCAGAGCGGTTATTGTTCACCGTCTGCCTTTTCCCTACATCGCACCTCGACGACGGCAACGAAGACAGGCACATGACCAAAAGACCAGGGAGGGTTGTCCAATGGGAAGTGGGACGTGTCCAGCTTCGTTCCCAAGCGAACTCTTATCTGAGCTTCGCCGCAGTACACCTCCATACGGCATCGCCCGGGACGCTGACCACCGCTACAAATGTCGTACTAGGCCACCGAGAGCGTGGGCAGGCGCGATGACTACATCGCATCTGATCGGGGTTCAGATTTGCCATCCGACGCCGGTTTTGAGGGGATGCCGGCGTTCGCACCAGCCTCCACTGATGAAATGAACTCCTCGGGCGTCATAGGTTTAGCAATGCCCATGATATCAGCAGAGCTCGGTGGCTTCGCCGCGCCCGTAGATTTTGAAGAGGACGACGGCGTAGATGACACGGTCCTAATATTCACTTTAATGTTGGCATTCGACGATCCACCATCCGCAAAAGCGGCTGAGATAGCACCAGGTTTGATCGAGACGGCAGCATTGGGATCGTCGGGGATGTCCTCTATTGTAGGCATTGCCGTGCTAGCTTTCTTCGCCTTCTCTGCGATCTCCTTAGCGCCGTCGCCGAAGAGTTTGTCGATGACTTTGAACAGCCGCTTTCCTTCATCGGGTAGCTCTGCCATCAATTCATCCTTGCGCTTCAACATTTCTTCCACCTGAAGGGGTGACGACGATCGTAACGTCAGCCTAATATGAGCGGGAGGCACGAGTAAGATCCATGGACAACTTTAGCCGCCTGGTGAGTCAGTCAGATACGTCAAGTGGCTAGGCGCACTCCACGCACCGGCATGCCCATCTGCTTGCTAAGAAGGCCTCGAAGAGATTCAAGATCCTCTGGGCCTACCGCACCAGAGTCAACCATCTGTTCCAACATGTCAACAGCTTTCTCCATCGAAGGTCCACCCAATCCACCCGAGCGCGAAAGGTCGAGACCGTCGCCATTGGCACCGCCCATCATCGATTTCATTACACGTTGCATGGTGTCTTGCATTAGTCTCTCTGCTTTTTGCTCACGGATCTTCAGCAATGGGGCGAGTAGAGACACTGTGTCGAGATCAACCTTCCCCCCCGGCGCTGGCTTGCCTGCATCATCCTCGTCTCCCATCCCCATGGCAGCAAGCAACTCAGGAGTTGCCAGAGTAAGTGCAGATGTAAAGACGCGCTCCAGCTTGCGCCTTGACTGCGAGCCCTCATACAGGACCTCGCCAATGTGTTCTGTAACCCCGAGCTCACCGGCCACCACTGCAGCATTGTTGACAAAGCGGCAGAGAGACAGTGCAGCTTCAGCGAATTGGGCCTCATTATCGATGGCATCGGCGGCTGCATCCACACGTTCAAGCAGCATCGCGCGACCAACATCTTCCGCGCATTTTGCTATCGCTGCCGTCCCAAGCGACCTCTCCGTGGCGTTTCGCGCCTCAGTGAGTGTCTCCAAAATCTCGAGAGCCAATGCGGAGGCGCCATCAATTTCATTAGCCTTTGTGTCCGGGCTTGTTGCGCGACTGGCATCAGCGCCAACATCGACCGGCGCACGCAACGCCCACGCAATGGTTTTACAAAGCTCTGCCCTATCATCGTCTCCCATGCATAGCTCCTCGACGGTGGGCCCCTGAGAGGCGGACTTCTTCTGAAAGAGGTTACCCATCACCCCCTTCGGTTTGGGTGGAGGTGATGCCGACACCACAGGTGATGGCGCGCTTGCCGACTTAGCGCCCGAATCAATGCTAGCAGCAGGGATTGGAGATGGCTTTCTCGGCGGCTTTGAAGCCACGAACTCAATTGGCACGTTGTCTTCAGCACGTGTATCCTGTAAGGAAAGCTTGGGCTTGAAACTGCCCATCAGCTTTTGTGTCCGGCGGCGCTCGGCTTCTTGTTGCTGGTTCCAAACGTTCAAAGCCGCGCCACCAACGACGGACACGCCAAGAATACCTGCGGCGCCCTTGCCTACAAATGCCATGATGCTGCCTCCTTTCTTGGACTTCGACGCCATCTTGGCATCAGCTTCCTGCTCGAGGTCGAGGGCGACTTCCAATCGGGCAAGAAGTTCCTACAATGCCATGACAGAGTGGCATGAGCGCAGCACACAACACGCTTGAAATGAGAGCTGGGGGGGGGCGCCTCGACACATTCGGGAGTTCGCGTACTGCCTTGCGCCTCTGATATAGAACGATTCTCTTCGTCTCTATCATCCTATGAGCATGAGGCTGGAGACGTAGCTGTGGCACATTCGCAAACACCTTGCGTGAGCCTGAAGTTGAGAACCCACGTTGAACCAACTCTTCCCTAAGCTCCTGGACATTGAGAGTGCGGATATCAATGTATTCCTCCTCGAGTAAAGGCTCATCTAGCCGGGCCGGGGCCGCGATGGCGTCCTGCTGCAGAGAAACTGATCTGCTGGAATGCGTTGTGCGCAAAGGTAACAGCATAACTGCTGAGACCAGCACGGTGCGGGTAGCAATTGCGAGAAGGCGTCTGACGCGAGGAACAAGACCGTGCGACAGCTCTGGCTTAGACGGGTCAGAGGGCTGCGAAACCATCCTCAGGGCGCCTGGCTGTGTTCGCGCAGCATTGCAAGGCGGTGATCGTACCCAGGGGGGGTTCAGCGCAGAGCGCTGGACAAGCAAAGGGATTGTGGAGGGCTCGGCGGCGGGCGCGACGGTGCGCTCGAAACCGTTCGGCAAGGCTGGCACCCAGGGACTCGTCACGTACGCACTAGCTGCCGCGGCACCCGCGACGAGCACGATGAGCGATTTCGCTCTCGCGTCGCTCGACATGGAGGACGCACCCCTCCCCCTCCCCTCGCGCGCAAGCAGCGGCAGAGCGAGCACACGTGGGGGGGCGGCGCGATGCTCTGCTGTTTACTTACTTCTCACAGAGCACGCTCGCTCAGAAGCTCACAGCTTAGAAGTGCTGACGTGAATACTGAAGGACGAGTACCGTGGAGAATCATTCTATTGTAGATACTCGTGATAGCTAGCATTCCTAGCTACACACGACGGGACGGGCCATGGGCCATGCCCCAACACCCCAACCGCAAGCGGCCAACAGCGCACACCCCCGTCGCGGGGTGGAGGACTCCGATGTCGATGAGGACACAGCCACACAGCACTAAGTAAGGGGTTATGCATGCGTATGCGTATGCTCATGCTCCCACCAATAACAGTAACCACAGTGTGAGAAAAAGTCCCGCTGGGGGACAATAAGAAAAAACTGGGCTCAAGCGGACAAGTCCCCGGCACCCGGGGAGACAGCCGCGAGAGGCGAGGCGGGAGAGGAGAATTCTCTCGGGGGAGGATTAGAGAGGGTGAGGGCCCGGCGAAACAACTGTAATGCAGCGACCGGGAAACATAAGTTCTATGTCGTTCACCGACAAGTGATTTGACAACTCTACGATAGATCGATTTATTTATCATAAACATATCATTAAATTATGTTACGAATGGTGCCCCCAGCGCCCTTTCAAACATGCCACACACACTAGAAATCAGGCTCTAGACGCGCACATATGGACTGCCTGCGCGTCGCCATGCGGCGCACAGACAGTCCATACACATATCTTACGAATACACACGCGCACTGCCCCCCCAATTCGACCCCTTCGAGCCCTGTAGCCGATCTGCTGACCGGCCGCGCCTGCCGAGAGAGACGCCAACTCTGACTTTTCAGCCAGGGAAGCTTGCTGCGAGGCGGGTGTGGGCTGGGGCGGGGTCAGGTGCTAGGTATGGCACACCCAGGCCAAGGCCGGGCGGGGGGCTCGCGCTGCGCGCGCGCTGCTCGCACCTGGCTTCTGGCGCTCGTCTGCGCGCTGCGAAGGGGGGGGAGTGCGAGAACGACCTGGAGGTGAGCGCGGCGAGCGTGAAGGGGCACATCGCGGCAGGCAGCGTGGGGGGGGCTTACCACTGGTGTTGGCCGCGCGAGTACACCCCTGTGGCAAGCTGGGCTGCCAGAGAGGAGTGGGGGAAGGGGGGGGGGAGGGGAGCGGCGCGCGGCGGGCCTCCGCGGCCGCTGCAGCGGCTAAGTCCCCGGCACCCGGGGAGATAGCCGCTGGAGCGAGCCCTTATTGTCACCTTTCGGCACCAGAACCTCACACTGTGAATCAAAACAATCACAATAGCAACAATCAACCTACAACCTACTCTGAACCTATTGTTATAATTATAATTGTAGTAGCAATACGTAATAGGGTTCAAACGTCAAACCAACTGTCTTTGAAACGATAGGCGATGGCGTCATGGAGCGCGCGCCTCTCAACTATCGATAAAACGATAGATAGGGGCATGGAGCACGCGCTAGCGCTAGGTAGGGCCGGGTCAGAGTTTCGTGAAACTCATTTCGAAACTTGAAACTTGAGCCACTTTTGTGGGGAGGAAACTTTCGCGAAATTTGGGCCCAAAATAGCCCATTATGCGCAACTTGCGCCTTGCGCGAAACGCGAAACTCGGGGGGGCGGTGTCGCATTCGCGAATCGACTCAGGCCATTCCAATTCGTCAGGCGGGGGGGGAAGGAAGGAGGGCGGGCGAATCTGAATCTGTCTGCGCATGCCGGCCGCCCACCCAGCCGCCAAAGCTAATCATTATGATTTTCATGACATCATTCACGCAGTCTTGAGGTCATTTCAAATCCGGTCATCGTCACGCTGCGAGCGACTTCCCCGTGGCGGCTCTCTCTCACCCTGTTGTAAGAGGGTGCAACTCGAGGTTCCCTTTTTTTGTCACACCCCTCCCGGCTATTTAGGTATATAATTTCTACTGACCCCTATAACTTCGCCCCTAACTCGGGGGTTGACCGCGCGCAAACAAACATAAACACGGGGACCCATCAAGCGGAAGAGGTTTTGTGTTTCGTTTGTGCCTCCCGTTGCAATATCGCCTCCGCATCAAAGGTCAGTTGCATGTTGTCCGTCTTGTAAAAGTAAAAGCGAAAATACTTTGTCTTCCACAGTACCAAGAGGAGAAGAATGAAAAGCGCAAAGACCACCCCGACCGCGATCCCGACCCTCGCAAGGCCATCCTCTGAAGCTAATGTCGCATCCGCGATCGACTTCTGACCTTGCGTCTTCGTGCTCAATCGTTCTTGTTTGCCGCGGAGTTTTACTGGTAACTTGTAGAACTCTTCACTCGTAATTCGCCCTTCGCTCCTTGCCGTCGCGCCCCTTTGTGGCCTGTCTCGCTCCCGTTTCGCTCCTTTGCACCTTAGGCCTTGCTCTGTCCTGGTTCCCTCCTTGCTGTCGTTCCCCCGCGCTTTCTCTCGCTCTCGTCGTAGGTGTTCGTCGCTGCGGACTTTTCTCCCGCGCGAAGCCTACCCTCTCGCCCCTTTCGGCTATACGCACGTAGATTCCCTCCTTACTTTCTACCTAGTCGTTCGCGGTAACCGCCGTTCGCCGTCGGCTCTTCCGTCGCATCGTCGCTCCCGTAGCTGTATGTGGCGTCGATGCCGCAGTTGGAGTGAAGGTGTGTGCGTGCAGTGCAGGTGCCTGCTTATTTTTCCCGATAACATGGGTGGTGTAAGGGTGCGGGACTTCTACCGTCCCCGCTCTGACACTTCACCACTTGATCACTTTTGGCTCTCAACTTGCAATCCCACGCGAGCACGATGAACAGCCACCTTGGGGGGCTACTGGCCGCCCAGCGCGCCCCATTCACCGTGTCTTCACCTTCACCTGCAGTTCCTGCACCCTCACCTTCACCTGCACCTTCACTGAAGAAAAAACTTCGGACCGGCACCTTTCCAGTTGGAAAAAAAATTATTCCGGGCAAGCGTCAAAAGTGAGAGCGTATTGAGTAACGGCCTTCTAGAACGGGAGAGCATCGCAAACATCTTCTGACAGCTGGGCATAGAACTAGTGGAGAGAAAAAAACTTTTTATTAGTCTCGCCGCGCGCGCGACCCTGCACAACCTCCCTGCAGCCACGCCCGCTTTCCTTACCCCCCCTCCACCTGCCTTGCGGCGCGTCCCCTCGTGCTCTACCTAGGGGCTGGGTGAAGTGGGTTTCCGGTGGCAGACGGTGTGTACCGGTCCCCGACGGCTTTATCGCTCTCCTTCCTTCTACGCCACCGGGCTACCGGTTTCAACTTGGTCCTTTTTGCGCCGGGCGGGTGCAGGGCGTCTGATGCACGGTGTGTCTGCTGTGGGTGCCAACCGGGTGAGAAGCGGTACGTCCCGGGGGAGCGTTTGTTTTTAGGCAAGTCGCTCCACCATGTCGAGCGCTTGTGCTACCAGCTTCAGGTTTTCACACTCATGATTAGGTTCCCTTTGTTATTAGTCTTGTATACGGGGGTGAACTAGTGGAGAAGAAGCCGGCCTGGGCGTGAAGGGTGAAGCCGGCCTCGGCGTGAAGTTGTGAAGTTTCGTTTGTGATTGATAGACGTGACGTAGACGTGCAGCAGCAGGTGAACCCCGTGACAAATAGTGTGACTGGAACAGTAGAAGATAACGGTATGTGCAAAAACATAACACCTTAAGTAAAAACAAAACTGCAACCTGGTCCTCTTTCGACGGAACGCGACTTTACCGGGCTAGTGGGCTAGTGGCAATAGCAGTATTGGTACTGGTACTAACGCTTAGATATTTATATAGTAGTATATGTGTAGATGGTAGATGGGTGTTTTCCAGGATTTCTACTGCTGCACTTTTACTTTGGTGTATTTCCTCAATCCTGACTTTATCATTTTTATACCCTTAGAAGTCAAAATAGCGTTTGACCGCCCAACAAACTCCCCAGCCCCGCCCCCTTCAATCACAATGACAATGACAATGACCACACTCCTGCTCCAGCTCGGCTACTTTGGATAATATCTACAAGAAATCACCATTCCGCGAGGAGGACTGGCGTTCGCCCCCATGTCGGTACGAGGCGCTGGCTGCCTGCTGCGCCGGCTTCTTCCGCTCCTCGTGTTCGTGGAGGTCAACGCTTATGCGTCACGGACTAATATGGGCTATGGGTGTATTGCCGTCAGGCGTCGACCATCTACGTTCATGGCTACTGGTCGTGTCAAGCACCATGAAAAGGGCCGCCGGACGTCGCGCGTGGCGCAAGTTGTGCAGCAGGAGCTCTCAACGATCATTCGATCCGGCTCGGTTCATGGCCCGCGTGCTATTCAGGATCGCCTCCGACTAATGATCTCAATCGTTGACGTTGACGTCTCGCCAGATCTCGGCAACGCTAAAGTGAAGGTCTCGATCATCGGAGACAGGAAGGACAAGATTTCTGCTATCCGCTGGCTGCAGAGCTCAGCCGGTCCCATCCGGCACAAAATGGCCCAGGAGCTCAAGGCAATGCGAAGAGTGCCACGCCTCTCTTTCACGCATGTGGATGTCGGGAAAGCTGTCGACGTCATGGTGCGCGCCGAACTTGAGATCTATCTCAGTGCTCGATGGAGCCTTCAAGGTGACCCTCCCATGAATTGACGTGAATCCAACATGCCAATTGTATTCAGGTGCGAATCGATAAATTGTCAGAGGAGCGACGGGCTCAGGGCAGCGACTGGATTGATGACGACGGGCTTGATTTTAACGTGGAGGACGACGACGCCTTCGATGATTTTGATGACTTTGACGATGAAGAAGAGGACGACTTCCTGGAGCATGAGAGTGCTCTACTTGTCACGGGCTCCATTGATTCCACAGATCCAAAACGGGCTCCGGGTACCGGGGAAAACACCATGAGGGCGCTCTATGTCGATGACGATGATGTGGACGATCTGTTCCAGTACGTGAAGTGATGGTGGTAAAGTTCTTCCGCATGGTGATTGAGGGGATGGACACGTCTCACCACTTCTACCATTCTTTCGCCCTTGATTCTTGTGAGTGAACTATGGCGAGCAAGGCATTTGGGAAGCTGCAGCTCTCAGCATCGGATTCTACAGGTAGTGCTTGGTTGGTGTGCCGGCTGATTGTCGAAAATTGTGCTCGAATTCGTAGATTTTCGTCTTGTGGTATGTGTATGTGTATTGTGTGTGTGTGTGTGTGTGTGTGTGTGTGTGTGTTTGTGTGTGTGTGTGTGTGTGTGTGTGTGTGTGTGTGGTGAGCGAACTAAGTGTTGCTATACTTCGTTGCGATGGAGCGCGCGGCGCCGCGCCCCCCTCTCCCTTCTCCTCTAGGCTTGATCACCGAGGACGGCTCCTCGCCCATCGCCCACCCATAGACATCAATGTCTTATTTTGTCGCACGAGCCCTCAACTAAGTTTATACTTAGTTCGCCCATGGGGGGCACGAGCCCCCCCCTCTCTCCACTCCTCCCCTGCCATGGGGGACGAACCACCCATGCTCCTAGCATGCCTGATGGCTTGCCAAGAGCAGGAGCACACACTGCCCTGCTGGCCCACTCTCTCACTCACAAGCTCGCCTGTCTCTGTCTCCTGTCTCGCTCGCCCTGGCCTCGTGGCCAGCCCATCGCTCCAACCTCCCCTCCCCCCCTGGGCGACAGGCAGACAGGTGCAAAGTGGGGGCCCCTGAGGCTCAGGAGCGCAAGTGAGGGAGAGGTAGGGGAGGTCAGGGCCCAGCCCCAGCCTCCTCTGCCCCCTGAGCTGGCCTCCAAGAGCCTCCAGGGGTCGCCAATGGGCAGCTGCAGGCCTGCCGCAGGCGCGCCATCGCGCGTGCGTCTTTTGTCAGTTTTTGATTACGTTTTGTTGTGGGGGCCCAGTGGGGGGGGGGGGGGTCCGGGTCCTAATGGGCCCCGGATATGTGCTGGTTGGGTGTATTGGGAACTTTCTACCGAAAAAAATCCTCAAATTTCCTCAGTCTTGAGATGGTCATTTTTTACCCCTAATAAAAAACATCCGCCCTAAAAGTTTGCTGCGTGAAAGTAGTCGGTCCATAGCCGATAGCCGCGTGTGCGGTGTTAATATTATACAAAAAAACATCTGAAGATTCTGGCCCTTTGGGAAGGGTGAGCAGAGTTCTTGGGTGCCCGGGTTGATCGCCTCCTGGAGGGTCTTCTTCGTGGGGGCAATGCGCCTCGTTTGCTCGCGCTCGAGGCGTGCTGCTTTCTCTTCTTCGCACACGCAGATGCGGAGAGGGGGGTGGAACGCTTAGGCGTATCCCTTATTGTAGCCCTTCCTTGCATCCCTTTGGGTTTGGGCCGGCGTGAAGTATCGTTCCGTCAATCATGGGACATCAATCGAATGGAGCCATCAAAATGCAAAATCAAAATGCCCATAGTCCATCGTTATTTATACAACAATAATCACATGATTGATGGCCCATTCTCGATGTTTTACACCTACGGCGTGCGCTTTCGGTTTGGCTATTTTTGGCATTCCCTGATAATCACACCACACACCACGGAGCGCGCGTACCAAAGCTGATCATGATACGCAGCTTGCGGAGCTCGCTGCAGGTGAGCCCAAATCCGTCTTCTGGGACATTTCCTCCAAAGACTGGGAGGACTACGCGAAGCCAGAGTCGTCGGTGCTCGACAAAGGAATCGACCGTATGTATGACGTACTTGTTGAGGAACTGCGGATGTGCAGGAAGAAGACATCCAATAGTGAGACATTCCAGGAATACCTCTTCCATCTCCTTGGAGGGTTTTCGCATCTGATGACGCTCCACGTCGCCCTCGGTGCCACAAAGCAGCCGAGCACGAAGGACCATGTCACGTGATGTCTACCTTTCTTCTGAACCAGCTCGATACCGACCGTGACGAACTAGCGTGCATGCACAAATGCTGCTTGCTGGGTACAAAGGGTTGTGTCACGGAACATGGAACTAGGCCGAAGTGTCTGTGCTCAGGTGTCTGGAGGAAAGGGCGTCTGTCCGTCGATGCTCAGCTCGGAAGACGTGCGATGGGAGGACGTCGACCTACAGGCGATCGGGTGGACTCAACCAGTCCGCTCCCTAAAAATCGAGTGCCATCCGGACTCGGCAGCGGCAAAACGAAAAGACAAATTTCAAGCTGAAGTAACTAAGATATTCGCAAAGGGAGCCGCATTTCTGCTAGGAGCCATCGTGCTCGCAGTATTTGTAATCATTCTCTTGTTGAAACTACTCAACAAGCGGTCCACCGAAAAAAATCCAAAGGGAGACGCCGCCGCGCCACAAGCTAAATAAAAAGAGCACTTAAACAATCCAGACGGGGAGTGTTCATGTTAATACTTCATCTCTAGTCGCTTCAACTCATTCAGCAGGTCTCGCTGGTCACCGGCCCCTCACGCGGCAGGCACACACGCGCTCGACCGCCAAGTGCAACCTTAAAAAAGAAACTGACTTGCTGCGATATTACCATCTGAAACCTGCAAGTTTGTACCTTAATAAGGGGGTCCTTCAAGTAGAACTTATACCGTCCACATGGGGGGCACTTGCCCAAAAAACCACCAAACCTGAGGTTGCACCCTCTCATGGTGGTCTCCATGAGGTCTATGCGTGCGCTGTCCGCGGTGGTGCGGGGGTGTGGTGAGGTGGCTCTTGTGCCCACCTGGCTGGGCATGTCGTCTGGGCGCGGTCGCTTCGGCGACAGCGGAGTGTCCATCAGCAGTTCGTCCATCTCAGCGAGGGCGGCGGCAGCGAGGGAGGGAGGCAGCGCGCGCCCCATGACCCTATCGTTTTAACGATAGTTGTGTTAATATTATACAGTTTTATAGTTTATACCAAGATGGGGGGGGCGGGGATAAAAAAGCTGGACCTTAGGCCTCAGGTTGCAACCTCATCGAAGCAGCGCGCGCGCGCCTATTCCGCCGCTTGAGGAACCCGGGGAGGGATGGAGGATGTTGGTTGGGAAGGGTGGGTAAGAGGGAGAGTAGAGAGTAGCACGAGCACGCTGCCTTACGCCGTGCACGTGGCGGTAATTTGTTTAAGATTCTTCTCCGCCAGTGATATTCACTTCTAATCTTAAGCTTAAGTAATCACTCATCACTCTCGGACGAGTGCATATCGGGGAGTGCTACTGTTCGGCATGCTAGATGCAGGCATTCGGACTGTGCGACTCCAAGGATGTGGCCCGAGCCCCGACGACAGCATGCTTGGGGGTACGTGACACTTGGGAACGAATAGAAGTCATGATGAAGAAAGAACACAAGAGGGATCGCAAGCTTGCAAAGGTGACAAGGGAATGTGAAGGACAGGTTTGTTTGGTCACCGAAGCAATGCCTATGGCGTTATGGGTGTGTGCGTGTTTGTGCATCATCTTCTCCTATGCGGAGCTTGTACCTCTCACGATAGTATGCGCGCTCTGCATGCAACTTTTTTTGGTACTTGGCCGAGATCCGATCATGATTGGAGTTGATGCGATCGATGATGTCGCTGACCGTCAAACCTGTGATGTCCGATGTGAGCGCGACTATTAGCAAACCAAGTGCGAATGCTGGGATACACTCTACTCAGGGTATTCCCTTGTTCCTCAAAAAAGAGGGTTCCTAGGCGATGTGCAGGGAGCGCAAAGGCTGGTTCTCGCGAGGTCTTCTGTCGCGCGTACCTGTGCGGGATGGGATGGTCACGAAGATGCCCATACGCTTTGGAATTTCGTATGGATCACGCTCGTCCTCATTGTGATCATGTGTGGTGCCATGAGCAACGACAGAGATGTTGAGAGCCGAAATCATCTCTGGAGTCAAATTCCACGGCGGATCAATTACGATATCGCTCGTGTAACGACATGCCAACACGGAAAGCACACGCTCTTGCTGGTTGAGAATGGGGAAATTCTGTCCACGATGGCGGTTGACCACTGCATCGGAGTGAACTCCAACGAGCAAGTAATCACCAAGCTTACTAGCGTTGCGCAAGAAGTCAACGTGGCCTGCGTGAAACATGTCCCACCCACCATCAACGTATACGATCCGGGCATCGTCCCGCGGTGGCGTACAGTACTGTGCAAACAGACGCATCATCTGAGATGTTGTCAAGAACTTGCTTTCACGAATGAACACTTCAGGTTCCTCTGCGTGGGAGGGCTCCTCCTCAGTAACGCTCTCCCTTCGCAATGGATCGTTACCTTTTGCGTGATGCTCCCGAGTCGAAAGAAGCATCCGACCGACAATTTCTGTCGTCGATACTCCTTCGGTGCGAGGGATCGTCCTATAAATGCCGAGCTTGCGTGCGGACTCATAAACATCGCGCCCGTCAACAATGCACGGATCATCACCATGTACGACAATGTCGATTTTGTATTCCTTGATGGCCCAGTCCAGATACTGCTCGGACATGATATATGGGACTCCTGGGACAACCTCATCCACCCATTTGCAAGCGCGCACGGACGCAAGGCGCTCGTCCTCGCTCATTATTGGTGGGCCGCCCTTGCATTGGGTGATCGAAGCGTCATCATTAATACCAACCACCAGATGAGTGCCAAGAGCCCGACCTTTTCGGAATGCATTCGCGTGGCCAAAGTGCATCATATCGAACGCCCCGTCCATCCAAACCCTGATCTCCCCATTTTGGGGCGAACGGGTCGCCTGAGTGGCTTCAATCTCCTGCCGCAGATCCTCTGCACGCCTCTCTAAGTCTGCCAGCTTTCTTTTCAAGACGGACGTACTGCGGGTCAATGCGCGTGAATGCCATCCTAGTATCTTTCGCTTACGTACCAGCAACGCGGTACAAATGCCTACCATAGCTGCAGCAAGACATGTCGTTCTCAAGAGTGGAGTGCTCAGCACCGAGGGAAGCCGCGAGGACATCCAGCCGCTGCCACCCGTCCGCCAACTCGCCCGGGCGGAAGGAAGAGTGCTTAGTGTTAGTGCTCAGCCACAGTTGTTTTGTAGGGTGGAGTTTTCTAGCCCGAGGGGTGACGTCATCGGTAGCGAAGGTACGTAATTGGCTTGTCGCGCCAGCTAGCCCTCAATGGTAACTCTGATCTATGTTGCTCTTCTCACAATCACTGGGCCCCATATAGGTTGGGCTGAACATGGTACCCCCGCCGAGAGGGTTTCGTCCCTCTTCCGCGTGCGACTGACGACTGACGACTGAGCAGCTAGGGCCTACATGGTAAACACGGGTTCACCGTGTTTGTACAGAGGCCAAAAACAGCCCGTTTTCACCGTGTTTCAAACGCCCTCCCTAGCAGCACGCCGTGTTTGCGAGGTTCCCGCGTTTCTAGAAAAGCCAAAAACATGCTGTACTTGCGGTGTTTGGAGGCCCCCCCTGCCGTGTTTCACATCTAGGAGCTAGGGGTTGGCGCATATATCCGGATCCGGATATATATGAACCTATCGCATCTTAAGGATTGGGATTGGGGATAGATGGACGAGCGTAGCAGCCGAGCAGCAAGCAGCCGACCGACGGAGGCTACTACGTATGTATATATGAAGTATGAAGTATCGATGCTACTTGTAAAATAGATAATATTATGGTGCCCTAGCTTACGCTTACGCTGTACGCTGTAGGCTGTCCTGTTTTGCGTCCGAGGAGTGGGTTTTGTTTTTGCATGGCCACCCCGGCCACCTAAGACGAAAAGGACACAAAAGGACTTCGGATATGTGCTTCCCATCACTATACTAGCCTTAGCCTTAGCGGAAAGTTTTGTGGCCTATAGAGCTCGTTGAAATGTTGACCCTTTTATTTAGTGTATGTATGAGTATGACCGCCCTCCGCCCTAGCAGCCGGAGGGACGTCTGGCGTCTGGGTTGCTCGCGGGTTGGGACGACCCGCGGATGGAAGGTGGGGTTGTGCATGCCCTTGTCTCTGACGCCACTCTCGACGCCATGGAGCTGCAGTGGGGCCTGCGGGGGCCACGAAGAACCACGTGCCAGCCTTCAACGCGCTTAGGAATTAGGAATTGGCTGGGCACGGAGTATTGCTAGAGGCATGAGCTTCTTGGATCGGCCCCATTTCTATTGGGCACTATAAAATCTTACCCTTTGGTTTCTAGAAGGTGCTCAAACTGCATGAAAGCCTCCTCATGTAGAGAGCTTGGCCGACATGTGCTTATTTTTTCAGTTGAAGCTCGTTGTGACTCGCAATGTATTTTTTTGCATATGTGTGCGCGACATCGCGAGCCTCGTGCATCAGCCCCGACATCGAGAACGGGCTCTGAGTCACTCAACGCGCTTTGACACCCAACATCCACGCGAGCTGCAAGCCTCCGAAGCTGCACACATCGCCCGATTGGCGTGACCATCCGGGTGGGATATGCGTATATGGTAGCTGGTGGGGTCCGCCATCCGGATGGATCGTCGAAAACGGCCACGCAGCGCGCCCGGCATCGGTTCGAAGTTGGGCTTTTTGAGCTTTTGCGATTTTAGCGTCTTTTGTCAGTTTTTGGTTACGTTTTGTTGTGGGGGCCCAAGGGGGGGGTCCGGGTCCTAATGGGCCCCGGATATGTGCTAGTTGGGTGTATTGGGAACTTTCTCCCGAAAAAAATCCTTAAATTTCCTCAATTCTGAGATGGTCATTTTTTCACCCCTTATAAAAAAAACTGTTTGACCGCCCTATCACAACAAAGGAACAAAGGAACACATTCCCAGGGCACGGAACATGTTGACAAGAGCACACTAGATGGCATGCCTCAAGTGATGCGCGGCGAGCTCGCTCTCGCTCTCGAAGATCGTCGGCCTTGTCGCGCGCCTGCACAGTGTAGTTGGTGCCCTTTGTCTAGGCATCTCTGGGCGCGAGGGAGGCTTGGGCTTGGCCGTGGGAGCCATGGGGAACGTTGCGGGCCGCTTCACGAAGCGGGCCGTTCTACGAAGCTCATGCCTCTAGGGATGATAGCCAACAAGATGTCCTGCGACCCTATAAGTTCTAAAGACAAGTACTATTGCACGAGAGTACGAAGTTCACCTCTGAATGCCAGCCGAGCAGCGCCGCCTCGATCCGCGAGCCGTCGGCGTCGGGAACTAGCTTACCAGCTTGTTCCTTGGCCGCCGACGCTGACCCGACGAGCCGCCTTTCCTTTCACGCCTTTGAGCTGCATCGCACGGATCTATGGGGCGCATTCGGCTGTTGCTCGACTTACCCGATGCGCTCATCATCTTGATCTGCGAGAAATTCGACAGCGTATCTACTCTAGGGGCCTTCACCTCTTCATGCTCAGCAATCCTTGCACTCGTCAAGGCCGGCATCCCCACAGCGTGGCGGGCCATTGCTCTCCAAAGCGGTGCGCTCGCTGTCTGGGACGCGTGTCGTGTCTCAGCATGCGCATGGGCTGCGTTCTCTGGAGGTGCCTCATGAGTGCTCAATGGTGCACCGCACCACCTTTGCGTCCCTCTCTATGGAGGTATAATCCCTCCTGTGTGAGCACCTGGCTCATCAATGCTTGTGTGTCTTGCAGGCGACATACCTTTGACAATCATGGGCATCGTTACACCAGACGAATGCCATTACTTGCTCCGTGCAGTTCATCAAGTCCGTGCATTGCTGGCTCCGTTCACCCCACAACCTGCTGGAAGCGGAACATTGGATCGGCTAAAGAGCCCTAGAAGCCTGATCCCGCGCAATCCTCGCTGTCCACTCGGTGCGATGCCAATGTCGCCTCCAATTCTCTTGTTGCCGCGTGATGCTCGGTGGCTTCACATGTTTTCCCGTTTTGGTCAACACTTCTTGCACCTAGAGCGTGGACGTGTGTTGCACCTTCATGACGAGGCAGGTCGTTGTCTCTACCGATCAAGAGTCGTACGCGGCGGTACAGGTGCACTAGCGTATAGTAGCCGCCTTCGACCGCCCCAACCACCTCCGACAGCGATGATGGAGGCGGTGCAACTTTTACAATTCCGGTCGACCATTGCTTCCCGCATTGCCGTGCTTGATATTTCTAGCAACAACGACGGCATCTCTCTCCTGGATTCCATCAAACAGAGCTTGGCCCCGTTTCATGCTGCTGCCAACGATGTGGGGCGGAATGGACAGGTCACTCCAAAGCCCAGATTACCGCATCAACCACTCAACATTCAGGAGATTGATGGAACACAAGACAGGTGTGCAAGTAAACGATCAATGTATTGTGATTGGGACGTCGATTCCACTTTCGTCTTTGTCTCTGGTGGTTCTTGGCCTCGCAATCTGCATGGCGTGATGCCTCACGTGCGTGACGTGGTGACTCGCAGCGCAGCATCTCAGCCCCCGAGACGGGTGCTCATAATAGCTCCATCAGATGTTGCTGCACTCGTCATTCGGAATGCACTAGTTATATGCATCTTCACGCAGGTTGGCGGAGAAGTCAACGTTCAGCCCTCGGTGATACCATCGGGTGCGTGCAGCCGTTAGTCAAACTCATCCACTTGATGGTGGAATGCAGTGGCAGTGCCCATAGGCCTAGGAGCATGCCGCGCCACCCGTATACTTGATGAGGCTAAGAGAATAATAATCAATGTTATATCCTGGCCAACCCCAACCCCACTAGCTAATTGGACATAACGTCTCAGTCCCGGAATCCCGCCATGCCTGACGGGCCAGGTGTCCGAGTGATACCGGGGGGTGGGGGCACTGCCCCCTCCCCTCGATATTTGTCCTCCCCCCAGTGCATGCACCGGCCCCGCGCACCCCAGCGCGTCCTCTCCTCGAGTCCACGCTGGGGGAAAACCCCTTTCGGGTAAAAGCAACGCAGGGGGGGGGGGGCATTCGTGAGATAGGAGCCCAGAAGCGCTAATCTCCCTCGCTAGAGCGAGTGGCCGCGGCGAGCCGCGGCCCTTCCCTCCTTGCTCTGGCGCCCCCGTCTTCTCTTACCCAAACGGGGCGAGAAGACACGTTTCTGCCGGAGGGGAGAGCTGCCGCTCCCCCCTCCCCTCCCCAGAAGCGCTAATCTCCCTCGCTAGTGCGAGTGGCCACGGCGAGCCGCGGCCCTTCCCTCCTGGCTCTGGCGCCCCCGTCTTGTCTTACCCAAACGGGGCGAGAAGACACGTTTCTGCCGGAGGGGAGAGCTGCCGCTCCCCCCTCCCCTCCCTCTTCCCTTTTCCTCCTCTCTTCCCTGCGGCGGGGGCCCATGGCGCGCGCCTGCGGCCCCTCGCTCAGGTCCCCAGATGGCCTGCAGGGCCTGGGAGCACAGCTCAGGGGGCAGGTGAGGCTGGGGCATGGCCCTGGCCCCTCCTGCCTCTCCCTCGCTAGCTCTCGAGCCCCTGCCAGTCGACTGGAGCTGGCTCGGGGGTCCTGATCAGGGGGGCCCAGGGGGAGGAGGGGCTGGTCAGAGGGATGGGCAGGCCACGACGGGCCAGGGCGGGCGAGTCAGGCGGGCCTGTGGGGAGAGGAATGGGTCAGCAGGGCTGTGTGCTCCTGGCAAGCCATCAGGCGTGCCAGGAGAGTGGGTGGTTCCTCCCCCATGGCAGGGGAGGAGTGGAGAGAGAGGTGGGCTCGTGCCCCCCCATCCATGGGCGAACTAAGTATAAACTTAGTTGTATACTTGATGAGGCTAATACATGGTGTTAGTCAAAAATAAAATAATTAATGTTATATCCTAGCCAACCCCACTAGCTAATTGGACACAACTTTTCCGTCCCGGAATCCCGCCATGCCTGACGAGCCAGGTGTCCGGGTGCTACCGGGGGGAGGGGGCACCGCCCCCTCCCCTCGATATTTGTCCTCCCCCCAGTGCACGCACCGACCCCGCGCACCCCAGCGCGTCCTCTCCTCGAGTCCACGCTGGGGGAAAACCCCTTTCGGGTAAAAGCAACGCAGGGGGGGGGGGCACTCGTGAGATAGGGGCCCAGAAGCGCTAATCTCCCTCGCTAGTGCGAGTGGCCACGGCGAGCCGCGGCCCTTCCCTCCTGGCTCTGGCGCCCCCGTCTTGTCTTACCCAAACGGGGCGAGAAGACACGTTTCTGCCGGAGGGGAGAGCTGCCGCTCCCCCCTCCCCTCCCTCTTCCCTTTTCCTCCTCTCTTCCCTGCGGCGGGGGCCCATGGCGCGCGCCTGCGGCCCCTCGCTCAGGTCCCCAGATGGCCTGCAGGGCCTGGGAGCACAGCTCAGGGGACAGGTGAGGCTGGGGCATGGCCCTGGCCCCTCCTGCCTCTCCCTCGCTGTCGCTCCGAGCCCCTGCGGGTCGACTGGAGCTGGCTGGGGGGTCCTGAACAGGGGGGCCCAAGGGGAGGAGGGGCTGGTCAGAGGAATGGGCAGGCCACGACGGGCCAGGGCGGGCGAGTCAGGCGGGCCTGTGGGGAGAGGAATGGGTCAGCAGGGCTGTGTGCTCCTGGCAAGCCATCAGGCGTGCCAGGAGAGTGGGCGGATCCTCTCCCATGGCAGGGGAGGAGTGGAGAGAGAGGGGGGCTCGTGCCCCCCCATGGGCGAACTAAGTATAAACTTAGTTGAATACATGGTGTTAGTCAATCCGACAAGGAGGCAATCTATATGTCACCCCCCTAGGAGCCACGGCACTCGATAGCTATCGTGGCCCCGGGGGCCCCAGAAGCAAATGTGGGGGAAATATCCGATCGCCAACAGCCTCCAGATGCGTGACTTCGTGAGCGTCATTCAGTGCCACGTGGGAGGCGAGAATATTAAAAGGCTTTTTTTTCATAGTACCTATGTGACGAATTGTGATGGCCCATAGGGCCTGAGGGCAATGAGGAGGGTGGCAAGCCGGCGGCAGGCGCGGCTAAAGAGACGACTTCGGAGACGCTGACGGGCTGAAGCCCGTCAGCAGAGGAAGGCGGGCAGGCGGGCTTGAGCGAGGGCGAGGACGGCGACGAGAGCGACATCGAGCGAGTGGCGAGAGGCGAGGGTGAGTGAGAGGAGGGCTGTGGTGGCAGAGGCTGGCGAGGCGAGGCGAGATTGTAGGGTATGAGTGTTACGAGAGCGAGAGCGACGAGAGCGAGAGCGACGAATGACGACTGACGACAGGACGACGGACAGAGACACCCAGGAAAACACTCCGACACTCGCCCCACGACTTTCTCACGTAACTCGACTGAAATCAAACCCAAACACTCCGGCCAGACGACGACGGAGGACGATCAGAAGGCGATCTGTCGGCGATCCCGTCTGGAAGGGGAATCGCACCATAACGGAAACGAGGGGCAATCCTGCCGCACAGGATTCCAAAAGACTTACCGAATAAGACGAGAGAAGTGCGGTGTGCCTAAGGGGGAGATGCGCGATGAGATTGCAAATTAAACCTGATTGCAATCACTGAAGTAGATAGAGAAACGCGGAGGAGATAGCGAATTAAACCTATTCGCGAGGCGCCTAGGAGGAAGCTAGGTGGGGAAACTTCCCTTCTCTTCGAGGGAAAGAGAGAGGGCGCTCCACAACCCAAGATCCTATGCGTCCAAGCGAAGCTTTTGACCGAGAACGAGAACGAGAGAATTATAACGATGATACCGAACGACGAAGAGAAGCCTAACGAGTGTCGACTCGCGAATGCGACACTATGGTGATATGGTGATTGGTCTGGCATACCTACAATAAGGTGACTGACTACCTATGTACTACGGAGGTACACAGGCATTGACCCTACCTATCTATGGCATAATACCTCCGTAGGTACCTATGAGACAACTTAGCCGAGGGCGGACGCGGCCGCTTCGCTTGCGACTGGTCCACGGAGGCATGAGGGCCGCCCTCGGCGGAGGGCCCGGAGGTGAGGGGACTCACGCCGGCGCGCTCCATCGCAACCAATTATAAACTTAAACTTAGTTGACGTTGTATCTAATTAGACAGTGCCAGTGGGGTTGGCTAGGATAGAACATTGATTAGTTCATTAAGAAGCTTATACTGGCCGTACCTGTGGGCCTAATAATGAAACTGTCGCGTTGTATGTAATCAAATAAAAGCGCACAAAGAAAATGGAGGAGCGACGCAACGAAAGATGCTCGGCGTAGCGATGGGCTAGGCATCCTCCCTCCCAAGAAATCCACATTGACGACGGTCTTATGCCGCCGCCCCCGCGACGTGCACTTCTTCTGAGTTTCTCCGGCATTCTAAGCATAAAAATATTCCCAGAAGAGCCGCACGGCGTCAAGAAGTCGCGCTTGGTGCAGGATAGCGTGCCGTGTGTATTAGTGTGCATGCCCATCGGTGCTCATAAAGCAGCTCAAAGAAGTCGAGAAGGCCATGGGCTCAATTGGTAAATGTCAATTTCGCATACCAGACGTCATGCCAGGCCCCGGAGGTAAGCCACTTGAATTGATGATGAGAATAGACTAATCGGCCTTTCCCATTTTGGAGTTCTGATAGCCTAGTAGTTCCGGCCTTTAGATTGAAAGGAGTCGAGCCTCTCCCGCTTCATCCTCGGCAACTTGCGAATCCCACTGCTCTTGGAATCGGTGCTCTTCACGACGCAGCCATGTGTGTGGCGACTCTGATCCTGCGCAAATCTCCCCCTCTTGTGGCGAGGAGCTACTGCTCTCCCTGCGGCGTAATTCGCCCTCAAGCATGCGCACCATCTCCGCGTTCCCCTTCCGTGCAGCGAGCTGCACGGGGGTGTCGCCAGCAATCGTCTTCGCGTGCATGTCAGCCTTACCAGACTGCAGCACCACGCGAACTAGCTGATGCTGCTTGGCCATTGACTCATCGGGAGGCGCACGGCGTGCGGCGAGCACGTGGAGCGGGGTCCATCGCTTGCGGCGCGTTGTTCGATTGGCGTCCACCTCCGGATGATTGAGGATAGCATGTGTGCTTCCCACATCACCAAGTGCAATTGCCAAGTGAAGAGGAGTATTGTGCTGTTCGTCACACGCGTTCACGTTCACCAGCTCAGGTTCAAGTAGCAGCGTGTGGACGGTGAGAGTATCACGGCTGCGTACGGCATGATAAAGTTCCGATCCTCGTGCACGACGGATGTGCTCTAGCGCCTTCTCTGCAGCAGAGGCACGTCGCTCTTGTTTACTATGCTTCGAGCTCACGGCTGCAACATCCGCTGCCATCGGACCACGGCTGCGTGCTGCCACGCTGTCGCTCTGGAGAAGCTGGCCTGTATCACCCGGAACGCCGCAATTGGGTGTCCCCTTACCTACCGGGATAGGTGGGTGGGACCCCTTGCTGGACCCTTCAGCGAAGGCAATCGCTTCGAGGGCAGCTTCAACCTTCAGGACAAGGTGATCGGCCAACTGTACCTGTTTCTCAACCATTTCGAGCTTGAGGGAGTGTCCCGGCAAGTTGGGTCCCTCGTAGAATTCTCTATTTGCAGCTAGAGTGCGGTGGCGAAGGGCGATGGTGGCGTAGATTGCTCGAGTGTGTGCCAACAAAGCTTCAACAGTGGTCCGTGCATCTTCTGGGATTTTCGCAGAGGCCTTAGTTGCGGATGAATGACCAGCGGCATCGCCTCCCGTCTGGCTGTCGGCTTCCACCGACCGAAGGCTTTCGATTAGCGGGTTTAGACGAGCCCGAAGCCGAGCAAGACGCTCCCTTGCCACACTGCGAGATGCTTCACCATGGTCGCCAGGGTTTTCACCATTCTCCAGATCATCGACAAGGGCAGATGCGACAGTTGTGGCTGAGGTGAGGTTGCTCACTTCCGGCGAAAAAACTGAACGAACCGTTTGCATGAACGTTGAGCTGCCCGGTGTCGTATGCCTCGAGGTGCCACTTGAGAGGGCAGGAATGCCCTGCGTGAACTTGGCCACAGCTAATCTGATACTACCCATCATATCCAAAGCTTTATCCGTCGCATCGTCCTCAAAACTCAACCGTATGCTGCTGTGCGTCACCACTTCGACGGGCACTGATGTAGTCCCTACAGTAAGCGGCTCACCACGCCGACCGTCAGGACCGGCTTCGCCCACTTCCTCATAGACAGCTCTCTCGTACTCCATCACCAGCTGTGCCTTTTGCTCTGGCTGCAGTGGTGGGTGCTCCTGTGAAAGCCAGAGAAGACTGCCTCGGCTTTCATGGCGCTTAGCCTCCTGGTACTCTCGCTCGATGAGCTGGCGCAGCTTGAATTGGCTCAGCTCCTCGAGTGCCGGCTCCGTGCCCGCCGATGACGACATCAACAGATGGCGCCGGTTTCAGAGTTTTCTTGTTCTCAGAAGTCTGGCCGTCTGGCCCGGGATCTAGGATCTACGCCCTCGAGCCTTGAACCTAGTTGTCACGTCAGGCCTGACGTCACTGTCGTCAGGTCAGTTGAACCTGACGGTGACCGTCAGACGTCTCGTCATATGGCTGACCGATCTACGATTAAAAATATAAGAAAAGAATATAAAAAAGGTACAAGTTGTCAAAAAAAAAGTAACTTACCAGCACAGGTCCGGCAGTCTCGAACGCGTGCCGCGTGCATGATAACCTTTGCCGCGACGCACTGTGCAACCGTAGCGTGCGGAACACCAAAGGTCGAATTTTGTCCTATATTGCTTATACTTTTATAAACATCAATTGGACCTGACGTCAGGTCTGACGTCACTGACGTCAGGTTGTGTAAGGCCCCGTGGACATGACACCTGACGATAGGTTTGACAACCGGGGCCTTGAACGGCTCCGTCTGCTACTCGCCGCCCTTGCTCACGTTCAAACGTGTGTGCGTTCCTCTCGGGGTATCTGGAGCCTGTGCGTGTCTTAGACTAATCTTTAGTGGGTTACAGATGAAAAGTAGTTAGTGCTAAGATAGTACGCCAGTGCGTGTGGGTGTGGGGCTCGTGTTGTAGAGCCTCGAGCCTCGAGCCGCATGGCGCATGGGCTCCACACCCCCGTCCGGAACGAAGGCGCGGGACTTCTAATAATAAAACAACTGAGCGTTAGTACCACTACTCCCACTAGCCCGGTACTATCACGACACCCCTGAGCGCACCTGCCCGTACGCCTTGACGTGTGCTGTCACTAGACACATACGCATATGCACCCCTACGAATCTCCCCCCTCGCAAACCCCCGGCTCCCATTATAACTCCCCACAAGCTACAATGAGCATTCAATGAGGGAAAACCCATTGAGGCGGACCGACCTACGTCGGGCGACTCTCTGGGAAAAAGCACCGGGGGGGGGAGGGGGGGAGGAACCTCTCGTCATGAAAAGAAACGGCCCTTCAAGAAGGTGCAACTCGAGCTTCCCTTTTTTTGTCACACCCCTCCCGGCTTTTTAGGTATATAATTTCTACTGACCCCTAACTTGGCCCCTAACTCGGGGGTTGACATAAACACGGGGACCCATCAAGCGGAAGGCGCATTGACGGGGGCGCCCTCGCCTTCCTCCTAGTTTGCGCCTCAACTTGAACGATCGTCCCTCCCTTGTTGAAGAATGCAACCATGCCCGCTGCCCGAGTTGAAGAATGCAACCATGTGGGCGTCCGACTGCTGACGTCCGCCCTTGCACGCGCATGGGCAGCACGCCGGGTGGATGACGACGTCTTCAGAAGACTTCACGTCGTTTCAACACCGTTTGCTTCAAAGGAAGAAGCAAGCGATTCCCCAGGAGTTTGCAGGATGCACTTCGCCCCAGTGACCGCCACTTCACCTGCAAGCGTGTGAATGAGCTGCAGCATGCGCATGATCATGGATTGAGAGATCGCGGCGTCGTCATAGCTCGCCAAGGAGGTGCGGTTCAGGAGATGGATGTCAACTGTGTAGAGCTCCCGATTCCCCGCTCGCTGGAGGCTCTCGGCCGCGCTCTTGGTTGCCGCGGACCACGACCGTGCAAAGTCGTACTTCCAGTCGCCCAACAAGAGCTGCCGGGGGTGCTGGATGCAAAAGGCCGCGGTGGTGACCACCTCCTCCAACTCATGGGCGCTTAGCGGATCGTCGCACGTCAAGGACACCTTGAATGCGAGGCCATCGGGGCTGTCCGTGAAGAAGACAACTTCTCGAAGGGTCCGTTGCACGCTGCGTTCGATGCTGAGCACATGGGTGTCATCAAAAGTGGTGCGCGTGCGGACTCGTTGCGTGCCTGGTTGCCACCAGAACGCGTCGTGGCGGCTCAGGTGGACGGGTGCGTTGCCAAAGACTTCGAGGCAAAGCCGGTCATGCACGTGCCTGTCCACGTTGTCGACAAACTGGCCCTTGTGCATGATGCCGAGGAGCATCTCCAGTTTGGTGCACGGGAGCGCTCGGAACTGTCGCACAAGTGCCACAGCGTTGCCAAGCGCAGGGTCCATGACTTATGCGGAAGAGGGCGTGGACGGACGAGGAGCAGGGGCAGTAGGCCGGGAGAGGCAGGTAAGGGCTGGGCCAGCGCGATGGGCGAGGAGAATGTGAGCGAGGCGAGGAGAAGGTGGAGAGGGGCGTGGAGAATGTGAGCTGGACGTGGGGGGTCTGGACGGCGAGAGCGAGTCGGAGGTGACGGCCAGGAGGGAGGCAGGCAGTAGGAGCCTTCTCTCTCTGGTAGGTCGGTGAGAGGCGAAGGGAGGGGGGAGGGGGGGGGGGGGGGGGAGGGCCAGGGGGGAGATAGGCGAGACAGCCCATCTGTTTACGTTAGTGTTATCGCCATATACTGTAATAATTCTCCGGTCCCAGGGGGTGCCCTCAGGGTTCCCGCCCGCCCTCCGCGCCCAGAGCTTCCCCCGCGGAAAGAGTGAGCGCACGGCGTGCACCTTCCTGGAAGTTGCTATGCGCACGCACGGCGCCCCCGCGGGGGGCGGGGGGGCCGATGCACATCGCGCCGTGCCCATGCACGGCGTGCACATTGTGATTGCAAGTCATCACACGTGCTGCGTAACGAAACATCTCTTATATTGCACGTTTACGTAATTGTGCGCCTTAAGCGGCACGCAGAGGAAAAAAGTCGGCATGCGCACGCACGGCGTCTCCGCGGGGGGGACCGATGCACACCGCGCCGTGCCCAATGCGCACGGCGTGCACAATGTGAATAAACCTTTTAATAGTCTCACCGCACACGCGGCCGTGGACCCTCTACTTTCTACTCACGTAGGAAACTTTCTACACCCCCACTTCCCCGGCCCTTCTCCCCCCGCCATAAGGCGACTCCCCCCGTGCACTACTAGGGGGATAGGGGTGAAGGGCTTAGATATGGTCCGGTGGCCCGCCCCCCCCCCCGGTGATCATTCCCCCCCTTCCTCCTGTGTCTCCGAGTGGGCGGCGGTCTCAGCCCCGACTTATCCTGTAAACAGGTGCGGGACTTACCTATTTTTCGGTGAGCGGAGCTCTCGCTCCGCCCACCCCCTTCTCCGCGCTCTCTCTCCCCTCTCCTGCGGCACGCGCGATGGCGCGCCTGCGGCAGGCCTGCAGCTGCCTGCTGGCGACCCCTGGAGGCTCATGGAGGCCAGCTCTGGGGGCAGAGGAGGCTGGGACTGGGCCCTGGTCTCCCCTGCCTCTCCCTCGCTGGCGCTCCTGAGCCTCTGGGGCCCCCAATCTGCACCTGTCTGCCTGTCGACCAGGGGGGAGGGGGGGTTGGAGCAATGGGCTGGCCACGAGGGGCCAGGATGGGCGAATGGGGCGAGCCTGTGGGGAAGGGAGTGGGTCAGTAGGGCAGTGGCCTCCTGGCAAGCCATCAGGCGTGCCAGGAGGATGGGTGGTTCCTCCCCCATGGCAGGGGAGGAGTGGAGAGAGGGGGGGGCTCGTGCCCCCCCATGGGGCAACCAAGTATAAACTTAGTTCCGGCGTGCACAATGTGATTGGTGCTCATTGGATACTATTCATTAAACTGCATGTTTATGTAGTTGTCGGCCTTAGAGGAAAAGCGTTTGCATGCGCACGCACGGCGTCCCCGCGGGGGAACATGCACCGCGGGAAAAAGCAGAGAAAAAAGTTGTTATCCCCACGCACTGCTAGCCCTTATTTAATTTTAAAATAACTGTGGACATTTGATCGCTCAATTCGACTGATGCCATCTGATGCCCCACAATTGACGGAACGACACCTGGAGCACCGGAGGGGGGAGCTGCCACTCCCCCCTCCCCTCTCCCCTCTCTCTTCCCTCTTCCTCCTCTCTTCCCTGCGGCGGGGGCCCATGGCGCGCGCCTGCGGCCCCACTTCAGGTCCCCAGATGGCCTGCAGGGGCCTGGGAGCACAGCTCACAGCTCAGTCAGGGGGCAGGTGAGGCTGCTGGGGCATGGCCCTGGCCCCTCCTGCCTCTCCCTCGCTGGCGCTCCGCGCCCCTGCAGGTCGACAGGAGTGTCGGATCCAGAGTATTTCCACAATACTCTAGACGGATCCGATGGCTTGTGTGTCTTTTAACTTTAGGATGGGCATTGTTTCTTGAGGGGTGATCGCCGTTTACATCGGGACTCTTCGTTGTGGCTTCGTTTCGGTTGGCTGCATTCTTCTCCGGACCCGTTTCTTTGATTGTGGCGACTGTTTACGTGAGTTTTCGGAGTGTCCCTTTGTTGACTGGGCGGTTTTGTGAGTGATGTGTCATCGTGGCTTGTGTCGCCATGTAGCGCGCGCGCTCCCTCTCTCATTCTCAAGACTGTCCTCTATGCCCCTTGAGACTTGCCCCACGAACAAGCACTCGCTTGTTTCGACAAGGAGCTGGCTGGGGGGTCCTGATCAGGGGGGGCCAGGGGGAGGAGGAGCTGGTCAGAGAGATGGGCAGGCCACGACGGGCCAGGGCGGGCGAGTCAGGCGGGCCTATGGGGAGAGGGAGAAGAAGAGAGGAATGGGCCAGCAGGGCTGTGTGCTATGTGCTCCTGGCAAGCCATCAGGCGTGCCAGGAGAGTGGGTGGATCCTCCCCCATGGCAGGGGAGGAGTGGAGAGAGAGGGGGGCTCGTGCCCCCCCATGGGCGAACTAAGTATAAACTTAGTTAGTGGCTCCTGGGAGGTAACATATATTATCCACGGCATGTACCGAGTGCTCAGTCTAAAAAAGTACTCGGTTGAAAAGACGGGGGGGCTTCGTGGAAGCGGAGTGCAGTTGCGTACTTGCAAGGACATCTCCACGACGCGGCGCCTCGCTCCACGCGGCGCGCCGAGGAGAGAGGGCTGGGAGCAGCGCCGAGAAACCGATGTCGGAGAATCTGGTCTCAGATGCGCACACCCTCGCTGGGCTCGATCGGAGCAAGCCCTTCTGGTGGCGTCGGCTCACCGACTGCGACCCAATCTCGCTCGAACCCTTGCGTCGTCTGCGCGTCGAACCTTTTGAGCTGACGGCCGATGGCACGCGTGCCTACTTCTTCGATGCAAGACTGCTGTCGTCTTACCTGATTTCCTCGGGTTCGTTCACTCATCCGATCTCTCGACGCGATCTCACGCGTGAAGATTGTCGCCGCCTAGACGCCCACCTGCGCAAGCATCGTCTGGGCAAGGCTTGTGTAGAGCATGCGTTCGATCACCAGGAGGACTACAAGAAACAAAATGCGCCAAACAATCAAGTGCGTGACATTCAGGCCGAGGCGTCAGAGTTGCTTCGTGCTTTCTATGCTGCTGGAGAGCGCGGAGGACTAGGTGGTCGTGGGCGCGGTCGTAGTGGTGAGTCTATTGGCCGTCAAGACTACATAGAGGAATACGTTGATGAGGAAAACTTCATGGAGACAGTTCCCCTTGGTGGGGCTCAGCTGTCATCCGCTGCGGACTTTCCATCGCTAGCCGGCGATGCACCCCCTGTTGCTGCGCCATTGCAGGCGTCGTGGGTAACTGGAGCTGCCCTCGGTGCGTCCAGCCGAAATTCAAGTGGCGTCAACCTGACGAGTGACGAAGCCTTCCCCACGCTAGGAGGGAGTGGCTGTGCACGTGCTGGGGAACGGGCTACTCCACTGCGTGGTTGGGGCGGCCACAGCGCTTCTGCTGTCATGCGGGCTCCCATCGATGCACAATTGGCCACTGTGCCTCCTGCGGGTGTTCAAGGGGCTGCGCTCAGAACATCAGCGCCACCATCCATGGAATCAACCGAAGCTTTTCCGAGCCTTACAGGGGGTGTTCCACTTAGAAGCACAGTGAAGGCTGCTCCGAGTACCTCCGCCGCGGGTGCTGCCCCTAATGGTGGTGATTGGTCTCGCGCATTACTGTCTGCTCCACCCGCTACGACGATGGCTTCAGCGGTGGCCCCGACCACGGTCGCACCCCCCCCCATCGAGTCTGCTGAGGCTTTCCCAACACTAGGAGGTGCAGCCCGTCGGGTGCCAGCTTCATCGGCAAAGTCAGAGATCGGACGCGAGGAACTCGTCCGCCGGAATCGCGAACTTTTGAGTGCACTTGCCGGCGAACTCGATGACGGAAAGCGAGAGCGTGGGATGAATCTCTTTAAGATCGCATCGTTGGCCTTTCAGCGTGGATCATCCGATGCCGCAGCCTATTTGAGCGCCTTCATCAATATTTTTGGTGCAGAGACTGCCAACATTCACTTCTCAGAAATCATAGCACTCTGCCCAGAAAAGTCGAGGCGTGATGCGTTGCAGCGCTGCTACAATTCCTTTAGAACGTCTCAATCTCACGGCACCGGGGCTCGATCGCAGCATTGAACGACAAGAACCTCCGAAATCAGCCGTGATGGGTTTCGGACGGGAGCTTAGCGGAGCTATCGCGAGAGTTTTGCCGTGTGACCTCGTCCGAGGGCCTCGCATACTTGTTGTGCGATAAGGAAATATCTTTTGCAGCTCGATCATACTCATCTGTGTGCTGCTAAGTGTCGTGTGCCGTGTAGTGCAAGGCTGATTGCCGTGTAGATTCAATTAGCGGTTAGCGGTAAAAATCATGTTAAAAATACCTTTCAAGTTTCAAGATGCCTACTACTGTTCCTATGACTACCCCGAGACGGGCCTACAACGCCAACGCCCCCGTCTCTCACCCACGCCACCTTCCGCTTACCCCCGGCGTCGTCCCTTTGTCTTTGGTTTCTGGGGTGCAGCCCATGTGTGTGCAATATTTGATATTTGGGCCGGTTACCGCACTCGCGCAAGGGCGCAGGTGGTCGGGCGCCGCGCATTGGCCAAGAGGAGGCAGAGGCGGAGTTGGAGAGTGTGGTGGGCTGGGTGGAACTGTGGCTGTGGTGCGATTGGGTGTGAGTGGGAGGTGAGACATAACATGAGATGTTTGGCCCACTTGAGGCATGGAGGGCGGGCGATGGGGGGCCGAGGGACCGAGGGAGCGCGCACGGAAACGGGACAAACGACATGAACGCACCCTCAGTCGTCACGGAGCACTGTGGCACGAAGGCAGAGACGGGAGCAGACAGGAGGGGCACGGACAACGCTCGAGCGATGGCGCAGAGCGTATACGGGACATCGAGGGAAAACGTCACGCGCGGGGGGGGGGGGGGGAGGGGCGGGAACGCGCGGGATAATAATAGACGGAAAGGGGGCTGGAAACTCCAGGAAGCACTCTGGGAAAAGACGGGAGGGGAGAAAGGGGAGAGGGCTTTCGCGGGGGACCAATCGGGGATCGGGATGGTGCAAGGAGGAGGGAATCGGGGCGCGACGACGGAGAGGGGGTCGCGCGGGAAAACCTATACCGGAGAGCGGAGAGGCTAGCAGTTCGTCCGTCCGCGAGCGTCCAGCGGAGGGCTTCCTGCTCATGGAGGGAGTGTAAAAACAGAACTCCATGTACAACAAGAAACCCTTACTTCAGAGAGCGCGTGCCCCGTGCCCCCCCCTCCCCCCCCCCGCGCGAGCGATGCCTGCTAGAGGTATGGCTCCGCCTTGCCCAGCCCTGCCCTCCCCAGTCCCCAGTGCTCCACTAGCTTGCTTGGGCCACATGTGCGCAGCTTCGGCCTATCTCACGCGTGCTCTAGTGCTCGAGCCAAAAAAAAATCACCAGGTCGGCATATTTTGGGGATATTTGGGTGGCCTCCCAGGATATAAATGGGATATCTTCGCGGAATATTTGGGCAAGTTTTTCGGAATATTTCCGCCTGGCCCTACGCGCGTGGCGGTCTATTTTGGGAGATTCAGGCGGGCGCTCACGGGAGGGAATCGGAATGGTGAATGTGGGGCGCATCACTATTAGAAACGCGGAGCTTCCGCGACGTCCGATCGCCCGCGATCGGCCGAAGAATGGCCTGGAGATGGTGGCCATGCAGCCATGCACCATGCACCATGCAGAGAGTGATGCTCGTGTACAAATCGAAGTCAATCGCAATGCGTGTTGATGATCATCAAATGTGTAGAGAAGCACATTTCGTGGAGTTTGCGAGCTGGCAGAGCTCATGGCTCCGTCACTAGTTGTGCGTGCCTTGCATGAAGGGCATCGGTAAAAATATACCGGAGGGGGCCCGAATACTTTTTAGCGCTTGGTCTTCAGAGGCTTAAAATGGGCCATTTTTCGAAAATTTTGCCGGAGGACCCCCCGTTTCTTTGTCGCATTCATCCTAGATGATGCGATTTCCAGGCTCTTATTTCCAGGTCCTTCGCCGTGCGGCCACACGGTGAAGCTCAGGTACATCTAGGTTGGTAGGGTTCGTCCCTAGCGATCTAGAATTCGAGTTCTTGTTTCGTTCCTTCTAGCCTGTTTGTCAGGTCTAGATTCCAGGTTTCCTCCTTTCGGGTAATCTTGACCCAAAGGAGCCAGGTCGCCTGTCACTCGCTGCGCGCTTGTCTCAGGCTCTCGAGTTACCTTGTGAAGGCTTGTTTAGCTTCTTGCAAGGCTTGTCGTTTCTTGTTGGGTTCCGGTTCTTTCTTGGGACTTGCTAACTTTCGTTGTCGTCCAGGCCTGTTCGTCGTAGGTTTTGTTTAGCCTGGTTAGGGTTTCGTTGTCTTCTGGCGTTCGCGTTGGCGTTCGGAAATTTCCTCTCACATTCCCTAGGTCCGCTACCCTTGGCTTGTAGGTCCTTGCTTCTTTCTTCTCGGTCAAGGTTTTGGCGAGCGAGTCGGTTGCTCTATCCGCTCGAGAGATTTGAGGTTTAATTTGCCATCTCCCCTTGGAGATCGGTGTAGGTTCGCTTCCTAGGTGAGGGAATCTTTCCCCTTGATGCAAGTTACATGCAAGCCTTGGCCCCTTTGGTGTTTCTTCCCCTTGGTTGCTACTCAGGGTTGTTCGTTAGAAGCGTCTAGAAGGTTCACGCTCAACGGCAAGATTTATTCGGTCGTGAAGACATCTCGTTGCGATCTGTATCCAAAGTGATCGCCGTGGTCGCGCGACATGACGCTCCCCTTCGGACTCTCCGCTACGTGGGGAAGTTACAACGGAGACACGCTCCGGCCGTCGCTGCGGAGTCTCTCTCTCTCTCTCGCTCTCTCTCTCCGTCTCTCGCGACGTGTTTGAGTTATCGGTGATTTGGGGTCGCGGTTGCTTGATAATTTGCTTTGTTTGGGTGAATGATTCCGGTGTGTTCGTGAGTCGGTGTATCCTGTTGTTCTCAGCTCCGTTGTCCGTCGTTGTTCGCTGCGTCGCTGCACTCAAGCAGCTTAGGCTCCCTCCCTGAGGGAAGAGTTCTTTGTAGGTCTAACAATCTCTTACAACCCAACACACTAGGGCCGCTAGGAGCGCCTCGCCGCCCCACAGCCCTTCGTTCGCCGTTCGTTCCCCGTCCAGACACCCAAATGGGGTTGCCCGACCCAGTCCAGAATTTCATTCACCCGACTCCCGGTGGGGAGGAGGGACAAAGCGCCGCGCTAGCCGCCGGTGCCGCTCGCGACGGAGTGGCTCAGAGCCCTCCGGCTCCGCTCGACTCGACAAGCACGAAATCGAAGCTTGCGTCCTCGGCCGCAGAGGAGGAACCCCTCAGGGAACCTTCTCTGCCCGCTGCAGCTTTTGCTCCCGTGGGATGTCCGAGTGATCCCACGGCTTCTGAGGCTACACCAATGGCACCCATCACCCCGGCTGCTATCTCCACGACTGGCTCCGATCAGCTCGTGGCGGATGGCGAGGATTTGTCCGCTTCCTTCGGCACCCACCGGGTGCAATCACAGCGGGCCATGATGGAGCATGACCCTCTCCCGCATGAGGCCAACTTCAGCGTCGCTGAGTTGGCCAATGAGGTGGAGGAGGGTCCCCTCCCTCTGATTCAGTTTGACCCCCCTCCTCACCTTCGAGATGATGAGTCTGAGGTCGGTGAAGGGGAGGGGATCAGCTTCCGAAGCCCCGCTTACCGGGACTATGCCCCGCCGTCATCAAAAGGGGTCCTTGATCAAGAGATCGCCCCGATCGAGACGGCCGCGGCGCGTCAGGATGCGGAAATGGCAAGGCTTCAGGCGGAGACCAACACCCTAAAAGGGGCTGTGGAGCGCCTACATTCATCCCTTGCCGCGGCAGAGGCGAGGGAGGGGCTTCTCCGGGATCAAGTTGAAGCAGGGTTCAAAGCCCTGACTCAGCTACTCCAAGCCCGCCAAGAGCCCGCTTCAAGTCCGTCCATGGATCGGACCGAGGCGGCTGCGGATTCTGCTAGGCCGGTTCAGAGGGAACCACCCATGGGCGAGCCTCCTGCTCTAGACCCAAAGGGCCACGCCTCTCCGGCTTCTAGGGTTCCACGGTCGGCGTACCCGACCTCCAAATCGGAACCCCGCCGCCAGGATCAGAGCCCTCACCGGGGCCCGACCCCGGTGGTGCCGTTCCGCCACCCTCGCGACCCCTGCCTTGCGGTGGGGATGGATGAGCGAGAGGCAGTTGTAAGCGAGTGGAAAAATCTCCTCGCCCTGCCCTCACGCGATCTGGCCGCCCTTTACCGCGACTCCGACGAGCATGAGCTCATCCATACCATTTTGAAGAGCAACCTCTCCCTGGCGGGCAACGTTTGGCATTGCCGAATTTTCATGGAGGAGGACCACTTGCTCAAATGGGTGCGTAGCCGCTTCTCAGCAGAGCAAACCCTTCACCATCAGGTCAGGATGGGCAAAGAGCTTTCGGAGCTCCGCTTCCCAAAGGCCCTCGCCTCCGATAACGTTCAAACCGCGGCGACAGCCTGGAACGAATTTCGGCTAACTCTCATCAAGCCGTTGGAGCGGGCACTAGCGCTCGGCTGCGATCATCGCGAAATATTTACCTCCCTCCTCGCGGCAGCCGGAGCCAATTCCAGCGGCAATTCTCGCATCTTCGCCTTCCTCCTCGATCTAGTGGAGGACCGGGCCCTCGCTCTCAATCCTGTCCTCGCTGCTGACGTCCTTCTTCGCAAATGCGACGGGACCTTCGCAAACGGGGCCGATGGTTTCGCGAAAGACTCGGCGTCGATGGAGTGGGACCGCATGAGGGAGCGCGAGGCCGGCGCTGATCTATGTGAGCTCAGCAAGAATTTGGTTCGCGCCTACATCCGCAAGCTTGGCGATTCCGCGGTTGACTCCACCAACGTGTGGGATCATCCAAACATGGCCCATGAGATCAACCAGAGGTTCGAGGAAATCATTCGGAACGATAAGGTTGATCCTCAGCGCGGCGTCGACAATGCTATTAAATTTGCGGAGGTGCTCGCGGAGACTCGTTTCCGCGTAGAGAACCACGAGCTAGGTCGGTCGGCGCTCTCGTGCGTCAACCTCTGCCAACGGTACCTCAGCCCTTACGAGCAGGCCCGGGTGAAGCGTCATCAATCCCGACCCTCGACGAAGCAAACCGTGGCTAGCGTACGCACTAAGGCCTCAGGCGAGGCAAAGAACGAGACTTCCTCGTCCCAGAAGACCGCTTCGACCACGGACATGGTCGCCGCCGTGCAGGCAGCCGTCCAAGCCACCGTGGCTGAAGCTCTTCGCGGACAGGGACACTCGCCTGCTTCGAAGCCTGATTATCGGGCTGCTGCACCGCCGGCAAGTTACCACTCCAACTCACCGTTGCCGGCTATACTGACCGATCCACCCGGTCGAAAGGGAGGCTCGTCTCGGCCGCCCAGCCGTCGCTGCGATCCGCCGGCGAACGGCCAAGGGCTACCGCCTGACTTGGGCGTATCCCGGTGGACGCCCGAGCTTTGGAATCGGGCCCGAGCCCGCTTCTGGGCCGTAGCAGGCTATGCCAAGCACCCAAGGGTCTCGGCGGCGCTAGCAAAGTGCCGACCGGCCGATAATTCAATGGAAACTCCACGGACGGACGATATCAATAGGGGAATCACCGAATGGACGAACGAAAACGGCTGTGCCTTCTGCGCTTTCCGACCTCAAGCTCCTCCTGGCACTCCAGCCAGCGAAGCCTGGAAATATGGCACGGGAGACGGTGCTCACAACCCCGTCATCTGTCAGCCATATATCCGCTTTCTGTGTGAGGCTGGCTGCGGAGAGTGCGGATCGGACGAGCACATTCATAAGCTTCTTCGCTCGATGGTCCGGGTTAAGCCTCAGTAGGGGTCCGGCGGGGTCCCCGTCCTTCAAACCCTGGCGGAGAACATCGCGGGCGGTGGGCCTGAACGCCACCACCACCATCCCGATCCGATCCCTACGCCGCTTGGGGAGAAGAGCTGTCGACGCGGCGATTCTCCCCCTGTCTCTAGCTCTATTCAGTCCTCGACGGTGGGAGCCGCCTCGCCGGCTGAAGCCCCCGCCGAACGGCTATCTCGGAAGCCGGAGTCGACACTTGACCCGGGCTCCTGGAAACAGGTTTGCCCCGGAGATCGTCGCGACCCGACTCTCCGAAATTCGTGTACGTCTACAAGTTCTTCTATTACTTCGCACGCTATTAGGATGTTAGGGGCTGATTCTCGCACGCTGCCCCTCTTGGAGTCTGTTTCTACGGATACTATGCTGTCATCGGTTCCTTCTAACTCTCCTAGGTCTTTCGACGCATCTTCATCCCTGGATTCACCCCCGACGGCCCTGCCCAAGGGGGTGGGCTAGGTAGATTCGACGCGTCTTCGGTCTCTTCGTTTCGTAAACGAACAGTTGTGAAGCCCTCGAGGGCTGTCGACTCGGTATCATCTTCTGCTCTAGGTTCTATGGATAGGTCCGACGTGGCCGCTGCCGCGTACGAAAACGTTGTTGCTGCTTTACCTGTTTCTGCTCTTTCCCGGCGGGACCCCTCTGGAGACCTCTCTCCCAAGGGCCATAGCCGGAGCCGCTCTGCGGACGAATCGTCGTTGTCTACCGTAGGTTCTCGTGCTGTTGAGGCGGAGACTAGTGTCTCCTCTTCACCTCTCTCCCCGGTTCGTTATATTTCTCCGTCATCGTGTTCATTCTCTCGTCTCGAAGTTGCACCTGTTCTCGTTTCTGACCTGGTTCCCGACCCGGAAGGGTCGGCTTCCGGGGTCGATGAAGTTGAAGGTTCCAAGGGAGCTGCGGCTTTCCGCGCTCACGCCGTGGTCACTCCAGCCTCGGGAGACGCAGGGGCCGTCGATTACGATCCCACGTCGCGCACCACATGGACGCCGGCGTCTCCTCTTTCTCTCGGCTCTCCGGAGGATCCCCATTCCAGGGATCGCCCGCCGGGGCCAACCCCCTTCAGGTCTAGCCCACCGAAACTTGAGGGCGACGACCCCCTCCCCCTGAATTCTACTGCCGAGGCCATCCACCGGATCGCCGTGGTTGGTTGTTCCTCGGCCGCCAAGTCTACTGAAGCTGCCCGCGCCCCTACGCGCGAGCTTCAAATGTTAGCCGCCTCCCGTGCCCGGGCTAGCGGTTCCTCCGTCATCTTGCCCCGCCATCTCGCCGAGGCTGCTCTAGCCTTGCGGCGGCCGGACGCGAGCACTCATGCATCGCCCTCTGCCGTGTTGCCGACGCATTTTGACGAGCTTTGCGCTGAGTTGGCAGCGATCCACGACGCCGTGACGTTCGACGCGGCCGAGGGGATTCCTCCACCCCGCGTTCTAGTCGTCGGTGAAGCTAGCGGGGTCGTGTCTTCGATGTTCCTACTTGCCGGAGCGCACGTCGCGACGTGCGATCTACGACCGTCGGAGATCGACTACATTCCCCACTTCTGCGGAGATGCTCTTCACATTCAAAATCTCGGTTGGGACCTCGTGGTCGCGCATCCGCCGTGCACGTATTTGTCGGCGGTGAGTTGCCAGTGGCTCGATCGGGAACCGGGACGTCGCCAGGCTCTCGAATCCGCCGCTAGAGTCTTCCTCGCCATGGCAAGCGCCAACGCGCCTTTCGTTGCCGTCGAAAATCCTCGAATGCACGCGGAAGCCTCTGCCTTAGTCGGGGGGTTGCGACCGCGGCAGTTTGTGCAGCCGTGGCAGCACGGCACGGGCCATCAAAAGGCAACTGGCCTGTACCTGACGGCTTCACTCCCGCCCCTGCAGCCTTCGAAGATTGTCGAGGGACGTCTATCCGCGATGGCGGATCTATCGCCGTCGCCTCACCGTGGCGCCCTTCGCAGCCGCACCTATGTGGGCATTGCCGGTGCAATGGCGGCCCAGTGGATGCCGGTCTTGCGCCGTTATGCGCGCAAAGCCAAGGCGTCGCGTTCGCTCAACTTCACGGTGGACTGGGCAATTTCCCAAGCAGCTGCCAGCTTGAGAGAACGCCCCTCGCTTTGTTCGACCGGCTTCGAACTGGCTGAGCCGAGGACGGCTCTGGCTCGTTTCATGGAGGGGAGAGGCGAAGCAGCTTCTAGCTCTCACCTCACGCCTCCCAGCGGTTCGCCAGTGTCTGATTCGGTTGTCGTGATCCCGGACGCAGGCCCCGTTGCCGATGCTTCTCGCCTGCTTCATCAGGAGGACTCGGAAACAAACGTATCGCAAGACGAGGCCGAGGCGGAAGGAGACCGCTTCCTGCCGTGGGAGTGGCCCATAGAGGACCGCTCTACAACGCCAGGCCCTCCAAACACGGTGAAGAAGCGCCGCAGCAAGTGGCAGGTCTTCGACCGTGATGTAATTTCGGGGGTCCATCGGTGGCAGGATGTCACGCCTTCCATCGCCCAAGAAATCGCTGAGCAAGCGGCAGCTGCGGAGCCGTCGGAACCTCCCATCTTGTCTCGACTGGGCTCTCAAGGCATCAATGCACTATCTCCGAGCGCCTCCTTCACGGCTGGCGACGAGGGAGTGGCCGAACTGACCAATTCGTTCGTAGCCGAAAGGCCACTCGAAACCTGGGATGTCGGGCCCGACTCGGGAGAAGATGATACGCCCGAGATGCCAGAACACCGGAGCATGCAGACCCTCGAGACCAAGCCCTCCGACGCCGCCGAAGGAGAGGGTACTCCACGGGCACTGTGTTGCGATGGGGCTGCCGCTAGGGGTCTCAGTGCGGCTGGTTTTTCCGAGTTGTCGAAGCTTCCGAAGACAGACTTGCAGAAGTCCCTGGAGAAGGAATGGTCACGCCAAATGGATCAACCTCGGCATCCGACGGACCGTCGAGGGCTAGGCTATGATGGCGTGCCTAACCCCTCTAATTCAGCAAAGGCATCCCCATACTCTTCAATACCATTCGTGCCGCAGACGGTAGCCGCCGCTATCGAGCGAGTGCCCCACGTCGATGAATCTTCTCCGTCCAGGCCAGCCTCCAATCCAACCACCCCGTCACCCGGAGCCGGAACCTCGCTTCCAGTAGAATCTATCGCGGACACGCCGCCCCCGCTCTACCCTCGTCACTGCCTCTATGTCCGCGATCTCGTGGTCTGCCGTGCCGATGGCGACCGCGCAGCTCAAGGGTTCGTTCTCCCGGACGTTGCCCTCACGGTGAACAGCACCCTGGCTGACACTGGAGCGGGCCCGTCAGTAATCACCACTGCCCTGCTTGATCGACTACCTGAAGACGCCTGCGTCGAACGCGTATCGGACGCTACCGTCCCCAACCTACATGGGCCGGACGGCCTTCCTCTCATCACTAGGGGCTGGGCTAGCCTCGTCTTCTCCTTGTCCGGTCGCCTCTTCCGTCATTCGTTCGCGGTCATCGAAGGAAACGCGATGCTTCTGCTCGGGAACGATTTTTTGGCCGCCCACTCCGCTACCATTTCTCTCGACGCCGCGAGCTCGGAGGGAAGCCTCCGCCTCCGTCCTGCCTCTGGCGATGCAGAAGACTCTTCAAGAGTCCTTTCCGAATGTGTAGTCAGAGTTTCCACGGCGCCACCCCCAGTCGCGGACTCCGGCTTCGTCGGAGCTATCTCGATGTCACCCGGTCAACCGCTGACTGTCGACTTTCTGGAGAGGTCGACGGCAACACGAGAGATCCCGGCTGGATCGGAGGGTGAGGCTGCTGCTGATGCTAGGCAGCCACTCTATACACCTCTCTTTGAGTCAGCCGACGAGTTTGCGGCCAAAGCTCCGGCGTCTACCTCGTCCGAATATCTTCTCTACACGGAGCAAGCGGTGACGATTCCTGCCTTCCACCGCGCAACCATCTGGGTCAGGGTTCCGCTGGCTCTCCGAGATCATTCGGACTGCGCGATGCTGGTCGACCGCCTACCAATTCGCGAGGCTCTCGATTCGTCCTCTCTCGTAATGCCCACGGTGGTCACGCCCACGGACGATCACCGCATCGCGGTGACGATCGTCCACACCGGAGTCGATGCGCTGACCCTGCCGTCTCTGCATCCGATAGCTTCGCTCCAGGTGCGTTTCAAGTTGCACCGGGGCTGGACTCCGACTGGAAGCGAGGGGGATGGTGACCCTGTCACCGCGCTGAGCGAGGAGCAACGATCTCTACTCGACTCAGCCACCATCGATCCGGACCGGCTTCTTTCCGACGATCAACGAGAAGAAGTACGCCAACTCTTGGCCCGGCGCATCAAAGCTTTCGCGTTGCACCCGGGGGCTCCAAACCATACGCACGTTCTCGAGGTGGAGTTGCCACTCAACCCCGGCGCTGTTCCTCACCGGCATGCTCCGTCTAGAGTGGGCCGCGCAGGCGAGCTCATCATAGAAGAGGAGGTAGCCAAGATGGAAGCCGCCGGCATTATTCGCAAGTCAAATTCGGCTTGGGCTTCCCGAGTAGTCCTGGTCAGCAAGAAAGATGGCTCCGTTCGATTCTGCGTGGACTACCGCGACACTAACGCCAAGCTACGCGTCGAGGATAGCCCTCTACCCCTCATTGTAGAGGCTATTGATAGGCTAGCGTCCGGCCAAGGGCCGCTCAGTTCTCTCTTTTTATGTACTCTCGATTTAGCCTCTGGTTTTTGGGGCATCCCGATCAAAGAATCGCACAAACATATCACCGCTTTCACTACCCACCGCGGCAAATACGAGTTCAACTTTCTACCGTTCGGCATCCAATCAGGTCCCTCCTACATGTGCCGCTTGATGGACATCGTTCTCGGTGCGCTAGCGTGGGAGATCTGCATGCCTTACCTCGATGATGTGGGCATCTGGTCAACGGGCGTGGGTCCTTCCGAAGAGGCCAGGGCACAGGCTTCGTTCGAGCAAATGCTTCACCGGCTAGACCTAGTTCTCGAGCGGCTAGAGTGGGCCGGCCTGACCTGCAAGATGTCCAAGTGTGTCTTCTTTGCCACCTCTACGGAGTACCTCGGTCACGTTGTCTCGAGGGAAGGTCTCAAGATGGACCCGAAGAAGGTCGCAGCTGTCGCCGACATCGACCCGTCATCCATCAACTCCTTGGAAGCGGTTCGATCTTTCCTCGGCCTTTGCTCCTACTATCGTCGATTCATTCGCCAATTCGCCGCTAAGGCTGCTCCCCTCACTGCTCTCACGCGGAAGGGCTGCGACGTGGCAAAGGAGTCCCAGTCCGAGGAGTGTCGCCGAGCTATCCAAGAGCTCAAGACAGCGATCACCTCGGAGCCCGTCTTGACTCCACCCAGGGATGATCGGCCCTTCATCGTCAAGACCGATGGGGCTAGCAAGTTGGGTATCGCCGGCATCCTCTCGCAGCTAGGAGACGATAACCGTGAACGAGTCGTTGGGTATTACGCTCGCAGTCTCACCTCGGCCGAACGCCATTGGACGGTGACCGAGATTGAGCTCTTGGCTGCCCTGGAATCAATCCGAAATTGGCGACCCTACCTTTGGGGGCGTCGGTTCAAGTTAGTCGTCGACCACTCCGCGCTGCGATGGCTGCATACCATGAAGGATCAAGTAGCCGGTGGGCCAGCCTCTCGGCTGACTCGGTGGGCTCTCAAGTTGGCTGAGTACCGGTTCGATGTCGAACATAAACCAGGAGCTGTTCATCAGGATGCTGACGGGCTGTCCCGGCTAGCATCCCTGGAGCCGGAACACGAAGACGAACCACTCGCCGGCCCAGCGTCGTTAGCGGTACGTGAGCCTGGCTCAGAGTCTCTAGCCGAGCATGAACGGTCTCATCCGGTGGCTGCCATCACGCGCTCCGTAGCTACGGCGCGAGGGCTTCAAGCCTTGGACCGATCTCGTCGTCGAGCCTCCGATTCCGGGCCCGCCATCCAGTCCAGTTATTTGGCCCCGGGTACGCCGACTTCCGAAGAGATGAGAGCGGCCCTGGCGGAAGATCCGTTCGTAGAGCCACTCCTAGGCTCAGGAGAGACGGTCAATCACGAGCCACCAGGCCTAGGGTCGCCTCCGCAGGCCGCCGCCTCAGGCCCCATTGCCGAAGATGATTCGTGTTCCAGTTCTGTCGCTCCCGCTCCCGCTCAGCAATCCAAGATGTTTCGCCGTTTCGTCGTTCACGATGGGCTCGTCTACTATCGCACCGTCCTTGACTCCACCGACCCGGACTCGCTAGTGCTCTATGTTCCGCCCTCGTTGCGGTCTCGCTACCTCTTTGCCTACCACGATCGCTCCGGGCACCTTGGAGTTTCTCGTATGTCCGGTCTTCTTCGTACTCGGGTATACTGGCCTGGCATGTCTTCCGACGTTGCGTCCTACGTCCGAGAATGCCACGAGTGCACCCTCGCCAAGCCGCTACCTAGGGCTCTAGCGTCGCCCTCCGGTCTCTCCGTGGGCACCTACCCCTTTGATGTGGTCTACTGCGACGTGCTCGCACTGGCTCCCACTCACAACTTCGTGCCTGGAGTCTCGGGTTACGACAAGCTGGTCGTCTTCATCGACTCGCTCACTCGATGGATTGAGGCTGAGCCTTCGAATGGGGATCCTTCGTCGGAGGTGGCCTTGGACATGTTCATCCGCTTGATTGTGACGCGTTATGGAGTCCCTAGGCAGCTTCGGACCGACGCCGGTTCGAATCTTTGTTCGGTTCTTGTTTCGCGTATTCTGGAGCTCACCGGGACTGATTTGTCGAGTACAGAGCCGTACCGACATGAAGGTGTAGGCTTCGTCGAACGCGCTCAGCAAACGCTCATCCGTTTGATGCGCGCCTCGAATGAGGGTGGCAGCCATTGGGTCGACCATTTGCCGTTCCTACTCCTCTCGTTGAGGGCTTCCTCCGGTCGTGTCACCTCCCGGTCTCCAGCGTCTTTGATCTTTGGGCGTGAGCTGCGTCTGCCCGCTCAACTCTCTGATCCGAAGACCGTTTCGCCAACTGCTCTCGAGGCGGCGTCCGCCGACGTTCGCTCGTACGCATCCAGGCTCAATGCGAGCCTCCGCCTCTCTTGGTCCAGCGCTCTCGAGGCTACCCTAGCCGCTCAGGCTGAGTCAGTCCGTGACGCTACCATCAAGTCTCAAAGACCAGCGCGTTTCGAACCTGGGGATCGCGTCTGCATGCGATTACCAGGCCATGCCAACAAGTTGCAATTCATCTACTCGGGTCCCTACCGCGTCGTAGAGGCTCTGTCCGACACTAGGTACCGACTCCGTGATTTGGAGAACCGGTTAGTCAAGGAGGAGGTGCATATCTCGAACCTCCGGCCGTATCATACTTTCGTTGATGAAGAGCCGCTGGCTGACGACGAGTACATCGTTGAAAAGTTGCTCGATCGTCGTAGCCATGGCGATTCTATCGAGTACCTCGTGAAGTGGCGTGGCTATGCTCTTCGAGAAGCCACCTGGGAGCCTCGTTCCGAGTTGCTCCGTCGTTGTTCTGATTTGCTTGATGATTATGATCGCTCCGTCGAAGAGACTTGTCCAGAAGATGTTGAGTCCCCGGAAGCAACTTCTTCGTCGGCCAGGGATACTCCTCTTCCTCCCGTTCTCGATGCGCCGTCTTCGCGCACTCGCTCCAGGCTCCACTCCCGTTGATCCCATGTCTTGGGTAAGGGACCCGTCCCTCTAGGCTAGCCCCACGCCTCGGCTAGGGCTCCGAGTTCAAGAGCGAATCATGGAGGTGATGAACGCGTGCTGCCTGCGCTCTACACCCGGCGCAACACCCGAGCAAAGCTCCTGTAAAAGGGAGAAGTGGGTGGGGCAGTGCGTACGAAAGAGGCCGCCGCGCTAAGCCGCCGATTTCGTGCTCGCTTTGGATCCAAAGGGTGTTCTTGTCTCCACGTTTCGCTCGCTATGTTCCGTTGCTTCTTGTTCCGATTCTGACCTCTGGTCAGCTCAGGTTCCAGGTTCCAGGTCTCTGTTTCCAGGTTCACCGCTCGACATCGGGAGACGTCTCGATCTTAGTCGGGGGGTGTCGCATTCATCCTAGATGATGCGATTTCCAGGCTCTTATTTCCAGGTCCTTCGCCGTGCGGCCACACGGTGAAGCTCAGGTACATCTAGGTTGGTAGGGTTCGTCCCTAGCGATCTAGAATTCGAGTTCTTGTTTCGTTCCTTCTAGCCTGTTTGTCAGGTCTAGATTCCAGGTTTCCTCCTTTCGGGTAATCTTGACCCAAAGGAGCCAGGTCGCCTGTCACTCGCTGCGCGCTTGTCTCAGGCTCTCGAGTTACCTTGTGAAGGCTTGTTTAGCTTCTTGCAAGGCTTGTCGTTTCTTGTTGGGTTCCGGTTCTTTCTTGGGACTTGCTAACTTTCGTTGTCGTCCAGGCCTGTTCGTCGTAGGTTTTGTTTAGCCTGGTTAGGGTTTCGTTGTCTTCTGGCGTTCGCGTTGGCGTTCGGAAATTTCCTCTCACATTCCCTAGGTCCGCTACCCTTGGCTTGTAGGTCCTTGCTTCTTTCTTCTCGGTCAAGGTTTTGGCGAGCGAGTCGGTTGCTCTATCCGCTCGAGAGATTTGAGGTTTAATTTGCCATCTCCCCTTGGAGATCGGTGTAGGTTCGCTTCCTAGGTGAGGGAATCTTTCCCCTTGATGCAAGTTACATGCAAGCCTTGGCCCCTTTGGTGTTTCTTCCCCTTGGTTGCTACTCAGGGTTGTTCGTTAGAAGCGTCTAGAAGGTTCACGCTCAACGGCAAGATTTATTCGGTCGTGAAGACATCTCGTTGCGATCTGTATCCAAAGTGATCGCCGTGGTCGCGCGACATGACGCTCCCCTTCGGACTCTCCGCTACGTGGGGAAGTTACAACGGAGACACGCTCCGGCCGTCGCTGCGGAGTCTCTCTCTCTCTCTCGCTCTCTCTCTCCGTCTCTCGCGACGTGTTTGAGTTATCGGTGATTTGGGGTCGCGGTTGCTTGATAATTTGCTTTGTTTGGGTGAATGATTCCGGTGTGTTCGTGAGTCGGTGTATCCTGTTGTTCTCAGCTCCGTTGTCCGTCGTTGTTCGCTGCGTCGCTGCACTCAAGCAGCTTAGGCTCCCTCCCTGAGGGAAGAGTTCTTTGTAGGTCTAACAATCTCTTACAACCCAACACACTAGGGCCGCTAGGAGCGCCTCGCCGCCCCACAGCCCTTCGTTCGCCGTTCGTTCCCCGTCCAGACACCCAAATGGGGTTGCCCGACCCAGTCCAGAATTTCATTCACCCGACTCCCGGTGGGGAGGAGGGACAAAGCGCCGCGCTAGCCGCCGGTGCCGCTCGCGACGGAGTGGCTCAGAGCCCTCCGGCTCCGCTCGACTCGACATTCTTTTGCTGCTCTCTCATACTAGAACCTATAGAAAGCTTATTTAGGCCTCCATTTGCCCATTACCGATTTTGATTTTGCCCTCCGCACCCCCCTAGTAGTGACTAGTGAGTGACCGGGCTACCGTTTGGGTAAGAGAAGACGGGGGCGCCAGAGCCAGGAGGGAAGGGCCGCGGCTTGCCGCGGCCACTCGCTTCGGCGAGCAGAGATTAGCGCTTCTGGGCTCCTATTCACGAGTGCCGAACTAAGTTTATACTTGGTTGCCCCATGGGGGGGCACGAGCCCCCCCCTCTCTCCACTCCTCCCCTGCCATGGGGGAGGAACCACTCATCCTCCTGGCACGCCTGATGGCTTGCCAGGAGGCCACTGCCCTGCTGACCCACTCTCTCCCTGGCAGACACGCCTGCCTCGCGCTTCCTGGCCTGTCGTGGCCAGCCCATCGCTCCAACCCCTCCTCCCCCCCTGGTCGACAGGCAGACAGGTGCAGAGTGGGGGCCCCAGAGGCCCAGGAGCGCCAGCGAGGGAGAGGCAGGGGAGGCCAGGGCCCAGCCCCAGCCTCCTCTGCCCCCTGAGCTGGCCTCCAGGAGCCTCCAGGGGCCGCCAGAGGGCAGCTGCAGGCCTGCCGCAGGCGCGCCATCGCGCGTGCCGCAGGAGAGGGGAGAGAGAGCGCGGAGAAGGGGGTGGGCGGAGCGAGAGCTCCGCTCACCGAAAAATTGGTAAGTCCCGCACCTGTTTACAGGATAAGTCGGGACAGAGTCGGCCGCCCACTCGGAGACACAGGAGGAAGGGGAGGAAAGATCACCGGGGGGGGCGCGGGCCACCGGACCATATCTAAGCCCTTCACCCCTATCCCCCTAGTAGTGCACGGGGGGAGCCGCCTTATGGCGGGGGGAGAAGGGCCGGGGGAGTGGGGGTGTAGAAAGTATGCTACGTGCTACGTGTAGTAGGTAGTGGTTCCATTCGCCGCGAGTGCGGTAAGAATATTAGAAGGTTTTTTTTTTCCTATTCACGAGTGCCCCCCCCCCTGCGTTGTTTTTACCCGAAAGGGGTTTTCCCCCAACGTACGTGGACTCGAGGAGAGGGGACGTGCTGGGGTGCGCGGGGTCGGTGCGTGCACCGGGGGGAGGACAAATATCGAGGGGAGGGGGCAGTGCCCCAGCCCCCGATATAACTCGGACACCTGGCTCGTCAAGCATGGCGGGATTCCGGGACTGAAACGTTATGTCCAATTGTCCAATTAGCTAGTGGGGTTGACTAGGATATAACATTATTTATTATTATTGTTAGCTAGCATTCCTAGCCACATACACCGGACGAGCCATGCGCCAACCGCGCACACCCCCATCGCGGGGTAGGGGCTCCGTTGCCGTCGAAGGGCTTCGGTCCCGCAGCACTAAGGTTATACTAACACAACAATAAAACTCTGACGGAGGAGGAATACCTACAAGTAGCAAGTAGTACCCCTAGGAGTACTTAGAATAGCTTGGACACACCCCTCAGAGGAGTCGTCTGTCGTCTGGGCGCCTGACGCCTGAACCCGCCTCCCCCTCTCCTCACCTCTCCATGCTCGCCGTCCTCTCCAGAACAGTCCGTGGTAACACTCTGCGGCTCACGCGCCGAGCATACCACCAGAACATCATTGATCACTACGAGACGCCGCGCAATGTCGGCGCATTCGACCAGAACGATCCGGATGTGGGGACTGGGCTGGTCGGCGCGCCCGCCTGCGGTGATGTGATGAAGCTCCAGCTGCGGGTGGGAACGGACGGCAAGGTCGAAGAGGCTGTGTTTAAGGTGGAAGAATCTCGAGGCCATGCGATGTCGCCCCGCCTCGATCTCTGTCGTACCCGCACGATGCGTCCATGACGTGTCCTCTCTGCTCCTCTGCACAGACATTTGGATGTGGCTCTGCGATCGCGAGCTCATCATTCACAACAGAGTGGCTGAAAGGAAAGGACTTGAACGAGGCTGGCGAAATCAAGAACTCTGTGATCGCGCAACACCTCAAGCTACCGCCAGTAAAGCTTCATTGCTCAATGTAAGTATCACTAGCTCACTTGCTGCACACCTCCCGAAGATCAACTCACCATCCCACCAATTCCTACGTGATGAACCAAATACACAGGCTTGCTGAGGATGCTGTGAAGGCAGCCATCAAGGATTATCAATCGAAGCAGTCTGCTCGTACGTCGACAACCTCGAAGTAGATACTCGCACCTTCTTCTGTAGGCGATGTGTTGGACAAGGCTTTTTGGTGCCTCATTCCCTTCCGACCATGCCGGTCTTGCTAAGAAGATTGGTGTATTGTTGAAAGCAGCTTGCGTACTGAGCAGTCTCTGCTCCGCAACTTGTTTGCTATGCAACTCGTTTTCCGTGCTCGCTTGCTACGCATAGGAAGCTGAAGTCGTCTCGCTTCAGCTACAAGGCATTGCATCTGACGCACGAGGGTCAACTGATCGTTCAAGGATTTTGCCGTGGAATGCCAAAGCTGTTGAGGTTACCCAATGGCCGCTTGCGTCATCTGCACAACGCGTTAGAGAAAGCGGGGGTGTCCATTGTGGCCTGGGGTTTTCAACTTTCTTAGTGTTAGGCGATGTTCATCTTTGAGCTCGGAGTGAGGTTTGACCAAACAAGCCTGATGGGCCGGCGTCTAGCTTGATTTTGGATCAATTTGATGTTGATGTGGCATGTGACATGATGATGCAACAAATGCGGAAAGCTGCTAAAACTTTCAATACGTTTGTGTATTGTGTGCTGCTAGGCACAGCTAAATTCATAAGTTCGCCCGTGGCGGGGCATGTCCCCCTCTCCCTCCTCCGCTGCTTCCCCGGAGCAACCTTCCGCCTTCCCTACGAGTGAGGGGCGAAGGAATCACTCGCCCTATTAGTTTGCGCCTTCGCGTATCTTTTGAAGTCCTCCCTGAAGTTTAATAAGTCGAGTGCTATATGGTAGAATGCCCAGCTGACCCTATCAAATGCTTTCTCCCAATCGAGGGCCAGGAGGATCCTCGGGTCGCCGGATTTGTCAGTGGCAACTGAGTAAGGGCGTCCGTGCTTTCCTAATACTTTACATGGGGGCAATTAAGGGGTAGACGAGAAGAAGAAGGAAGAGACCATCATGTTGTCACAGAGGTTGCGGTTGAAGTATTTGTGACGGTCCGAACTAGCTTCGAATCCGGAGCATACAACAGGCTTCCATCGCGTAGTGCTTGCACCTTCAGGCGCCATCTCCAACCTCGTGCATCTTCTTGGGGTCTCAAGCAAAAACCAGCATTAAGGAGGATATGTTCCTCGTCCAACTTATTTTCGCCTTGACATTCTTGAAGAGTAGACGAGAAATATATGGCGTGTGGAGCACCAGCCAGGGGCTTCCCAAGCTCCATAGATGTGGGATCGGTCTCATACTTAAACAATGACATTTCGCTTCCTGTGGCCTCTAGGACGGTTGAGCGCTGATCTGAAGAAAAATGGCGTAGAGATCCACCCACTGTTGCGCTGCGTGCGGCATACACTCCTCCATTGTTGGGGCGGGCATGACGCACGGCTGCTTCCACGCGCGACCGCATCGCCTGAGCTGCAGCCTTAGCTTCATTGCAGTCGGCCACACGAGCGAACAAGAAGTCGGTGACCAAATGGAGAGTCTCCTCACGGGCATCGCCTAGAAGGTCCTCGAAGCGAATCACTAGCGTTGGAACTTTACACTTTAGCCATTCGCGATGGAAAGCTGCCCAAATCAGCGACTCCCGCTTTACGTGGGCGTCCCATTGGTCAGCTAATCGCAAGTACTCGGCCTCTGTAATTGATGTGCCGTGCGTCTCTGTCAAGACCAGGTTGAAATAGGAGTCGATGGCATCGAACGGGGAGCGCACCAACACGATCGCCGCTTGAACAACCACTGGTCTCACACCTCGTCGCTCTGGCCAGTGTGATTTGACCATCCATACGCGATCATCCGTGATTCCTTCTCCACGTAAACCGTGCTCAGCGAGTTGCTGTGACAATGTGAAGTGAGGAGGTGTGTCCGATCCAGTAATAACACCCGTGATGAGCTCGATGAGGGAACGGAAAAGAGAATTGCCAGAACGGGGATAGGAGACTAGAGCAATCTGTGCGCACGTCTCGTGTGGGCGCAGGAATCGAGAGGCCGGACACACCGATGCTGCGTGCGCATGGCTGCAGGTTGTCGGTCGTTTGACCGCATCTTCTTCCTCGGATTTTATTCTACTACTAGATGATAGTATCGCACGAAAAGGTACAAGCGTAGCGGTTGGCACTGTTTCCTCTTGAATAGCCGATCGCAGCTTCGCAGACCTTGCGTGGGTCACAGATCTTGCTTGGGACGTAGGACAGGCACGAGAACATGACGCTGGACTATCATTCTTTCTCTCCACCCTTGTTGTGGCTGCGGAGTGAAAGCGGCGCCGCGTGGCAAAGCTCCCCCTTGGCTCGGATCTATGGTATTCACTTGCTAGCCGCGTACCATGCGAACGCATGGCAAGGGCATCGTAAGCGATTTCCTCACTGGGCAACTTTTCTCCTGCGGCTTCGTGAAAAGGGCTCAACTTGTTCCCCAGGGTAAGAGCGTCTTGCTTCGCTTGCTGTAGTTGCATGCGCTGCCTCTCCATCCACGTTTCCAACGTCTTCTTCTTCCGTGCAAGCCGCCTTGCGTCAATCTCCCGTACAGGGCCATCCTCGGCGTCGTCCGTAAAGACAGGCGATCGCCCCATTGCCTGTTTCAAGGCCTGTCGATCTCTACGTCTATTCAACCAGTATTTATTGCGTTGGCGATGCTTCATTTGAGTCTCAGTAGATTCTAAATAGGTGCATTTTGTTGCAATTGCAGCTTCTGCAGCTGCAATCCCTGCCGCAAGCCTGTCATTGGCCTTGCTCTCAGCGCTTGTCCTCGCCTCGATCAGTCTCCTCCGTATTCCCGCACCTGATGCACGCTTGGCTTCTTCTGAGGCAGCGGCTCCTGCCTCTGATACGCGCTTCACCTCTGCTGCAGCAGCTTTTGCGCGCCGCATTAAATCTGCAAGTGTGGGGACATGCTCCGCAGGCTGTAGTGGATTTGAGCGTTTGTCATCCTCACCTTCTGTACCCTGACTGCAATTCACAGGTCTCGAGAATAACGCAGTTTGCTCGCGGGAAAATATTGCCTCATAAGTGTGCCGTTCAAATGCCCAAGCTTCAGCCTTATTCGGCTCAACTTGACCACGGTACCCACCGTCCTCGACTGCACGGCCATCGCTGCCTGCACGCAGAGGTTCTGAGTTCGTGGCAGCTTCACCACTTCTGGCCGATGGAGCAGTTGCTACGTCCAAGACCTCTCCATGTAGTGAGATTGCTACCGGATTGCTTGCAGCAGAGGCCGCAGCCACGTTTTCTTCTTTGGTGGCCGCCAAGCTGCTACCGGCTGGCTCGGCATCGAGGTGTGGGCTCTGCAGTGCTTCACTGACATCTGGCAACTTCGTCCGTGGCAAATGTCGAGCGCGCTGGGGCTCCCTGCGCAGCTGCTCACGCAGCGCCTCGCACTCGGCGAACAGCGCGTCGAGATCATCGGCCGGCATGCACTTGTCAGACACGGCGTTTTGAAGGAGGGCCCCACGCGTTAGAGTTTTTTCTTGTTATGCGGTTTTGCTATGCGATCCAGATGGCCCCATATATATTCGACGGAACTTGACCTTTGCAACTGGGTTGAAATTAACTCCTTACTGCCGGCGCGCCGAAATCGGCGCTTCCCCTCAGTTTTAGCCCGGTCACTCACTATGGGGGTGCGGAGGGCACCAGCTGCAATGGGTGAATGAAGGGCTAAATAAGCTCCCTATGGCTTCCGGCAGGCGGCAGGATAATTCAGCAAAAACATTGACATTGGGGGTTCTCCGGTCTCCGGCGAAATTTTCGAAAAATACCGAATTTCAGGCCATCGAAGGCAGTGCGCGAAATACAGTCGGCCCCCCCTCCGGTATATTTTTGTGAGGCCCTTCATGCGAGGCACAAACATCGAATAGCGAGGAAACTTGCGTGACGCCAGCTCACTGGCACTGGGTTCACAATGCCTGGGTCTATGAACACTGGAGCATGAGTGAGTCATACTCATATTTTTAGACTTGAATGTGTACGAAAGTATCACAAAACTCAAGACTCAAGACGCTCACGTGAACCGTTAGTCACCAAGGGCTAGAGCAGAGAGCAGCTAACTTGGCACCGCTACCAGGCGGGCGGCGTGCACTAGTTTGTTCATCCACTTCGACTATCGACTAGTGACAGCACAAAACGTTGAATCGGGTTAAGCTGCCTTAGTAGCCGAGCCAATTGCCCTCTCCCTCTCTACCCCCATCGAGCTATCGAGGAGCAAAATCAGCTATCGTTATCTAACTAGATACTAGATAGGAGTCGGCCACTATCGTTATCGATCTGGATATCAAAAGGCGCAATCAGTATTAACAAGGTTGATAATGGGGTGACGGAGTGGAGGTTACGGATGGAACAGGAGGGACCGAATGGGACGGAAGGTAGGCGGCGGAAGGCACGGCATTTTGGCAATTGGCGGGCTGGACGGGCTGATCATCTCCCATGGCTGGAAGATGGATGGCGGGCAGTGGCGAGGGCGAGCGCGAGGACGGAGCGGACATAGCGGATAGTGAGTGTGAGTGTGAGTGGGTGAGTGAGTGGATTTGGTTGGTGTTGTAAGATTGCTTGTTACGACGAGAGCGAGAGCAAGAGCGAGAACGAGGGAGCGAGGAGCGACTGGAGCTGGGGCGACGAGCGAGGGCGACAGAGGCCGACAGGATCCCAATCCGACTAGTCCGACAACAATCCGAGACACGCACACTTGACTTTCACCCAACATTCCCCCACACTAACGTATCTTTCCCCACTTGGGCGGGGAAGACACAGAAGACAGAAGGAAGGAAACAAGGAAGAGAAAGCCGACAAGAGAGCGACGATGCGACGGAAGAGCCGACGGCGAACGGCGGTTACCGCGTTACCGCGAACGACTATGTAGAAAGTAAGGAGGGAATCTACGTGCGTGAACCGAAAGGGACGAGAGGGTAGGCTTCGCGCGGGGGGAAAAGTCCGCAGCGACGAACACCTACGACGAGAGCGAGAGCAGGCGCAGGGGCAGGGGAACGACAGGAAGGAGGGTCCAAAGACAGAGCAAGGCCCATGGTGCAAAGGAGCGAAACAGGAGCGAGACAGCCACAAAGGGGCGCGACGGCAAGGAGCGAAGGGCGAATTACGAGTGAAGAGTTCTACAAGTTACGAGTAAAACTCCGCGGCGAACAAGAACGATTGAGCACGAAGACGCATGAGGTCGGAAGTCGATCGCGGATGCGGATGCGACATGGGATCTCGCGTCTCGTTGTCGCTGAGTGAGGGCCAGCAGTGCGCGGTGCGCGCCGTTCAAGGCCCCATCCATGGCTAAGTACGGGCGCGTACAACAGTGCCAAGCAGACTACAATTATTCTTTACACACTACACCCTGTTAGCTGTTAGTGTAGACTAGGATGTGATGCTACCAACCCACACTTCACACTTGCACACACACTTCACACTTGCAACACACACACACGACACACACACACACACACACACACGCACACACACACACACACACACACACACACACACACACACACACACACACACACACACACACACACACACACGTACACACACACACACACACACACACACACACACACACACACACACACACACACACACACACACACACACACACACACACACACACACACACACACACACACACACACACACACACACACACACACACACACACACACACACACACACACACACACACACACAATTTATCATTTATCATTTACCGAACATGCTTATTGCTCGGGTCATGCAGTCCCAGTCTCTTTCGGTACGCGCTCAGAAGTTGGAAGAAGCCGAGTTTACCTTGCACGAGGATGCGGTGATGACATTATCAGTAGAGTAGAGTATGTAGGGGTAGGGGCAGGGGTAGGAGTAGTGAAACTAGAACAATACACTATTGTACTCTACCAGAAAAAATCGCCGCCTCAGGGTGTAATTTGCAGGAAGTGGCCACTACGGCGATGGCGCGCCAGCTCTCGTGCGCAGCAGCGCTGATCCTCTGTCTGGTGTCGAATGCCCCCGTCGCGGCAATGCGTCGTGTGATCGTGACGCGCCGCGCACTTGCGGGCGCTGTGGCTGCGGCAAGCGCGACCGGGCTCATGCATGCCCCATACCTTCACCTCAGTCCAGCGTCAGCTCGGTTTTCTCAACAGGCACTTAGTGCAGCATCCTCTGCGGGCATCTCAGTGTCAATTCCCAGCAGGCCAGACCCCCAAGCCGTCGTTACACAGGAGTCTGGTCAGGCTGTTGCCGTACCCACCGAACCTGTGGGTGGCGTCGAGGCAAGCTTGAAAGAGGTAATGCAGTCTTCTGCATCTTGCGTGGCAGATTGTGACCTGTGCCAAGAACCGCACAATTTACAATGGAAACCCTCATTTGGCTCTCGCTCTTTTAGGTCCTTGCGGAAGAAGTTGCCGAAAAGGAGGAGATGCTTGGGCGGCAGTTGTCTAAGAAAGAGGTGGACAAGATCAAGAGCAGGCTGAAGTTGTATGGCTACAAGTAGTACTAGTAAATTCTTTGATGCATTCATGCTTCCGATAACACGCTTGGTATTATTTCATAGTACTCCTAGTACGAATGAATGTGCTTCATTCTCTAGAGGCGGATTTGGGTGACTGCTTGGTGTTTGCCATCGATGAGTAGGTTCGGTCTTTTCTCGGGATGGGGGACCACAACGCCCTCCTCTTCCGGTTATCTTGCGTGCATATTTCATCTCCCGCCCACAGCATTTTGCACTTTGCATATTGAGGCTTAACTGAGGCTGATGGTTGTAACCAAATTTTGGAGAGAGGGCTCATAGTGTAGAAATTTCAAGGCAATTTATGGAAATAAAACTTTCTAATTTCCTCGCCCCACATGTGGCCCTGGCCCTGGCCCTCTACTTCGTAGCCACGAGGGCGTGAGCCACCGTGAGCCACCTTGAAGATTGAAAAGTACAACTGACAACTGATTGTGCTTGCCTTTGTATCGCAGGAACCTTGGAGATTGAAACATATAACTAATTCTGATTGTGCTTGCCTTTGTATCGGAGGTACCTTGAAGGTACCTTGGAGATTGAAAAGTACAACTAATTGTGCTTGCCAAGTCTTTTTATTTACTACCTCCGTTCCATTACTGAACCGCATCGCCAAAATAGGGACAGTAAAGTTGACATAAAAGAAATTCGTGTGGAGAGGGGAATAGCGGGTACACTGGGGCGAAAGACCACCAAAAAATCTGGCACCCAAAGCCACCAAGGGCGTCCGAATATTATATTTTCAGTATTGATCAAACACGATTTTGGCGCCCCCTAGCTACACGGCCGATCGCCTTGCCACGAAAGCTCTCGCCGCTCCGCCTCTCTCGCGAGAGCCGGGCCGCATGGCGCGCCTGAAGGTGGTCGAGCCCCAGCAGCATGGGAGGCGCACCGGTGGCGACTTTGTGAGGCGCTGCCGTCCTGCTTCTCCCGAGCAGCCTCCTGAGCCGCCCAGCACGCCCAAGGAAGATGCGGCCCCACCGCCCAAGAAGTGGCAGTGGTCGTTGACGCCGAACTGCCAGGCGGCAATTGCTGTGGCATACGAGCATACGAGCGCGAGCGGCTGCCCGAGCCGAAGCATGGGAAGGAGTGGCAGCGAGCGCACGCGGCATTGTGGGAGAAGTATCATGTTGGCCCGCGCTATCCGACTGAGGTCAGCCGAACATCATCAGCTGGCGGCTGGCTGAGGCGGAACGTCTGCCGGCATGCCGCAAGGGTGCTGGTGGCCTTGCCACTGTGCAATTGTGAGCAAGCATTCAGCATGAATACACCCCCTGAAGAATTTAGTGCTCTCTTCAATAACTAAAGCCTGGTGTTGGCGCGCATCGTTGAGGTGGAGGGATCGAATGAGTATGATTTGCCGCACCGCCGTGATCTGTGATGTGCTCGAGGACACTGACACTGATTAGAATTCCTTTCTTTTTGACTTTGTCCGTAGGTGCGAATCACACTATTGAGATGAAACAAAATGTTCATGTTAAGCCCCAATGTACCCTCTCCCCTCTAACATCTTTGGCGGGGCCCCAATATTAGTGTCTAGCTGACAGTTATTGTTTAAAGCCTCCTTGACATCTGAGTAATGGAACGGAGGTAGTACCTTGTGTCTTGTGTACGAACACAAACACTACGCAACCAGGCTAAACGGTCACAGAGTCTATCACATCAGACGGAGCAGTAAACCGCCAGTACCGAGTTTAGTGTGTAGTGTGTGCCCCACAAGTGCGCTATGCATACATGCATACAGAATGACCCCACACCTGGCTACGAGCAGCAATGAACGCTTTCCGACATAGTTGGTAGTTGGGTGGTGGTGATTGAATGAACGCTTGACCACACACATGCCACATGTTGGGTGGTGGTGATTGAAGGCTTTTCCACATGTTGGGTGGTGATGATTTAACGCATTTCCACATGTTGGGTGGTGGTGATTGAACGCTTTTTCACATGTTGGTGGTGGTGATTGAACGCTTCTCTCGCCTCTCCATCTCCACATCCCCCTGCAAGACTGCAAGACAAGCGCAACACGTGCAAATGGAAGTGGCACTCTCCCATAGGGAAAGCCGCAAGGCTGGGCCCCGACATAGCTGCGGCTCTAACCTCGTGCTCCGGCACGCGATTCAGGCCAGCCAAACACCACTCAAGCAGCCCTCATACACGCCGTTCCCGCTGGCCTGGCGCTGGAACGACGAACGACCGACGACCTAAGGACCCGCGCAGGTAGCAGGTAGTAAACGCAGACTTGTTCTGGCGCCACAAGCTCTGAACTTTTAGTAGGTTTACACGAACACACGAACCCTCTTCCTCCTCCCACCTCCCATGGTGCAAAACGCCAACGGTCAAAACGAAGCATCCAAACATCCGTATAAATGATTAATGGGTGCTGCGTGCTGCTTCTAGCCGGCTGTAAAGAGTTCACTTTTAGTACCAGATTTTCTCTTAGCCGGCTGGCGTCGAAGCTCGTCGAAAGTCGACGCGCCCCAATGCCCAGCGCCAAGAGCTTTGGCTCAACGTACGAAGAGCTTGTTCTCACGAAAGACCACCCGGCCAAGGTCCTCTATCGCAATGTGGAGCCGCCTGATTACATCAGGGAGTCACCACTCGGCCCGTTCATGGCCACGCGTTGGGAGGAGGTCAAGATAGTTGCGTTCATGGCTGCTGTCGCTGCCTACTGCCTCGGAGTGTACCTTGCCGTCTACTTTGGGATCTTCTTGCCGGCCCGGGCGGTGATGTCTTACTCTTGGGATGCACTTCTTATAGCTTGCGTGACGATGGCCGTCCTCGGAGGCAAGACGAGGTCAGTGGCAAAAAAGCTGTCTATGGTGGTGGTGTGCATGTTGGCACTCGCCCGCTGGCAGTGGCCGGAGCTGTACCCATCCTGGTATCCTTTCCAGCCTGCTCAGTAATCAACGGGATTCGTTTGGCCTATCCCGCCCTTCTCTCCTCGCACTGCGAGTTACTCCTCGCACTGCGCTTGCTCTGCGAGGTACTCCTTGCTCTGCGAGGTACTCCTTGCACTGTGAGGTGCTCCTTGCACTGTGAGGTGCTCCTTGCACTGCAAGATGCAGAATATGCCAGGCCTCCAATGAACAGATCTATTGGTCTGGCGGGAGGCATCTCTGCTAAAGCTGAAGCAGTGACATGAGAGACATGCATTGCGATTTGCGTTGCGTGCCTGTAAGATTGCATACAATATCACTGTCCTCCTTTTCGTCATGAGCGCCCCAATCTGGCTCTTGATCATTATGCTGCATCGATATCCATCAAACTATCTTCAACTTGCTGCTCTTTGTGTTCCGTCGGGCCCGGAAACTCGTCTTGGTTTTCAACTTGGCAAGCATGCAACAGCCGTTCTTGGAATTCGACGTAGTACAACTCTTAAATGCCTCTTAAAACAAGTTCGTTGAGGGCCCCTCCGTGCTCCAACTGACTCACAACCCGTACACATGAATGGCGCCCAGCATACGAAGGCAATGCACGGAGACGCGGGGCCTTGAAGCATAAAAACGAAGCATGCAGCACACGCTAAAATTGGAGCCAAAGCATGCAACACACATTACGAATCTTTCCTACATTTACGTAGATCGTAGATTCAACCTGTTATATCATAATAGGGGTCAATGGCCATTGTCAAATTGTCAATGGGGAGACGCCTCGTGCTAGTGGCGCATGCCCCATTGCACACCGCCCGTTGCCCGACAACACCGACCCATGGGGTGAGCTTGGCTCACTTCTGCGGCGACGAGCACGGTTGGCCTGCCTTCCTTCGCCATTTCTTCGCCCCTCGCCTCGCCAAGCCTCCGCTTTCCACTTTCCACTGCCCGGGCCCATCCTTTTCACCCATTGCCATTTGTATGCCCGCTGTTCTCTCCCTCGTTCTCTCTCTGCTCTCGGCCGCCTCCCCACCCTTGGTGGTTGATGGTTGAGTCCCCCTCAGCCTCAAGCACGCAGGATTCCTTGTCCTCCTCAAGTCGCGTTCCGTCGAAAGACGAAAGAGGACCAGGCGGCCGTTTTGTTTTCACTTATCTTCTATTGGTTAAAACCCGCATTCCAGTCACACTTTCACACACATTATTGGGGCTCCTCTGCTACACGCTACACGTCTATTGCGCATCACAAACGGAGGTTTTGTGTTTCACACATCTAGTAACTATAGATGGTAGATAGATGCAGCATTCATCCTCTTACTTACTTACTTACTAGCACTACACACTACACACTACACTATGCACGAGAGCCACACACCAAGACACCACACACACAGCTTCGATATCACTCGGTGTTCTGACTAGCAAACAAAGACGCCTCTAGAGTATAGTATCCTTCGCAGATTTATGCAGGTCACCGTGCATTTTCCCCGCGACCGAGAACACACGCTCCACCCCTGCGGTCGACGCCGGCGCAGCCAGGAATTGCTTGGCCATTTTGGCGCCGTGCGCTTCGACGGCGGTCCGCGCTTACCCATGAGCGCGTCGGCGTCCGGGGGGGGGGGGGGGAGCGCGCGCGGGGGGGGGGTTTACATACAGCTCCCGGCGTCGGGGGGGCGGGGGGGGGGAGGGGAGGGGGCAAAGGGAAGCCCCCCCAAAACATGTATTCCAACGTTGGGGTAACAACTTGTAATTAATGGGTTTAACCTGTCAATGGCCACTAACTGGGTATTAGGTATTAACACCCCTAAAATAAGCTGTTAACACCCAGAGAAAAACTCAACCTGTTAATGTACTAACCTTAACCTTGAAAAACTACTAATGGCTAATGGGTTTCCAAAAAACTTGCCTGTTAATGGTCAGCCCTAGCCTTGATTGATGGGCAATTGGGGGCGTGCCGCAGGCGCACCATTGCGCGTGCCGCAGGAGAGGGGAGAGAGCGCGCGGAGCGGGGGGGGGGGGGGGGGGGGCGTGAGCGAGAGCTCCGCCTACCGAAAAATAGGTAAGTCCCGCATCTGTTTACAAGATAAGAAGATAAGTCGGGACCGAGGCCGCCGCGCCGCCGCCTACCCGGAGACCGGAGACACACCAGGAGGAAGGGGGGGAATGATCACCGGGGGCGGGGGGGGGGGGGGGGCACCGGACCATATCTAAGCCCTTCAACCCTGTCCCCCTAGTAGCTAGTAGTGCATGGGGGGAGTCGCGGAGTCGCCTAATGGCGGGGGGGGGGGGGGGAAGGGCCGGGAGAGTGGGGGTGTAGAAAGTTTGCTGCAACAAAGAAAGTAGTGGCTCCACGGCCGCGTGTGCGGTGAGAAAATTAAAAGGTTTAATTTAATTTATATGCACACGTGCGAGACGCACACTCAACTTTCCTCCTACACCCCGGACGCGCATGCACATCCTTCCATGGTCGCTCCCATTTCGTCCCTCACTTGCTCTGCGATCCATCTTCACCATCTCGCCCCATTTCACGTCATCCCAGCGCGTCGCGAAGCATGTCAGCGCCTCGAGACTGGCCCGGAAGGCATCCGCGGCATTCCGGCGAGCATATTATCGAAGCTTTTCTGAAATTTTCCTGGCATACCCGATGCTGCAACATTGTCTGCTCCTGTGGGTGGGAATATGCGTGGACCAAATGTTGGATTGTTATCATTTTGGATCGGTGTTGCCTTCCCTCTCTGCGAGGCATACGCACCTGAGCCAAAATGCAATGTCGGCCACTCTTTGAGTTCATCGAACGACGACCGGCGCGGTGGTTTGGCAAGGGTGAGCACGACTTTCCCTTTTGATTCAAGCACCTGAGGTTCGGACGGAGCACAAAATGAGTTTTGCTCATGTGCGGGCGGTGATTGCCATGGCCTTCACCTTGTAAGAGCACCCAGGTACGTGGATCTGATCGTAAAGGCGACGAAGCGATAGCACTCGGATTGTGTTGTCCGGCATCCCCTCTGCACAGAAGTCCACTCCATCGTCCCGAAATTCGCACTGCACCTTTTGCTTCTGCACTCCTGGTAGTGTCAGGTACACTTTCACCACTAGCCCGTCGTCCGCCCACGCGTAGTCTGAGACCTGAAGCTGACGGGGTGCGGGGGGTACTCCGGCGCCCGCCGTGCTCGCCTCAGCAGCTGAAGCTGCCCCAGGAGGTGGAGCATGCTTCGGTTCCCGCTTGATCAGCTTGGGCTGCGGATTTGGCGCGGGTGGCTCCTTGGTCTCGATCCGGTTGGGGGCATAGTAGGGGGAGCGCTGGATCCCCTCCTCAGGCCACTCCCAGTCGTCCGCCGCCATGTCGCCAACGTCTACCATGAGCGCGAGGCGAGCGGGCGACGATGCCGGCCGGCAGAGCTCGCACCAACAGCGCTCGTGGCCCCCCTCCTCTCCTTCCCTCTTCTCACCCCTCTCACACCACTCGTTCGTTCTCTCGCACACCCCGTCTTTCTATTGTTTATTTCATGAATCCTCGTCCAGAGTAAAGTGCTAGAGTAGAGATAGGAGTACTAGTAGCATGTTTACTTTTCCCTTTTTCTTCAATCTGGGAGAGGGAGTCTCTCTTCTCTCATGGAATACAAAAAAAGGGAAACGCATCTCAGATTCTCTTCTTCCGTTTACCCTCCCCTGAGGTCTCTCTACTTTACTCTACTCTACTCTAGGTGGTCCGTTCGATCATTCCCTGCGTGATTCACGAGAACTTGATCCACTCAATACCTGATTGAGCCGTGATTCAAGAGAAGTGAAGAGGATGGTAAAGTAGTTGTACAGACGGCTCTCTTCTCTCTCCCTCCAGCTCACCCAGCCGCGCTTCCGCTGCCACCGCCGCCGCGCGCGCGTTCAGGCCGGCTGCACCTCCATCCGCCTGTCCGTCCCGCTCTCTGGATCCCGCTCTCGTCTCCCGGCACACACGGCCTCTCCGCTCTTGACCCCCTCCCGCTGCCCCCGCCGCCGATGAACTCCTCGTCGGGGGGGCTGGGTGCCACACTCGGTGCCCTCGTGCTGCTCACAGTTGTGGCGTGTGCCGTCCGCATCTACCTGGTTGCCGATGAGCGCGTCGGCCGGCTGGTCCGACTGACCGTCTGGTTCAGCTGGGTTCTCAGCGGGCTGAGTATGCTGCTGCTACCGCTCGACCTCGCGCGGCAGGCGCCCGTACAGTGGTCTGTCTCGCCATTCTCTTGCGACATGCAGCCCATCTCGCTGCTCTCGGTCGTGTGGGGCCTGCTCTTCTGGTTCTCGCTCGTGCTCGGCTTCGCGATGGTCGAATTGCTAAGAGAGTGAGCCACCTCCACCCCCCTCACTCTCCACCATCATCACCTCCCCTCCCCCGCCCGCCCGCCCGCCGTGCCCGTAGACGCCCTCGGCTCAACATCACTGCTGCTGATTCCGCAATGCTGTCGCAGGTACGAGCTCACAGGCTGTTTTCACTGGAAGCGGGGAGTGCGACTTGCCTTGCGCCGCAAGGCAAAGTACTACACTGTCTGCGCCATCATATTCGCCGGCTTGGTGATTGGGCTTGCTGCAACCAATCAACTGGAGATGGCCGCTCTAATAGGCTGGCTATGTGCAGCCTGCAATGCATGGAGTGCTGTATTTCTAATGCTTTGCCTCGCGTACGCACTCGTCGAATTGCCCCGGCATCTCTGGCGCCTCTCCCCTCCTGACGCATATGTGGCCCATCTTCAGCACCAGCGTTGGCATCGACGAAGGGAGATGGTTGCGGCGCTTCACGAGTGGAGCGAGGTGCGTCGTTCACTGAGCCTGACTGCCCAATGGCTTGAGGAGCATCAAGCGCCTTTGCTTCGCGGGCGAGCTCAAGAGCGTCCTCCCTCCGGTACATACTCGACCCAGCGAGTGGCGGAGGTTGCAGCAGCGGCGGACGAAGCGGAGGAGCTCGAAATGCTCATCGGGGCGACGCCGTGCAAACCTGCTCCGATCCCAGGGCAGCGCTTAATCTATGGTTCGGCGTCCGCGTCTCCTCGGCCTCCTCCATCAACATCTCCGTTGAGTTTGCTCAAAACTTCGAAACGGCCGACATGCTCGATTTCTGCAAAGCCAGAGGACACTCATGGCGCACAGGTGGATCACGTTGAATGTGATTCTGAAGATGAGAGTGAGGGGTCTGGAGGGTCTGATGAGCGCAATGAGGGGTCTCAGAGTCCGCTAGTTCATGAGCGCCACGAACAACGTTGGCATGAAATCGCCGAATCTCCTCCCCCAATACGAACCCCAGCGACGGACAAATCCCGTCTTTGGTCGGTTCGTGGCCGATCAGGAAGTATGTCAGGGGCGCTCGGTGTTGCCCGAGAGCAGCTGCTGCGCGATCGCCTTCTGAATTGCGCTCGCCTTGTCGAGTGGGAGCTCAATGCCCTTGGCCCACCTCAGCAACCCCAGCAAAGACCGGCGCGGCAACGCGGCGTCGCAACGATGTGGGAGTCCAGTGTTAGCAGCCCAGCTAGTTATAGCAGCCCAGACAAGACGGGCTCCGCCCCAGACGTAGAAGGCGGAGATGTGTGCACGGGCAGCGCTCCGGCAGCGGATGCCTCGGGCGGGACCACTGGGTCGAAGGGAAGCACTTCACCCGGAGGACCGAGCCATGACGGCACCTCTTGCTCGCATGCGACATTTGTTCCCGAGGTAGACGTATTCTTCTCACCGTGGTGCTGCGCCCCAGCGAGCTACTGCCCACCAAACCCGTCCATGCCCATCATGCATGGGGAGCCACAGCCCGCTCACTCTGCTGTGGGCGGGAAGGCGAGGGCCGACACCTTGATGTCTACTAGTCATCATACACAATCCGCAAGACTTTCCTTGGCGCCATCGGCATGTCATGAGGAGGCAACTCAGACTGATGCAATTGTCGACACGGAACCTACGCTATCCTCTTTGGAGGGGTTGCGCGTGCGTGCACACACGGCCAGACTTGCAGCACGTTCAGCCGTCGCGGAATTCGAGCGAGTCGATGCCCTCGTGAAATGGTGGGAGTGGGCGGTGCCATTGGCACGTCGGCCGCTCGATATCTTTGGGCATGAAACCACCGTTCGCGGACTCTGCACAGCCCTCTACACTCGTTCCTTTGTGCTATCCTTGCGGCCCATACTGCGAACAGCTGCTGCTATTTCCCTTGTTCTTGGTGCTGCCCTCGCGTGGTCCGAGTTGTGCCTGCTATTGCAATGGCTCGTCAGGATTGGTGCATTCCCATGGTGGAAGCGCGGTAGCGGCAAGACGGAAGACCAAGACTGTGACCCATTGGGGATGTTGTTGCTTGGGCATGCCCTTCTCTCCGCGGCACAATCTGGGGGCTCGCCGCTTTTGCTACTGCTACCAGTCTTTTGGATGCGATTCTGCATCGGGTGGGCGTTAGCAAAGATGCATCATGGGGCGCTTGCCTTGCGCAGAGACCGAAAAGGTAACGATTCGCCCATGCTGCTCCTCGACGCCACAAACAATCTTCGACTCACGCTCGCTCTGTGTTTCAATTATGTGTGCTTGCTGCAGGTATGCCAACTAGCTATGCCACTCTTTTGTGTGATTTGGTCGGGGATGCATAGGAATGCTTCTCAATGCATTGGAATTCCACTCAAGCCGTCTTAAGACCTTGGCATCCAAGCCGCACCCCGCTTTGATTTCCGATGCCCGGCTCATCTAACTGACGAAACTCTTGACGTCCGGTGAGCAGGGTACCCATGATGTGGATAGGCACGGCGAGTGGTCCAGTCACGTGTCCACGCCAACCGCATTCTATTGCCTATACGAGCCCAAGGCGCAGTTGTCCTTGCTTTGGCGGCGATCGGACGACTACTATCCACCTCTTTGCCCTCTATTACTCTTACTGATTGGCCTTTTCCTGGGCTGCAACGTGTATGAGAGAGTGCTAGGATTCCTTGGCTTTGACACGCATGAGCGTCCCGAGGTGGAAGATCCTGATGGCGTCAGCCCGTCGATGTCCTCGAGCTCACCGCCCGCCAAGTCTGCAATTGGGTTTCCTAGGGCTCTATCAAAGCGGTTTGAGGAACTCAAGTTGCCTCTCCTCCACGGCCACTACTTCGCCGATTGACCATGGTCATCATCGACTCTCTGCTTGAATTTGACGCTCTTGAAATCGCCGCGCTGCGCCGAGGGTTGCCATGCCGCTGAATGCCTCCTCGTCTACCTCCATTCGCGGCGGTCGCCAGCCGGCGGGGGAATGGCCGTGGGCGGTGATGGGAAGGAGTGAGTGAAAGGGGGGGGTGGGGGTGGGGGAGGAGGGGAGAACGGGGGCGCTCGCATCCTATCGCCGTTATCTCCATGGGTCGCCATGGTCATGGTCGCAGCATAGAACTACAGCCCACCCTCTTTTTTCTACAACCCTCGTTGCACGCAATACCTTTCACCTCGGCGCTTCGCGCTTATCACAACATCGACAAACCACCGAAATGAAAGGCGTTTGCGAATTGCGGCGCGGAGTGGGGGGGTCGAGGGATGATGTGGAAAAATCGAGGGGCACACACTGTGGCAAGGCGAGTATAGGGGACAAACAAGCGAGCCCACAGGACAGCACATGATAGGCGCAATACGCAATACACAAGGCGCGGTTGACGCAAAGGACAAACGAACATGTACATGGCCTACCCCAAACCCCGGCCCGAGGTAGAGCACCTGGGCCCACCCCCGGACACCGAAGAAAAAGGGACTAAGGGGGAAGGAGAAAGGAGGAGGCGGAAGGGAAGCGGGGAATATGAAGGGCGGCGAAACAGGGTGGTAATAACAATAAAACATCTGAGCGTTAGCGTTAGCGCTATTACGACTACTCCCACTAGCCCGGTACTATCACGACATCACGACACCCCTCAGCGCACTTGCCCATACGCCTAGACGCGTGTTGATGCCACAGATGGGGGGGGCGCGAGGCCCCCATTGACCCCCACTTATAAAAGGTTGACAACTAAGTTTATACTTAGTTCGCCCATGGGGGGGCACGACCCCCCCCCCCCTCTCCACTCCTCCCCTGCCGTAGGGAAGGAACCACTCATGCTCCTGGCATGCCTGATGGCTTGCTTGCCGCTTGCTTGGAGCACACTACCGTCAAATAAAAATTTTTTCCAACTGGGAAGGTGCTGGTCCGAAGTTTTTTCTTCAGTGAAGGTGCAGGTGAAGGTGAGGGTGCAGGAACTGCAGGTGCAGGTGAAGACACGGTGAACGGGGCGCGCTGGGCGGCCCGTAGCCCGCCAAGGTGACTGTTGATCGTGCTCGCGTGGGATTGCAAGTTGAGAGCCAAAATTGATCAAGTGGTGGGGCACACCACCCATGTTATCGGGAAAAATAAGCAGGCACCTGCACTGCACGCACACTCCTTCACTCCAACTGCGGCATCGACGCCACATACAGCTGCGGACATCGCGGTTATAACGGTAGAGCGGAAAATAGCGAAATAGCCTGCAGAGGCTCGCGAATGCGACACCCCCCGACTAAGATCGAAACATCCCCTGATGTTGAGCGGTCGGACGGACGGTACTTCGATTACTCGATTACCTTACCATCGAGAGAAGTGGGGCGTTGCGGCTCCTCACTTTTGTGTGCCACATGGCGACAAAGCGACAGCGGTGGCGGTGGCGGAGAGCAAGCGTCCAATCGGTAGCGTTTCCTCATAGCAACAATCGAAGATCGAGCAATATTTCATAGCACATCGGTAGGCGAGGCCTTTTGAATTCCATCGGGGATTCGAACAGTTACGCGAGTTCCGAGCCATTTGGCACAGAATATCGGAGATCGGAGATCTGATATCGGAGGATCGGAGACTTCAAGAATCGGACGCATTCGTAATCAAAATATCGGACTGCGGAGTAGCGTTATCGAAACGAGAGATCGATCGAGCGATGATGTTATCCTAGGAGACATGTTCCCAGGCATCGTCATTGAATACTAGGAGTTGTCGCGACCAACCCTAGTAGAATCGAGGTACCATATCATGTATTGCGACACGCCGACTACGGATTCGATAAGCCCGCCACAGGCCACGTCCTGTCCCTTGTGAGAAGGGGCCTCGCCCGCTCGCAGGCCTTAGCCCGCACGCGCGACACACGCATCCCGCTTCCGGCACCCGACGCCCTACAAGTGCTGCGAGACACCTTGTCCCGGCAGCCCCCAACCTCCCCTGTTGCCGCAGCACGCTTCTACAGGGACCGCTTCGCTTTAGTCCTCGCCTTTGTCTTCATGGGTCATGGGCCGCCAAGACTCCACATACCGGCCTTCGCACGCACGACTTCGGTGTAGACTCGCGTTTCTTATGGCTCAGGCTACAAGAAAAGCAGCGCAAGCACCATGCTGAGAGGCGCATCGTCCGAATTCCGATCTCGCCGCCGCCCGCAGCAGGGGTTCCGTCCGCCATTCCACAACTAGCCGCCCTCGCCTCGCTCTTCTTGTGCGCTAAATAAAGAGCGTCTTTCGGCACAGCCTTCGGAGTACGTGTTCCAGCTGCCCGAAGAACCCCCTCCCATCACCGCTTCCATGTCAGGGTGGGTGGCTCGCGTCCTCGCCGACCAGAACATCGTGGCTCCTCCCGGGTTCGCACACTTGGGTCATTCTCTCCGCGCCGGCGGCTCTTCGGCCGCAGAAGCCATCAAGGTCCCCCGAGCTAGGGGCGATTGGCTTGGCGGCTGGGCACCTGGTACCTCCACGCGAGTGAAGCACTACATCGACCCGACCGTCGGCCCATGTGACGCAGTATACATACGCCCTCCTCGGTTGGCTTTTAGACTCGCATTACTCAGCCTCGCGCGAACAAGGCTGACATCTTCTCTCTGTTCTTCCTACTTCGTAGTGGGTGGGTGGTGGCATTTATACCACTTCCAGTCGCACATAGCACATAGCCTAGCCACACTGCGAATGTGTCGTTTTATAGTAACGAGCGTTCATAGAAGGCGGCGGCAAGGACGACTGATTTTGCTCTCCCTCCCTCCCATACCCATTCAGCTGAGCGTGTAGGCCTTTAGGCCTTTAAGGCATTGGCATTTATACCACTTCCAGTCGCACATAGCCTAGCCACACTGCGAACAATGAATTCTCTAGAGTACCACAATTAGAATATCTGATTTGTCGTCCGTCACGCCTTGGCTCACGCTTCCCGCCCCTCGCGCCTCGCTCCGGCTGGAGAGAGCAGAGGGACGAATAGGGGGGCGGAAGGCGGGGGACGAGCGGGCGGGCTATGCTGGAGTTCTCCTCTCTCCACGTGACGAGCCAAATCCCTCCCGGCTCGCTGGAGCTCACGGGCACAGATCTCGCGTCGCTGGGCATACGGTACAGTGACCCACTCCTCGTGCAGGTCACATCCTTGCCCGCCTCGCCCGTGTTCCTGTGCTTCGCCGCAGCGCCGCAGCGCGCAGTGGACAGGACATGCAGAGCAGTCGGGGAGTGTGAAGAGAACGGGGCTCATCCCGCGGTTCTCACGACTCCTGCGCCGACTCCAACAGAGGGCGAAATATCTGCTATGAGTGCAGAGCGTGAATGGGACAAAGGAGACATGCGAGATGAGCCGCTGTCGACGAGAGATGCGATTCGGGCTCCCAGAGCGAATCTCTCGACGCGTCTGGCTTCGTGGGCTGTGCCTGAGGTAGGGAAAGTGTCTGAAGCAGCTCGATTGCAACCTGAATTGGATTCGGGAAAGGCTGGAGGCCGTGCAATCGTCCGTGTGCTTCAGTTGGCTGCTGCGACAACGAAAAAGAGAGAGGTCAGCCCCGCCGCCACCGCTGCCGCTGCCCAATGGATTTGCATACGCAGGCCTAGTGATCGGCCCTATGTGCGCATTGTGCAAGCATGTGAGCTCTCTGCTCAAGCAGCCCAATCTGCACCGCGGAACGGTCGGGCGAAGCGTGGAGGCAATGGTGGTGCCCGTGGCGGTGGATCAAGAGGGAGGACAGGAGGAGGGGGCCCACAGTCAGGCAGTGAGCGAGACGGCAGGGGCAAAGGCAGCGGTGCCACTGGTTCAGCTGGTAGTGCAGGTACAGCGCAGGGCGAGACTATGCTATCGCCTGTGGCACGTCTCCAGGTAAGCGTTGCGGCTAGCTGCTACACGACAATATCTCAATCACGAATGTCGCTGATCAAATCTCTCGCTACGCGACGTGCTTAGCACTACCACAGCACCAAATGGGTCAACCTCACTCAATGGGCCTGTCGTCGTTCGAAGGCGCAGATTTTTTCGTCCTCCATCCGCAGCATGTTAAGTTCCACTGACGGTGCAAGCCGTTTGCCCTTAGGTTGTCGGAGCTCTCAACGGTCGCTTGGTTTGCCCGGGAGCTCTGATTCCTGTTGGCAGCGACGGGACTGAGATGGAAGTGTGTGCCGCACATGCCTGGCTGCTAGCTGATATGATAGCTTCCTGGACCTGGTTAGATCACTAGGGCGTTGTCGGTGACATCCTAACTGTCGGAAGTATAATGCGGGATGCTCACTAGCTAGCAGGTTCCACCGCTGACTCGTTTTCCACCCCCACATCGCCTGCAGGTATGCGCAATCCGGCCCGCAACTGCGTCTGCAGTATACATCACTGGTGCAACACAGGTGGTTTGCTACTCTACACCCAACACAAATCACGTGGGCGTGTGGCATGCGCTAGCACGTACACTGCAGGGCGAGCTAGCACGTACACTACAAGGCGATGTGGCAGAACAATCGCATAAGACGGACCCAAGTTGCACGCGGTCTCCAATTCCAGCAGAGCTGACTACGCTGCAGAGGAGCTCTGAGCGTCGACCACCCAGAATAGTCGCCAAAGTCACGCGCACAGAAACTCCTGGTCAGGAGGAAGCGCACGAGTCAACAATTTTCCGGGCCCTAGGGATCCTCCCTGGGCAGGTCGAGGCGTTCCGCATATTGTGTGCGCTCATCGGCTGCAGCACTTGCGCCGTGCAGCGCTTGACAACCAGGGGCCAGGGGCCCCCAAATGGTGTCCTCCTGTACGGCCCACCCGGCTGCGGAAAGACGCATCTTGTGAATGTGGCAGCGGCCGTGTTCAAGATTCCTTTAATCTGTGTCGACGCGTCGAATCGCTCACATGTCTATGGGGGTGGTACCATGAATGCCCTCGAGACGCCGGCTTCAAGGTATGATACAGATGGCTTGGGCGTCTTCCGCCGCCTGGAAGTACTGACGCAATGTAGGAAAGGCTCCATGCAAGAGCCCATCAGTGCGTGGAGTCCGGCACAAATGAGAAACGAAGGCGTTGCGGGTAGTGCATTAGGTGCAGGCGACACTGGTGGAGGCGAGGGAGCACAACGCCTAAGACAGCTTTTCTTGCATGCGCTAGAAAGATCGCGCACCGCCACAAAGGCTGCAGGTCGGCTGATGCCAAGCTTGCTTTTCATCGATGAGATCGACACGTGGTGCCCGCCCTTGGGCGAACAGGCGAGTGCCATCCTTATCGGGCGACTCTTCGCGTCCATGCAACACCTGCCTTCATCCCAGTGGAAAGGGCGCCCTTTGTTCCCACAAGTGCGGCCTAGGTTCTCTCTAGTAGGTCCCTCTCTCAGTCCTTCAGATCTCAACACATGCAGACACCCTTACACCTGCCACTCGTTGTAGCACACAACGCTGGAACACATCCGCAATGTGGCAACTCTCCGCGCCCTGATGGATGCCTCGGCCAAGGATGAAATGGAGGCGCCAACACTCAGCAAATGCAGGGACAGTATGGGCTCCCTAACTTCCCTCGCCTCTACAAATGCATCCATTGAGAAGCGCGTCGATGAGATTAAGCTAGAGCTCCTTGACGATGTCCCGGGGTCACAAGGTCCTCCTGGTAGCCCTCAAGGGCGGGTCATCGTTGTGGGAGCAACCAATCGTCCTCATGCCATCGATGCGTCTCTAAGACGTGCGGGACGCATAGAATGGGAAACGCCTCTCTCCGCTCCCACTGCTGATCATAGGCGAGAAACTTTGCGGACATTTGTTTTCGAATCGTTATTGACATGCCGTTCGGATGCGTATCCGACGGACACCGATGACGCCTTTACACTCCCAGATGCTGGCACTACGAACGAAGCAATGCAAGCTGCTAAAATCAACGAGCTCGTCGACGAGCTGGCCACCTCCACAAGTGGCTTCAGCACAGCGGACCTTCTTGCGCTCAAGCGCGAGGCGGTCTTGTGTGCTACCGCACGACTCGCCGAAGCCCATCGAGAACGAGGACGCCGAGATAAAAACACACAAGCAGAAATCATCGGAGCTGAGTGCTCCGCCCATTCCAACGAGGATTATCACGAGCGTGTCGTGCATCCAAAGCGGGTCGTGCACCCACCGCTGCCCTCAGCGTCGACTCCAAGCATGGACATCCAAGCGAGGGGTGGTACCTCGTCGAGTATCGCTGTTCCCAAGGCGTTGTTGGAGTCCGATTGGCGTCAAGCGCTTGGTCGTGTGACTGCGAGTGCTCTCCGCTATCAGGCGAGTGTCGAGCGTCGCGTTGAACGCTTAGGATGGGCTGCTATCGGCGGCCTGCCGGATGTGAAGAAACGACTCGAACGGGCGGTAGCCTGGCCATTAGAGCACCCTGAGGTACAAGGCGCTGCCTGCGTGCGCGGTCGAGCTGCTAGTGCAAGACCTGAGGCCCTTGCTGGCCCGGTGCGGCGCGTGGTCGAGCATGAGAAGTCTTGTGCTGGCTAAGGCGGCTGACGGGTGGACGGCGGTGGAGACCTCAAAGGGCTCAGCTGCCCGTTCCTTGTTTAACGTCTCAGGCCTTACGCCGCATGGGCATTCGCGCCGCTCGAGGAGTCCTACTGCATGGGCCACCCGGTTGCTCGAAGACGACGCTCGCTCGCGCTGTTGCCGGCGCCACCCGCGCAGCCTTCCACCACCTTTCGGGCGCCGAAGTGTACTCGCCATACGTAGGTGCGATGCGGCGTTGGGTCCAACCTTTCGCTTGGTTCGTATTTGCTTCGCCATTACACTAGTGAGCGTTCGGTTCAGTTCACATCCATCATGCCGGTGTTGTGGTGACAAGCGCTGAACGCCTTGGTAGCCTTGGATATGCATTTGCTGACTCACGAACGGTGTCTTACGCCGATTCGTCCTCCGATACGCACTCGCTGATTGAGAGTAGTGTTGCACTCAACAACGTACACACATGTTGTATGGCTCCCTCTTGTTAGGCGAGGCGGAGCGTGCCATCCGTCAGTTTTTTGACCTAGGTCGTGCAACTGCGCCATCAATTCTTTTCTTGGACGAAATTGATGCATTGGTCGGCCGACGCGATGCCGACACGGGTGGAGGAGGTGGAGGCGAGGCGGTGCAGCTGCGAGTGCTCTCAACTCTTCTCAATGAGATGGATGGCGTCGAGCCGCTCGATCAGGTATTGTTTGAGGCCATATTGTTCAGAGCCTCTGTTGGGTAGACTACGCAACTTCATTGTGCGAATGGCCCCTAAATGACGAAGGAATTGCTCTCATTCCCCCCATACTAGGTCGTCGTAATTGGCGCCACCAATCGCATCGATCTCCTGGACATCGCCCTCTTGCGCCCAGGAAGGTATGCTCACTCCGAGAGCAATACAAATAACCCGAGCCTTCTTTGGTCGATGCAAGTCGAAGTTGGTGCCACATGTCGAAGACCGACTAGCAATGGGTTGCACCATCCGCTCCCTGCCACGTTCCGATGTCTCACTTCATTGGCTTCTCGCTATCATTCCGTGTTGCAGATTTGATGAGCTCATCCTAGTCCCGCCGCCGGACGCCGCCGGACGCCGCCAGGTGAGCCATGCTCGTTTGCGATGCCCCGCTTTGTGCCCAAACATTGCACCGTCTCTAGCAATGAGTCGCCTCCGCCGCGCCGCGCCTGTATTGCTGCCGCCACTACAACTTGATGCATCAACCTAGCAAGCGCACTCGATTGCAGGTTCTTGATGTACATACACGCGGGATGCCTCTTCATGATGACGTGGATCTCGGGTCACTTGCAGCAACGTGTGATGGCTGGAGTGGGGCGGAGATGGCCGAGCTCTGCCGTGCGGCGGCGATGGAGGCTCTTCGCGGCGATATTCTTGCACCCAAAGTTGAGCGAGCTCACTTCGAGGCTGCGCTCGCTTCCAATATTCGTAGAGCTCGCAGCACGGTGAGCGAGTGAGCATCATTGCGCATGCACTCCCCTTCTTGACCGCCAATGAACAAGTGAGGATCGGGTAGGGGGCCAAGCTGTGAGTAAAAGGGCATCCCGTTCATTGTTGTGTCTTTTTTAATAAAATAATTAATACTATCTCCCGGATTGGGTGCTACGCACATTCGACCGGAGAGGCGTTGGCGCGTTTGCCTGCAACTAAAGTAGAACTAAATAAAACTATTGACTATGGATTGACATCTAGCCGCACTTACCATACTACGAACCCTTACTCACTATCACTCTCACTCACGAGCACGAGCAGACTCACACTAGATAGGAGACAGGCCTAGCACGTGTGTGAGTGAAGCACAACAAACATACCAGCACAATGTCGACCATTTACACGCATCCTGAACGACGCACCCGTACTGAGCCTACGCCTCACGTCACGCTGCCTCGTGGCTCGCGCTTTCGGCGATTCCTACGAGCGGGGGTTTCCGGGGTTGCAGGAACTTCGACAGGGAGTAGACGTTGCCCCGAGTCCGAGATCATGTTGTGCTTCTTGGTGGCGATGTGGCTGCCGCGGGGATGCCTGCGAAATGCAGAACAATATGGTTAGGTGTTAGCTACGAGCTACGAGGAGCGCGAGGAACAAGGCTGGGGCAGCAGACAGGGCTGGAGTGGGGCACAGCGATCGCACCTTAGCGTGTCGAGGCGCGATGGCTCTGCGCCCCCTGAATGCGATGCACTGCCGCCTACGCTGCGCAAAGGTGTCGTTCCGTCAATTGTGGGGCATCAGTCGAATTGAGCGATCAAATGTCCACAGTTATTTTAAAATTAAATAAGGGCTAGCAGTGCGTGGGGATAACAACTTTTTTCTCAGAGATGTTTCGTTACGCAGCACGTGTGGTGACTTGCAATCACAATGTGCACGCCGCGCATGGGCACGGCGCGATGTGCATCGGCCCCCCCGCGGAGACGCCGTGCGTGCGCATGCCGACTTTTTCCCTCTGCGTGCCGCCTACGGCGCACAATTACGTAAACGTGCAATATAAGAGATGTTTCGTTACGCAGCACGTGTGATGACTTGCAATCACAATGTGCACGCCGCGCATGGGCACGGCGCGATGTGCATCGGCCCCCCCGCGGGGGCGCCGTAAATATTACGTATGGCTCTACCAAGAACGTCGTAGCACCAGAGACCACGAACTCGAAGAGACGCTAGAAACACGCCCAATGAACAACCACGACAGCGATGCCATAGAAGGGTAAAATAACGTTGGAGGAACTAACGGACGCCATCACCCAAATAGGGAGCGGCAAAAGCGCGGGACCAGACGCGCTGCCGGCAGAATTCTATAAAAGCTTCATGGACCTAGTGAAACATGACTTCCTTAGGATGCTAAACCTAGCTCTAGAGCAGGGGCAACTAACACATATCTATGAGAGAAGGCGACATAATACTTCTATATAAAAAAGGAGACACGCGAGACCCTAGGAACTATAGACCCATCACGCTTCTGCAAAGCGACTACAAAATATTAGCCAAGGTGCTAACGAATAGATTAAAAAAAGTAATCGGGAATATAATCTCGAAAGACCAGCTAGGCTTCGTCCCGAATCGGTTAATCGGCGAAGCCACCCATCTGTTACAACTGACGAACGCATACCTAGACGAAACGGGGGAGCCAGGACTCCTCCTAGCGCTTGACTGGGAAAAGGCCTTCGACAGGGTCAACTGAGAGTTTTACCACTTGGTATCAGTCGAATTGAGCGATCAAATGTCCACAGTTATTTAAAATTAAATAAGGGCTAGCACTGCGTGGGGATAACAATAACAACTTTCTCTGCCTTTCCCGCGGTGCATGTTCCCCCGCGGGGACGCCTAAACGCTTTTCATCTGAGGCCGACACTCGTCTTCCTCACGATGGTGGCGACTCGGCGCGCATCCGCACGGTCCTCCGTCCTCTCCTCTCGTGCTCCTGCTCGCTGGCTTCGTTCGACTCTCTCGCCACGGCCACCTGTCGACTGGACGGCGATGGCGGGGGCGGCGGATGTGCCGGTGTCCCTAGGGGCACGCGCGACGGGAACGAACGACGGCGGAGGGGGCGAAGGCGGCGGTGGAGGCGAGTTGGGTAAAGGTGGCGGGAGTGGAGGCGGAGGTGACGGCGGCGGTGGTGGTGGAGGAGGAGAAGGCGGCGGAGGAGACCCCCTCCTGGCCATGCCCATGGACCCCACCGCGCATTACAATGCCGCTCTGCGTGAGCTGGCCGTCGCGCGAGTGCGGCAGTTCCGGAGCGATCGCCGCCTGCGCGGCCACCCGCCCGCGCCCGAGCCCATGATGGCCGCCCTTGCGTTCACCCAGTCCGCCCTACGCCTGCCCCAGCACCGTGACCGCCTCCTGCAGCTGCTCCACAGGTGGCAGTGTGGCGAGGCGGAGCTGGCGCAGGCAGAGGCCTAAGCGACGTGGGAGGAGGGCCGGCGGCGCAGCAGCGATTTGTTGCGCAGCGTAGGCGGCAGTGCATCGCATTCAGGGGGCGCAGAGCCATCGCGCCTCGACACGCTAAGGTGCGATCGCTGTGCCCCACTCCAGCCCTGTCTGCTGCCCCAGCCTTGTTCCTCGCGCTCCTCGTAGCTCGTAGCTAACACCTAACCATATTGTTCTGCATTTCGCAGGCATCCCCGCGGCAGCCACATCGCCACCAAGAAGCACAACATGATCTCGGACTCGGGGCAACGTCTACTCCCTGTCGAAGTTCCTGCAACCCCGGAAACCCCCGCTCGTAGGAATCGCCGAAAGCGCGAGCCACGAGGCAGCGTGACGTGAGGCGTAGGCTCAGTACGGGTGCGTCGTTCAGGATGCGTGTAAATGGTCGACATTGTGCTGGTATGTTTGTTGTGCTTCACTCACACACGTGCTAGGCCTGTCTCCTATCTAGTGTGAGTCTGCTCGTGCTCGTGAGTGAGAGTGATAGTGAGTAAGGGTTCGTAGTATGGTAAGTGCGGCTAGATGTCAATCCATAGTCAATAGTTTTATTTAGTTCTACTTTAGTTGCAGGCAAACGCGCCAACGCCTCTCCGGTCGAATGTGCGTAGCACCCAATCCGGGAGATAGTATACGATATACCCATTACCAGTAGCGATAAATCCTCAATCATGACTTGGTGAATTTTCATCCTCAGAAGTTAAAAGCCCCGTTTGACCGCCCTACCTAATGGAGCCGTGCTAACCATAAAGAGCTCATGCACACAGTAGTGTAGGTGAGAGAATCCGCATGGAGGGGACACAACGTCGCAAGGTCCTAGTGTTCAAATGTAGGAGTCGGTCGCCGATCAACTACGTTGCACGCCGTCGCTCTCATCCCTATTGAGTGAAGACCCCGCATGTTGTTGATACATTCTTGATGTTGTTCACGGTGGTGCGTGCACCGGTTGCACTTCAAGGCAGGGCATTGCCCTTCAATCATTAGGCATTAATTGCATATTTAGCGGCGATGTTGCACGGCTTATACGGCGCAGTTGACACCTCTGAGGTGAAACGAAGCTGGCCACGCTCCGCATCCACTGCAAAACAAATTACATTCTTTGTCTCCTGATTCCCAACCACAAGCCAGCGGCCGCCGTCAATCAGCTTGAAGTTCCGCGGGACATCCCCACGCGTCGACTCGTGTCCAAGCAACGCCAGGCGGGTATTACTGCCAGAGCCTTGGACAGCAAAGATGGCAATCAAACCGGGAGATGCAGAACGGCATCCAACGAAGAGGATGCGCCCATTAGGGTGTAATGCAATGTCGCTTCCGCCACGGTGGTGTGCGCGATCTGGCTGCACGTTATCGGGGAGCGCATTGACGGTGTGTTGAGCTTGCAGATTACCTGTCTTGGCATCAAAGGACGCAACGGTGACTGTGCAATCCAGCTCATTTTGGATGAACAAGGTCGCGCCGGTGGCATCCCAGCAGCAATGACGGCACCCGGCAGCCGAGTCGGCTCGAAGATGCCGTGGGTCATCGGCGGCACCCTGCAGAGCCCCTGTATTTGCGTCGAATCCGTACACAAAAACGGTGGACAGGCCCAGATCGCAAGTAACTACCCAGCGATTGGAGGGGTGCACAATGATGCAATGGGAATGGGGCCCTTCTTGACGGTCATGGAGCTCCTTGTCAATCAAATCACCACCCTGATGATGCTTTGAATCGGTTGCGGGCCCGAGCGAACCGTCGTCGCGCACCGGGACCACGCAGACTGAGCCCTCTGTGTAGTTGGCTGCAAAGAGCCACTTTCCGGTGGTATCGAGCTGACAGTAGCAAGGGTGGCGTCCGACGGAGCTCACCGGAGGACCCACGGGCTGAAGATCGCCGTCATCGCCAAGCCGGAATGCCTGAAGCATGCCCGGATCGTCCTCCATCGCGACGTACACGAAGCCATTGCTCTGGCGGCTGATCCAGCCCGGGTTCAGACCGTCTGTGGGTATAGGCGGACCAGCGAGACTGAGGCCGCCTGTCGCTGAGGAGAGAGAGAGGCGGAGGATGGTCTTCGTAGGCGAATTGTCATCTCCGAAGGAGGTGCCCACGTGGATCAGGTGCGCGGCCGCGACGTCCTCGCCCCCCATTGTGGTGCGGAAGCGTCTGAGTCTCCCTCCGTCTTGTAATGGTAGTTTTACTACTGGGGCTAGAAGATTCATCTCCTGGAATGGATTCATTTCCCGTCGCGCGGAGCCCGCCCCACACAGTTCACTAATAACTTCTCGTGCACCACACAGTTAGCCGCCTGCTGCACTCATCGGCAGGATATCCGTTCATGCTACCACTCCTTCAATAAATTTCATCATATTCTCGCCGCACACGCACACGCGACTTTGGGTCCCACTACCACTACCACCACCACTACCACTACCACTACTTTCTACTTTCTAATTCTAAGCTCGTTTCCTCTTTGGTCTTTGGGAACAATAATAATAATCTAACTTAGCATTAGTACCACTACTCTCACTAGCCCTGTACCAACACGACAGCCCTCAGCGCACCTGCCCGTACGCCTCGGCGCATGTTGCTGCCACAGATACATACACGTATGCACCCCTCCACATCTCCCCCCTCCCCCTCGCAAGGTGTCGTTGTGTCGTTCCGTCAAATGTGGGACATGAGTCGAATTGAGCGATCGAATGTCCACAGTTGTATACATTGCGTTAATTTAAAATTAAATGTAGACTAGCGTAACATTCCCTCCTTCCCGCGACGCGTGTCCCCCCAGGCCCAGCGCGGGCGTGGGAGTGCAGCTCGCGGCCCGCGCCCACGAAGGGTCTGGGCAGGAATGATGAGTGCCCTGCCCCTGCCAAAGGGCAGGGGCTGGGGTTGAATGTACGGGCCAACCCCGGGGGGTGTCCGCAATGGAGAGAGGGGGGCGCGAGGCCCCCATTGACCCCCACTCATAAAAGTAGGTTGGCCTCTTTGGGAACAAGTCACAAGTCGCGAAGGCGCACAGGCGGCTGGCGCGGCGCATGATTCATCCGGGAAGACCGGGACGGGCTCATCGCGAGAGCGGGGGAAGCCAAAATCGGGCATTTAGCATTTAGATTTAGCATTTAGGTCACGTTCTCCGTCGTTCGTCGTTCCGTCGAATATATATATGTTACCCCCCAGGAGCCAACGCCCCCCAGGAGCTCTCGGGGGCCCCCAGGAGCTATCGGGGGAAATTTTCTCCCGATCGCCAACAGCCCCACCGAGAGCTACCGGGGGACCGAGAAAATCCCCCGAGAGCTGTTGGGAGAGATTGCTCATGGGCGTTGGATGTTGGATGAACCTATGGCATCTTAGAGATTGAGGATAGATAGAGCGTAGCAGCCAAGAAGCCGACCGACGGAGGCTACTACGTATATGTATGTATGACGTATCGATGTTGATGGAGGATGGAGGGGAGGAGCCGACGATTCTAATAGTAAAAGGAGTCACGGTAGTAGATCAGCCCCTTTAAGATCAGTCTAGCAACCGACAACTAATATCAGTGATTTGGCAGTTTGGAGCTATTACTCTTACTGAGAGCTCACAACAGTACACAGTACTCTTACCCCATCTATGGCTAGAGGCAAGACGTCAGGACTCATGACGTCTCTCATTCTCATATCACATATTGTCATTGGTCATTGGCGGGACTTTGCGTTGTGCGCAGTGCGCAGTGCAAGGTCCCGCCGGGATACGTTATCTTTATTACTTATGTGTTGTGTATTCGCGCTTGTGGGCTCATGGCTACGATCGATGGCTCGTGGCGGCGGTGGTGCTGGGCCGTGGGCCGTGGCCGCACCGCCACTCACCACTCACTACTACGACTGCTACTGCTCATCAGTCTCAGTCATCAGCATTAGCAATCATTATCATGATCATTAGCATGATCATGATCATGATATATGATGTCAGAATAAGACTGAATCAAAGTAGAGAGTAGAGAGTAGGAGTAGAGAGTAGAGAGTAGATACTAGATAGTAGATGGTAGATAGATGAAGATCATACCACAGTGTCCACAGGGTGTCGATGCCTCGACATCTGGTTGAGCGACCGACAGACGACGGATGACCGGCCCTGCAACAGCCGCAACATAACTCCCCCCATTCCTATTTTAATACTATTTTCATATTCCTTCACGGACAGAGTAGAGACTGAGATACAAAAAGTAAAGACGATCCAAAGAGACAAGTACTCGGACATGTGCGTGTGTGTGCGGGTTCTATTTCTATTTGTCCTCCTGGTGTGTGTGGAGTGTGGAGTGTGGAGTGTGGAGGAGCGAGTGGGTGGAAGTGACGATGCGCTTCACCATGCACGTCGGCCGCCGCCTCTTCCGGCCGGCAGCCTTGGCTGCGGCAGCCACCAGCGCGGCGATATCCTCTCCACAGGCACATGCTAGATCGAATAGACCATTCGACGACCCAGAGCTGCACCACGCTCTGGGTGAGCGTGCCATGCGTCAGAAGCTGCTGCTCGAGTACCTCGAGGAGGTCCGTCCTCGAGTACTGCAGGCCATGTCCAAGGGTGACCACGCGAGCGTACAGAGCATGCAGGAGGAGATTGCGGCCAAGCAGGAAGCAATTCTTTTCGACGCCCTTCCTGGAGAGCGCCGCCGTTACCTTTTGCAACATGGATGCGCGGCATGGACAGAAGAGGCTCTCCATTCATGTGCATCTTTCTCACCACTGGTCGAACTCGGCGCAGGTGCCGGGCAATGGGCGCGCGCACTGACCGCGCTGGGAGCCGATGTGGCTGCATATGATGATGGTTCTGAGATCCCGCAGGCCGTACGAGGCCTGCGGTGTGAGCATGTCCAGCATGGTGGTGTGGAAGTACTCCGTAGCGATGCCAACAAAGATAGGACCCTGCTCCTTGTCTACCCGCCACCGGGACCTATGGCTGCCGCCGCCCTGAAGGCTTACGGCGGGAGATTCATGCTGTATGTCGGTGAAGGTCGCGGCGGCTACAATGCGGATCGCTCATTTTTTGACGCGCTCGAAGCGAACTGGCGCTTGAAGAGTGTGGTGAGGTTGGCACCTTTCCGTGGTGGATTTGAGAAGCTATATGTCTTGAAACGACGCTCACATCCGTTCAAATAGACGACCTGGCGGGGGTCGCTCTGCGAGAGCCTAAGGTGACTTTGGTATGAAGACCTGCGACTCATGGATCATCCAAACGGCGTTGATCTGACGATGCATCATGCAGGCATGAGGGTAATGCATCCTTTTCTTATCCTTGACTTGTTGCTACCTGTGCATCACATCTGGCCATTGCTTCCACGATGGCCGCTCATCACGCTGACCAGTAGGGCTGAACAGCAGCAGCAATGTCGCTCAGTGCCAGCCCAAAAAATATCGACGGTCCGCTGTCGGGCTCTGAATGCCTACATCCTCATAGAGCTTTCTTCTAACGCTGTTTGGACACCGGTTGTAGCCATTGTTCATAGTGCAGGCCTTGGTTGACCCAAGGCCTACTTCTAGGCGTTCCCGGGCGGTGGTGAGCGAGGCGTGGAGTTCACACAAGAGCTTTCAACACATCAGATAGTACACAGTACCACAAAGCTTTCTCTTGTGGGTAGCGAGGGGGGCACATGATACTCGCATGTCACGGGCCGTTGGCTTTTAGCTACGATATTCTCTCGGTTCACGTTCCTGCCGCCCCCCCCCCCGTAGGCCTTCCCCGGCGACTTTCCCAGTTCCCCCGCGCCCCCTGACGGGTCCCCCCGCAGCCCCTGTTGGTTCCCCCCGCGTCTTGCCCCTCCTCTTGAATTCCTCAAGCCCCGCCATCCGCCATCCATGCCTCCCTCTTGTGCTCGCAGCGTTCCCCCCGGGCGAGGCGGCAGGGTTTCTTGCTTCCCCACATACGAAATGCTCCCGCTCTTCCACCAACTCCGCAAGGAAGACCTACACCCCGAAGAATGAGAATGAGGGGGGTAGACCTTCACGGCTACCTATCGCGGTGGTGCCCGCATGAGAGACGTGAAATTGAAAAACCTCAGGTTCAGTTTATTTTTCTCTAGTGCCCCTTCCTATCGCCTGAGCACCATCGCGGTGACCAGGACGGCCGAGAGGAGATAATAATCTAACTGAGCATTAGTACCACTACTCTCACTAGCCCGGTACCAACACGACAACCCTCAGCGCACCTGCCCGTACGCCTCGGCGCATGTTGCTGCCACAGACACATACACGTATGCACCCCTCCGCATCTCCCCCCTCGCAGACCCCCGGCTCCCATTCTAACCCCCCACAAGTTAAAATGAGGGAAAACCCATTGAGGCGGACCGGTCGACGCCGGCCGACTCTCCGGGAAAAAGCACCGGGGGGGGGGGGAGGAACTCTCTAAACCAAGAAGAACGGCCCTTACCAGCTCGCGCCGTGAGCGGTCCTCGAGAAATAAATGACTGCGACTCGAGTAGTCTGCGCCACCTGGGACTCTCCTCGCCATTGAGCCACTCCCTTCTCGTCTCCCTCCTGTCGCCAGCCGCCCCTCACCCGTTTGCTAACGCAAACGGGGCCCGTTTCTCACTGCACTCCATCGGGGGGGGTGCAAAACCCCCCCTCTCCCTCTCTCCACTCTCACCCATCGTTGTCCCTGCGGCGCGTCGCCATGCGGCGCGCCCTGGCCTGCTCTCAGGGGTCCTTTGGGGGCTCCCAGGGGGCCAGCAAGGGCAGCTCAGGGGGCAGTGGAGGCTGGGGCTCAGCCCCTGGCCCCCCCTGCCTCTCCCACGCTCGCCTCGCTGGCCATGGGAGCCGCCAGAAGTCCCCTGTATGCCTGGCGACCAGGGACAGGGGGGGAGTCAGCTCGAGGGCAGGCCCAACGCGGGCGTGGGAGTGCAGCTCGCGGCCCGCGCCCACGAAGGGTCTGGGCAGGAATGATGAGTGCCCTGCCCCTGTGTCGAACACGCGATGACTACTGGCTCGTAGGCAGAGGGCCGTTCGATCGAGCCGGCAGCTGATGCGGCCGTGAAAGAGTCGTTGGTTGTTGCTTGCGGGAATATGTCTGAGAGGTCATAGTAGAAGTCGGGTCTGACAGTGCCTGCCATCGAGTGCTAGGGACGAAGAGGGAGACGAAGGTTCGGAGGCTCGCAACGCGCGGCGTTGGAGGGTAGGGCCGAGGCTAGCTAGTGAGCTAGTGGAAGAGAGAGAGTGAGAATGAGAGATTCTTAGGTCCAAGGTAGACACGAGGGACTACAACGCAGAGACCCAAAAAAAGGTTCCGACACACGGACACACACGAACTAAACCAAACAGGGCGAAAACTAACCACACCTAGGACGGACTGCCAAGCGTCGGTACCAAGGCAACTTATCGGCGCGGCGGGGGGGGAAGGGCCGGGAGAGAGGGGGTGTAGAAAGTTCTGCTGCGTGAGTAGAAAGTAGAGGGTCCACGGCCGCGTGTGCGGTGAGACTATTAAGAAGTTAATTA
>CM030931.1:6539449-6564449 GCA_018136815.1 Isochrysis galbana
ACCATGTGTGATGAAGAGTGTGGGAATATGTGGGCGGTGCTCGCGTGGAATCACCGAATGACCGTCTCTCAGCGAAAATCGAGTTCAAGTTTGATCACAAAGCTCGAGGGAAGGTCGGGAGGGGGCTTGGCCAGCGGGCATTGCACTGCGGAGCTGAAAACTCGAGCACACCCCGTTGCATTTGCCAAAGTATTTAAAGGCCCTTTTAATATTCTCGCCTCGCGCGTGGCTGTGGCCCTCTACCTTGTAGCCACGCACTTAATCCTTTCTTTCCCCTCGTAAATCTCATGATTGGTCGCCATGGAGGGGGGCCTCGCGCCCCTCCCCACTCCCCACTCTCTCGACTCCCTCATGGGGGGGCGAGAACCATCCACCCCCCTGCGTCGCTTTTTGGCATGCAGGGGGGACTCACAACTAAGTGTATACTTGGTTGCGATGGAGCGCGCCGGCGCGACTCGGACAAGAAGCTTTCATTTGTCCCCCTCCCCATCCCTGCTAGTAGAGCTGCCTAACTTTTACTTTGGGGCCCAACGTTCAGCTAGCGTTCGACTAAAAACTCAAACTGTTGCGGGTAAAGGGGGGCCTTGTACACTTCCTCTTCGTACGTTCCCTTTTTTAGGTTTTCCCGCGAGACTCCCTCTCTCCCTCTCCGTCGCCGCGCCCCAATTTCCCATTTCCCTCTCCCTCGCATCTCGCATCGTCCCAATCGGCCTGTCTCCCCTCTCCCCGGCCCCCCCCGCGGAAGCCCTCTCCTCCCTCTCCCTTCCCGTCTTTTCCACGAGTGCTTCCTTGAGTTTCCGGCCACCTTGTGTCGATTTCTTTCCCGCGCGTTCCCCTTCCCCCCCCCCGCGCGTGGTACTGTTCTCGGTGTCCCGCTTACGCTCTGCGCCACCGCTCGAGCGCCAAGCGCTCTCCGTGCCCCACCTGTCTGCTCCTCGTCCCCGTCCCTCTGCCACAGTGCTCCGCCATGGCTGAGAGCGCGCCCACGTCATTGGCCTGACGAATTGGGATGACCCATGGGGTCTGAGGGCAATGAGGAGGGAGGCATGCCGGCGGCAGGCGCGCGCGGCGGAGGGGGGCTTCCCCACCCGCGCTGCATGTGTCCTGCGTGACAGAGACTGTTGGACCCGGTGCAGTGATTTAGGCCCGATGGTTGCTCCGCGGAGCGTAGTCGGTGGCAGTGAAAATGAATTTTGTTCAACAACGAATTCGTTGTTGGCCCAATTTCCAACCTTGTGTTGGGTGAAGAGGCTCGGTGAGCGTGCGCTGAGGCGCACGCGAGAAGGGACTGGTCCCCTCTCGGCGGGGGTACCATGTTTGGCCCCACCCTTATGGGGCCCAGTGATAGTCAGCAACATTGTGTAGATCATAGGCATGAACATAGCGCTAGCGCAACGGCGAGAACCCGTGTCCCGTCAACACCCCACGTTGCCACTATGGGAGTAGAACCTACACATATACAAAAGAACTCACATGACACTTGAGTCCACACAAGTGCCGATTTCGGCGCTTCGACGCGGCAGTAAGGAGTTAAGGTGATTATTTGGGGGGGGGGGCCGTCCTGATTTTTCGCAGGAGACGAGAGACGAGGTGTGAAGGCCTCGGCCCAACGGAATGTCCGTCTCGTCGCCGCGCGTCTTCAACCGCTCGTTGGGGACGCGCTCGTCGTTCACTGACGCGCTCGGCACGCGGCACGACACGGTGGAGGGCCGGCTCGCGTGGGCCAACTTCAGCTTCCTTCCGTGGCTGCTCCAACCGGAGCTAGCGGCGCGGCTGCTCTCGCATGCAGAGTCGCTCGATCTTGACATGCGGCCCGACTCGGTGGACGGCCTTCCCGCGTACGAGCTGTACGTGATGCGGGACGCAGAAGTGACCCAGCCCGAGCTGCACCACATGATGCGCGAAAGCCTCGCGCGGCTGACCGACTGGGCCAACACGAAATCACCCATCTGTCGAGCGCCTCGCCGGTGCACTCCATGCACGAGCCTCTTGCGGCGTTACAGTCCCGAAGACCGCGATTCCCACCCTGAGCACGTGGATGGCCATGCGGCAGTCACCGCGGTCACGGCACTGAGTGAAGAAGAAGCGTGCGCTTTGCCTCGCCACTCCCGCCCCAGCACTGCTGTGACCGCAGGGCGCTGAGAGAAGCAGATCTCATTGTGCATCAGGTTTGGAGGGGAAGCGCTTACGCTTGGCTCGTGACTCGCTGTGCTTCAGGTATGATGGGGGTTTACTCATTTCCGACCTTCGATCGCGCGTGTGGTTACAACTCTCACGCGGGGAGGCCGTCATGCACGCGAGCGATCTGTGGCATGCCGTTTCAGTGCCGCGTGGCGAGCGTTGGTCTTGGGTCGTCTGGTTTCGCACCTGCGCAAGATGCTCGATGGCAGACTCCGCTGACTGGTACCGCGGACGAGCCGAAGGGGGAAGCGATCCTATCGCCATGTTCTTACACGCACGACAGCTGGCTCCTTCTGGGGCGCGGGCGAGCCGGGCCGGCGCTGCTGCTCAAACAGAGGCCGCGCGCTGGTTGCGCGCATCCGCGGATATGGGTTTTGGTCCGGCCGCACATCAGTTGGGCCTCGCTTATGCCTCAGGTGAGGGTGTTCCCGTCGATCTACAAGCAGCGGCACGATGGATGGCCTATGCCGCTGGGATTGGAAGATTGCTTTCGGGCTCATTCATGCCTCTGGATTCGATCAAGCATGCCGACGGCGCGAGTGTAGACCAGGAAGGAGAGGCGGAAAACTTAATGCGGTACTTTCGAGCAGATGCCGGCTCGGCGCACGAGTCGCGGTTGCGACAACCAGAGACGGGACTCATCACGCCTAGCAAGGGATTTGAAGCCAATGCACAAATAGCTGGCGGCCCGACGGCGCGCTCGCGCGCCGGCGTCGACTTAGCCCGGTTGTTGTTGCGCGCGATCGAGATGGGATGGCCAAATCCAATGGATGGCGCGCTGAGGATGCCTGCTAGGTCTTGGTCCCTTCTTGATAGGCTTGCTCAACTCTCAGAAAGACGAGGGTCATTCGAGCGAGCCGAATCACCTTCCACCGACAGACACGTTTTGAGCTCATGCGGGTATGTTGTGGCAGCTAGTCCAGAGGCGGGGCGTGCTGGCTCTTCTTGTAAGACACAAACCCCGTCAGGAGATGGTCCTTATCCCGCGCACAAGCACGATGACATCGCCTCTCAACAGGAGACGTGCAAATCGATGGGCACCTACCAACTTGCCCTGGCGCTCTTGCGACGCGCAGCCGCGGAGGGCCATCTCAGAGCAAAGCGCATGCTCGACGAGGCCATGGAGACTATCCCCTCTTGTGAAGACGCATGGCCATAACGGTAGGTGGATCCACAAAACTTTTGTCTCCGGTCACGGCGTGCGTCGTAGACTCAGCTTTTCACGCGAGCAGAAGAGTCTCACCGCCCCACACGATTAATGTGGCTGTAGTGGATGATTATGGATGCTGCATGCTGCATCTCACGGTATTTTATCCCCACCTGGGCCTTGGGTTTGATGACACACTTTGAGGCTGGTTGGGGGGCGGTTCTGGGCGGGACGCACTGTTGGGCGGCGGGGCCGGCGACGCAAGGTTTGCTATTGTCGTTGGCTAGCACCCCTGGAGCGGCGGAGGAGCGGTGTTCCGCTCACCGAGGACGAGGCGGCAAAGGGCCTCCAGCTCTTGGGGGCCAAACACCCCCGCGCCGCACTCCAGCCAGAGAAATACTATACCTACTTGCATGGAGGTATATATTCACCGATTTCTATAAAATACATTACGACAACATCAAATTCAATAGCGAACACGTAATAAGAAGAACGATCGAGCGATTCACCGTGCTCTGCAAAGCGGCGCACTTCGGCAACTCCGCTGACTCGTCCAGAAGAGCCCAACTAAGTTTATACTTGGTTGACCCATGGGGGGGCACGAGCCCCCCCCTCTCTCCACTCCTCCCCTGCCATGGGGGAGGAACCACCCATCCTCCTGGCACGCCTGATGGCTTGCCAGGAGGCCACTGCCCTACTGACCCACTCCCTTCCCCACAGGCACGCCTGGTTCGCTCGTCCTGGCCCCTCGTGGCCAGCCCATTGCTCCAACCCCCCCTCCCCCCCTGGTCGACAGGCAGACAGGTGCAGATTGGGGGCCCCAGAGGCTCAGGAGCGCCAGCGAGGGAGAGGCAGGGGAGACCAGGGCCCAGTCCCAGCCTCCTCTGCCCCCAGAGCTGGCCTCCAGGAGCCTCCAGGGGTCGCCAGCAGGCAGTTGCAGGCCTGCCGCAGGCGCGCCATCGCGCGTGCCGCAGGAGAGGGGAGAGAGAGCGCGGAGAAGGGGGTGGGCGGAGCGAGAGCTCCGCTCACCGAAAAATAGGTAAGTCCCGCACCTGTTTACAGGATAAGTCGGGGCCGAGACCGCCGCCCACTCGGAGACACAGGAGGAAGGGGGGGAATGATCACCGGGGGGGGCGCGGGCCACCGGACCATATCTAAGCCCTTCACCCTATCCCCCTAGTAGTGCACGGGGGGAGTCGCCTTATGGCGGGGGAGAAGGGCCGGGGAAGTGGGGGTGTAGAAAGTTTCCTACGTGAGTAGAAAGTAGAGGGTCCACGGCCGCGTGTGCGGTGAGACTATTAAAAGGTTTAATTAATCGTCCAGAAGAGCCCAAGCAGATATGGGCCGACAACCCAAGAAACGCATCGACACTAACGACTTCCGCCCACTATTCGAAAGCGTAGACAACGAAGAACTAGCACCGAGCCCCAAACTAACAAAATTAGCAAAAAAAACTGCTGGGAATAGAGCATGTCATCAAGCAAAAAAATAGAGCACACAGTACACAAACGAACAAGCATAAAACCCGGGCGCGCGAGCGATGAATGGAGCGCCCTACGACCGAGGACTCCCCTGGGGGAAGCTGCAAGGCTGGGCCCCCACGCCCCCACACCGCGATGTACCAGCGCACGCAGCCATCCGACCACAAACAACCACAACCCAATAGGCCTGCCCCACTGCCCAACCCCCCTTTCCCAACGCTAGGCCCAAAGTAGTGTACACGGGCCGACCCCCCGAAACCAAACAAAAAGGAATGAGGGGGGAAGCGGGAAGGCGAGTTAAAGAGGTGGGGGCGAGGGCGATGTCGAGCGGAAATCCGGTTAAGGAGAGAGTAAGTAGTAGCAGTAGCGTAGCGGACATCTTCAATCTTCAAGATATTTTTTCCGTATCTGTCTAACCGTCCGGACGGGTGTGGCTGCCCTTTCGTTTAGCTGTTTCGTCTTTGCTCCTCCCTTGTGTGGTTTTGTCTCGCTCATTGCTCTCTCGCAGGGAAGCTCGATTCTAGCAGGGGGGTGTCGCATTCGCGATCGACCTCGTCCGCGGCCTTTGACTTTACTCGTTAGTCGTTCTTTACTCGATAGGCGTTATACGCGCCGCTCGTCACTCGTAACTCATCACTCGCTCCTTGCTTGTTTGCGCTTCCTTGTGGCCCGTGCGTCCTGATTCCCAGGCCTGGTCCTTTGCGATCGCCTGGGTCCCTCCTTGCCGCGGTTTTCCCCCGCGCTCGTACTCGTTTTTGTCGCAGGTGTTCGCCGTCGTGGGTTTTCCCCCAACGGTTAGCCTACCCCCCCCCCGCGCCCTTGTTGTCATCAGTGCACGGGAGGTCTTGTAGATTCCCTCCTTAAATCTACTAACTCTCCCCTCGTAACTGTAACTGTCGATCGCATCGGCCCCTCCGTCGTACCGTCGCTCCCTTCCCGCCGCCCCGTCGCTCTCCTGTCGGCTTCTCTTCCTTGTTTTTCCATTCCCCGTGTTTCTCCGTTTGAGTAGGCCCAGGCGGAAATATTTAGGATATTTCGCGGGATATTTGGGCGAATATGGCCCAAAAAATATTTCGCATATTTTGCGGAATATTTGGGCTGCTCAAGCAACGAGATCAAAAACAAAACCCCCTTTTCAACAAGAAAATCGATTAGAAAGGCATGGCCGGCGGCACTAGGCGCGAAAGCGCGAAAAATAAAGATACAGTGCGAGCATGGTTAGTTCAACTCTCAATACTCTTCGTCGTTCGGCATTTATCGTTATAATTCTTTGTTTTCTCTCGTTCTCGCGGTCAAAAGCTTCGCGTGGACGCATGGGATCTTGGGTTGTGGAGCGTCCTCTCTCTTTCTCTCGAAGAGATGGGAAGTTTCCCTACCTTTCTTCCTCCCAGGCGCCTCGCAAATAGGTTTAATTTGCTATCTTCCCTGCGTTTCTTTATCTGCTTCTGGGGGCAATCAGGTTTAATTTGCGACCTGTTCGTATCTCCCCCTTAGGCCCATCGCACTTGCCTTTCGTCTTATTCGATAGGTCTCTTGGAATCCTGCGCGGCGGGATTGCCCCTCGTTTCCGTTATGGTGCGATTCCCCTTCCAGACGAGATCGCCGACAGACGACAGATCGCCCTTTGATCGTTGTCCGTCGTCGTCTGAACGGAGTGTTTGGCTTTGATTTCAGTCGAGTTACGTGAGAAAGTCGTGGGGTGAGAGTCGGAGTGTTTTCCTGGGTGTCTGTGTCCGTCGTCCTGTCGTCAGTCGTCATCCGTCGCTCTCGTTCTCGTCCTCTCGCTCTCGTCTAACGCTCATACCCTACAGTCTCTCCTCTCCTCGCCAGCCCCTGCCATCACAGCAGCCCTCCTCTCACTCGCCCTCGCCTCTCGCCGCTCGCTCGATGTCGCTCTCGCCGCTGTCCTCGCCGTCGCCCAAGCCCGCTTGCCCGCTTTCCTCTGCTGACAGGCTTCGACGGGCTTCAGCCCGTCAGCACCTCCGAAGTCGTCTCCTCCGCCGCGCCTGCCGCCGGCATGCCTCCTTCCTCATTGCCCTTAGGCCCTATGGGCCATTCCAATTCGTCATGGAAATCGCATCATCTACGATGAATGCGACAGTTTTCACCATGTTTATGTTTCAAACGCCCTCCCTAGTCCCTAGCAGCTAGCAGCATGCCGTGTTTGCGAGATTCCCGTGTCTTCTAGAAAAGCCAAAAACAGGCCGTTTTCGTTGTGTTTGAAGGCCCCCCTTGCCGTGTTTCACATCTAGGTGAAGGAATTCAAATTCAGAAGAAATTCAGCTGATATCATTGCCGGTGCTTGTACCTTTGCTGCAAATCTAAATAATACGACAAAACGGTCATCGTGAAGATAATATTGGGCCTCTCGCGGCTCGCGGCTCAGGTGACAACGTTGGTGCGCTGTGTGGTGCCGGGTATTCCTACCAGATCGAATCCCATAGAAGTAAGGCTGGTTTCTACGCGATTTTTTCCTTTGGATGTAGAAAGTAAAGGGGACTGCGTGTATTGTTTTCTCCCCGCTCCAAGCTGCTGACAACTGATATCAGTTATCAGCTCGAGGTGAACTGATACTGATGTAAAATATTGATATCAGTACTGATGCGACCTCACTGGGAAAAGCGTTGATGTCCCAGCCGGGCGGTGAGGGGGGCCGCCCATTTTGACCGTTGGCCCGTAGTAGAACAGAGGTTTGACGGAGAAAGGAGAGAAAGGGAAGAGCCATGGGCGAGACAGGAGAGAGAGAGACAGAGAGAGAGAGAGAGACAGAGACAGAGCGGGGGGGGGAGAGCCAAGAGGCAAGCTGAGAAGAAGTGGAGAATGGGAGAGGGAGGCGAGCGGAGAGAGAGAGAGAGGGAGGGAGAGGGAGAGAGAGAGAGGGAGAGGGAGGGAGAGAGAGGGAGGGAGAAGACAGGGCGGGGACACCTTCAGCACCTCTCGGGGAGAGGAGGGGGAGAAGCCCTTTCCACTTGAGCCCGAAGACGGCGTTTGCCTCGCCTTCTCTGGTGGTGGAAGAGGCTCGTGCAGGCGGCGAGTTCACGGCAACGTGGAGCACTCTCGAGGATGTGCTGGTATGCTCCCGACACCCTGGCGGGCCTCGCGTACCAGAAGAAGTGGGCAAAGCTCCACGTGCTACTCGAGCAGGGCAACGGCGACGTGCACAGTCGCTATGTGCGCCCTCCCTGATGGGCCAGCTACCTCCCCCCTACACACCGTAGAGACGACAGCAGCCCCAGGACGCACGCTCTCAAACACAAATATGCACACACATCCTCGCTACGCCCCGCGATCCTGGGAGAGCAGGCGTATAAAGGCCGCGAGGGCGTCACATCGGATACACGCGCTAGCGACCACCACATCCATTCGGAAGGACCACAGGAATCCTGTACGGTTCCTCCATGGACCGGTGAATTGGGTGGTAAGTCACATCACAAGTACCACAAAGGAAGCTTCAGCTCCAACACTCTCTCGAGACGCCGTCACACACAGAGAATGGCTACACCGCCCTGAACTGGTTGGCATGGAATCGCCGCACTGCGATTGTCGAAGCTATCGTCGTGAAGGGCGCGGGCGTCTATGCGAAGCGCTACGTCCTCCTCCCTCGCGCGGCCCGTCCAGCCAGGGACCGCCCACGCTCCCCTCTCCGCATTCTCCTCTCTCCTCTTACTGCCTCGCTCCCCTCCGCACTCTCGCTCAGCTTCCCTGCCATCCCTCTTGGCTCCTCTTTCTGATTCCCTCCCCCCGACGCGTTCCATCTTCCCCTTGACACTCTTGCTTTCCCACTCCCTCGCCGTCCCTTTGCTGCACAAGCAGTATGGTAAGACGGCTTTGCACTTCGCGGCACTGTACGGCCACACCGCGATCGTCGAGGCGCTCGTGGCAAAGGGCGCAGACGTCGGCGCCAAGGACAAAGTGCGCCCCGCCTCGCGCGCGGCCCGTCCAGCCTCGCTCCCCTCTCCGCATCCTCCCTCTGCTCTCACCGCCTCCCTCCCCTCCGCATTCTCGCTCATCTTCCCTGCCGTCCCTCTTGGCTCCTCTTGCTGATTCCCTCCCCCCAACTCGTTCCCTCTTCCCCCTGACCCTCCCACTCCGTCGCCGCCCCTCCGCTGACGCAGGACGGCTTGACCGCCTTGCACTTGGCGGCAGTGACGGGCCACACCGCGATCGTCGAGGCGCTCGTCGCAAAGGGCGCGGACGTCGGCGCCAAGGACAAAGTGCGCCCCCCCTCGTGCGCGGCCCGTCCAGCCTCGCTCCCCTCTCCGCATCCTCCCCTCTGCTATTACCGCCTCCCTTCCCTCCGCATTCTCGCTCATCTTTCCTGCCGTCCCTCTTGGCTCCTCTTGCTGATTCCCTCCCCCCAACTCGTTCCATCTTCCCCCTGACCCCACCCTCCCACTCCGTCGCCGCCCCTCCGCTGACGCAGGACGGCTTGACCGCCTTGCACTTGGCGGCAGGGAAGGGCCACACGGCGATCGTCGAGGCGCTCGTCGCAAAGGGCGCGGACGTCCGCGCCGAGGAAAAAGTGTGCCCCGCCTCGTGCGCGGCCCGTCCAGCCTCGCTCCCCTCTCCGCATCCTCCCCTCTGCTCTCACCGCCTCCCTCCCCTCCGCACTCTCGCTCATCTTCCCTGCCGTCCTCTTGGCTCCTCTTGCTGAATCCCTCCCCCCAACTCGTTCCCTCTTCCCCCTGACCCCACCCTCCCACTCCGTAACCGCCCCTCCGCTGACGCAGAACGGCTTGACCGCCTTGCACTCGGCGGCATTGACGGGCCACACGGCGATCGTCGAGGCGCTCGTCGCAAAGGGCGCGGACGTCCGCGCCACGGCGAGAGCGCCCCGCTTCGTGCGCGGCCCGTCCAGCCTCGCTCCCCTCTCCGCATCCTCCCCTCTGCTCTCACCGCCTCCCTCCCCTCCGCATTCTCGCTCATCTTCCCCGCCGTCCCTCTTGGCTTCTCTTGCTGAATTCCTCCCCCCAACTCGTTCCCTCTTCCCCCTGACCCTCCCACTCCGTCGCCGCTCCTCCGCTGACGCAGGACGGCTTGACCGCCTTGCACATGGCGGCAGCGGAGGGCCACACCGCGTTCGTCGAGGCGCTCGTCGCAAAGGGCGCGGACGTCCGCGCCACGGCGAGAGCGCCCCGCTTCGTGCGCGGCCCGTCCAGCCTCGCTCCCCTCTCCGCATCCTCCCCTCTGCTCTCACCGCCTCCCTCCCCTCCGCACTCTCGCTCATCTTCCCTGCCGTCCCTCTTGGCTTCTCTTGCTGATTCCCTCACCCCAACTCGTGATCCCACCCTTCGCTGACGCAGTACGGCATGACCGCCTTGCACTTGGCGGTAATGGGGGGCCACACGGCGATCGTCGAGGCGCTCGTCGCAAAGGGCGCGGACGTCCGCGCCACGACAACAGTGCGCCCCGCCTCACGCGCGGCCTGTCCGGGACACACCCCGTGGCAACCCTTTCACCACTCTCTCTCTCTCTCTCTCTCTCTCTCTCTCTCTCTCTCTCTCTCTCTCTCTCTCCCTCCCTCTCTCTCCCTCTCTCTCCCTCTCTCTCCCTCTCTCTCCCTCCCTCTCCCTCCCTCCCTCCCTCTCTCTCCCTCTCTCTCCCTCTCTCTCTCTCTATCTCCCTCTCTCTCTCTCTCTCTCTCTCTCACGCGCAGCCCCACCGCCTTGCCTCCCCCATGCTCGCGATGTTTATAGAACGGAGACACGCCGGCGGATCTCGCTCGCACTTTTAAGCACCGTGACATTGTGGAGCTCCTCACTCGTGCCGCCACGGCGCCGCCGCCGCTCACCGCGACGTGACTCAGCGGACGTCGCTCGAGCGGTCAGTGGGGCAGACTATTCGGGACGAGATGGACCGTAGCACATTAAGCGTCATTGGCGCCGAGCATGCTTCTGCAAAGAAAGGCAGCCATTGATGCGAGGCGTTGTAGCACTGTCGCCTTCCGTGGCTGAACGCTCTTCTTACGAGAGGGTGAGATGTGCTCAACGGATGAATGATGTTGAGGCGTTGTAGCACTGTCGCCTTCCGTGGCTGAACGCTCTTCTTACGAGAGGGTGAGATGTGCTCAACGGATGAATGATGTTTGACCGTATCCTATAAGAAGAATCTTAACCAACTAACCGCTACTCGTACGGCGTGAAGCTGAGTACTGATGCTACTCCTAACTACCGCCCCTAACGTTGTGAGGAGATGAGGAGAGGAAGCGGGGGAAGTCGTGGCAGTCGAGGTCCTAAGCCTGGGCCTCCTTATCTTTAAGTAGCCCGTGACGTGTTAGCGCGTGGAAGTACATACTGAAAGACTTCTACAGAGTAGAATTTGAGTCGTACGAATATCATTATATACCAATCTTGGAGTCCACACTAGGGCTTGGCAGAAATGTCTAGACTTTGTTTTAGACATTTGGGCGGATTTTCGCCAAAGAGATGTCTCGAGACATGTCGAGACATTTGGGCTGGTGAGGCCGCTCTCTCCAAAAACAAAACTGACATTCCAAAAACAAAACTGTCACTACGTGTGTTGCGGGTAGGGAGGGTCGTACATCTCTCTTCGCACCGTTTCCCGCATTTAGGTCCCCCCGCGCGACTCCCCCTCCGTCGTCACGCCCCGGTCTCCCCCCCTCCCCCCCATCTTCCTTGTATCAGCGCCCGCATTCTGCCCGCTCCCGATAGGATCGCCCCCTCCCCTCTCCCTTTCTGCTCCGACTGAGTCGCCGGCCCCGTTTCATCCCTTTCTTTTCCCGCGTGTTCCCCCCCCCCCCGCGTGTCATTTCTCTCACGGTGTCTTTCGTGCGCTCTGCGCCACCGCACGAGCGCCCTTGTGTCCTTCCTCGTGTGCCTCTCGTTCCCGTCCTCGTCTCGCACGACCGCATGTCAGCTGAGACCGTCCGCTCATCCTCAGCTCCCCCGTCGCGTGCCTCTCTCGCTTCTGGCAGCCCGCGCCCCATGCTCCCCAGGAATTGTATCTCACATGTTACCGACACCAACCCCACTACCCTCAGATGCAACACAGCCACAGCTCCACTCCCCACTCCACATGGTAGCGGAGGCGTGCCGACCACGCCTTCCCACCCGCACACCCGTCCTTCCTCGCTTCCCACATCACTCTCGACCCCTTTGCTTCCCACCCGCCAGCTCCGACCACTCACAACAACCCCATCCAGCCACCCCATCCATTCAAGCCACTCCAACTATCACAAGCCTCCCACCCGACCCACTACCAACCGGCAACCGGCCGCACCCATGCCGCACCACCCGAACGAGCATGGCCCCACTAGAGGTGGGGACGGTAAAAATCGGGTTCTCAGGATCGCTTTCTTCTGGCCCAAAAAATGCATGGATGGCCTCCATATGCTCTAACTAGAAGACCCTCCGAGTCTCAACTTCCAATTCTTTCGCGCGCGCGCGCGCGCCGACGTGAGAAAATTCCCATTTTTTTGCCTGGCGGCTGGCGGTGTCGACGGCCCACGTTACTACTTTAACGACCGCTCGGAAGCTGTTTTTGGTCGCTCGGCCGCAATTTTTTGCCTGGCTGGGCATCATTAGTTATGATGATAATGGTATACTAGATGGATACATATGACTCGATCGTTTATCGATGTTTAATTGTACATAAGTGCCCCATACTACACACGACACTCGAACACGAACAACTCGGGCAATTGGACACAGCCGCACAAAAATGGGTGATGGGGAGGTCACACGGACAAAACAACGCAACCTTCGGCACCCTCCGCACCCCACGAGCATACCAGAGCGGGCTGTGCCCGGTCTACATCACTGCTCGATGTATCGCGCATTCTGCGGCCCTAATGCAGCACGCATCATGGGCACGCGCGAGCGCCAAAAGGAGCCATACCCCCAAGGAGCCAGGGAGGCCCTCGGCGTGCGCGCGCGGCGTCTTTCGCGGCGTGCGAGGATCCATTCGACCAAAGCGCGTCTGTCTAGCCCCGAGTTGCCCTCTCAGCTCTCAGGGAGGCCACATGCCCCGCAACAGTACCCTTCGCGCTCACGCTGGCCTCCCCAACAGAGCGCTTGGCACTCTGGGGTCCCCAGGCGAACGCGATCACGGCAAATGACAGCAGTGTCGGCCCAGGCGCTTCCAGGAGACCTATGCCACTCCAACCATGCCTATCCGACCTTGCTGGGAGGTCTCCCAGTAGAGCACGCTCTTCAAGTAGAGGGGCGAACCCTCTAACCCTCTACTTCGCCCATTCCGCGAGCCGCGAGGCTGAGCCGATCGACGACCGACGACCAATGTTTTTGACGGCCTTCGAAACGGACAGTCTGAAAATGAGTACGTGAATGTCGCTCTCATTACGTTATAGTGTTGAATTTTTTTCAATATACTATCGTTAAAATATTTTGTTTTTGCTCATTTTTGCCATGATTTCGCCGCCGCCGCGCCGCCGCGCTCTCGCTGGAGCGCGGCGAAGGTCGGCCTGTCAGGCGGGTCGGTCGCCATCGCTCTGCCTCGGATTCGGATTAGAGCGGGGAGAGAGACGAGGGGAAATCTTCCCCCGGTCCCATGATAAAATTATTTGGGCCTCCCATCCGCCAGAGTTGTTTTTTACCCACCCTCCCCCACCTCTAGCCCCACACCCAGCACCCAGCGCCTTCCTTGCTCCCCCGGTCACCCCCGGCTGCCTCCTTCCCGCCCTACCACCACCACCTCACATCAATCCACTCGCCAGCCCAACCACACTTCTACTCCCCCATGCCCAACTTCCTCGGCTCCTGCCCCAGCGCCTGCTCCACCACCCACCCAACCACACACCCATCCCCCTCCCTCTTCACACCTCACCCCATGCCTCTCGATCTCGACAGCAACGACTTCATAACCGCCGTCCTAAAGGCAAATCCACGGGGCCGGATGGCATACCGATGGAATTCTACCAACGCTTCGAAAAGCTTCGTAGCCCCGCACTTGATGGAAATGTTTCAAGAGGCATACCGGATAGGGATAGGGGCTCTACCGGAGGACGTTCGCGGCAACGTGGAGCACTCTCAAGGATGTGCTGGTATGCTCCCGACTCCCTGGCGGGCCTCGCGTACCAGACGAAGTGGGCAAAGCTCCACGTGCTACTCGAGCAGGGCAACGGCGACGTGCACAGTCGCTATGTGCGCCCTCCCTGATGGGCCAGCTACCTCCCCCCTACACAACGTAGAGACGACAGCGGCCCCAGGACGCACGCTCTCAAACACACATATGCACACACATCCTTGCTACGCCCCGCGATCCTGGGAGAGCAGGCGCATGAAGGCCGCGAGGGCGTCACATCGGATACACGCGCTAGCGACCACCACATCCATTCGGAAGGACCACAAGAATCCTGTACGGTTCCTCCATGGACCGGTGAATTGGGTGGTAAATCACATCACAAGTACCATAAACAAAGCTTCAGCTCCAACACTCTCTCGAGACGCCGTCACACACAGAGAATGGCTACACCGCCCTGAACTGGTTGGCATGGAATCGCAGCAACGCGATTGTCGAAGCTATCGTCGTGAAGGGCGCGGGTGTCTATGCGAAGCGCTACGTCCTCCTCCCTCGCGCGGCCCGTCCAGCCAGGGGCCGCCCACGCTCCCCTCTCCGCATTCTCCTCTCTCCTCTTACTGCCTCGCTCCCCTCCGCACTCTCGCTCAGCTTCCCTGCCATCCCTCTTGGCTCCTCTTTCTGATTCCCTGCCCCCGACGCGTTCCATCTTCCCCCTGACCCCACCCTCCCACTCCGTAACCGCCCCTCCGCTGACGCAGAACGGCTTGACCGCCGTGCACTCGGCGGCATTGACGGGCCACACGGCGATCGTCGAGGCGCTCGTCGCAAAGGGCGCGGACGTCCGCGCCACGGCGAGAGCGCCCCGCTTCGTGCGCGGCCCGTCCAGCCTCGCTCCCCTCTCCGCATCCTCCCCTCTGCTCTCACCGCCTCTCTCCCCTCCGCACTCTCGCTCATCTTCCCTGCCGTCCCTCTTGGCTTCTCTTGCTGAATTCCTCCCCCCAACTCGTTCCCTCTTCGCCCTGACCCTCCCACTCCGTCGCCGCCCCTCCGCTGACGCAGGACGGCTTGACCGCCTTGCACATGGCGGCAGCGGAGGGCCACACCGCGTTCGTCGAGGCGCTCGTCGCAAAGGGCGCGGACGTCGGCGCCAAGGACAAAGTGCGCCCCCCCTCGTGCGCGGCCTGTCCAGCCTCGCTCCCCTCTCCGCATCCTCCCCTCTGCTATTACCGCCTCCCTTCCCTCCGCATTCTCGCTCATCTTTCCTGCCGTCCCTCTTGGCTCCTCTTGCTGATTCCCTCCCCCCAACTCGTTCCATCTTCCCCCTGACCCCACCCTCCCACTCCGTCGCCGCCCCTCCGCTGACGCAGGACGGCTTGACCGCCTTGCACTTGGCGGCAGGGAAGGGCCACACGGCGATCGTCGAGGCGCTCGTCGCAAAGGGCGCGGACGTCCGCGCCGAGGAAAAAGTGCGCCCCGCCTCGTGCGCGGCCCGTCCAGCCTCGCTCCCCTCTCCGCATCCTCCCCTCTGCTCTCACCGCCTCCCTCCCCTCCGCATTCTCGCTCATCTTCCCTGCCGTCCTCTTGGCTCCTCTTGCTGAATCCCTCCCCCCAACTCGTTCCCTCTTCCCCCTGACCCCACCCTCCCACTCCGTAACCGCCCCTCCGCTGACGCAGAACGGCTTGACCGCCTTGCACTCGGCGGCATTGACGGGCCACACGGCGATCGTCGAGGCGCTCATCGCAAAGGGCGCGGACGTCCGCGCCACGACAACAGTGCGCCCCGCCTCACGCGCGGCCTGTCCGGGACACACCCCGTGGCAACCCTTTCACCACACTCTCCTCTCTCTCTCTCTCTCTCTCTCTCTCTCTCTCTCTCTCTCTCTCTCTCCCGACCTCCCCATGCCCGCGCTCGGCTGCGCTCCTGATGCGCGCCCTGTAACTCGCTCACGCGCAGCCCCCCAATGCTCGCGACGTTTATAGTCCGGATACAAGCCGGCGGATGCCGCTCGCTTTTCTAAGCACCGTGACATTGTGGAGCTCCTCACTCGTGCCGCCACGGTCCCGCCGCCGCCCACCGAGACGGCAGAGATCACCCTCCTCTCCTCCCAGCTTTCCGACCTCTTCGCAGCCCTCAGCCTGCCCACGGCCGATGTGCCCACTGCCGCCGCGTGGTGCGTCGAGCAGGTGGGCGAGCTGCTTCCGCCGGAAGCGCACCCATGGCTCCTTGCGTGCGGCAAGCCACGTGCCTCGCGTGTGACACCTCCTTCCGCATCGGTGTCGCAGGGCGCTGACCACCTCGACGACTTGAGGGGTGACAAGTACGCCAGCGCGCTCGCCTCGCACCTCGGCTTGCCACCGATCAAGCGTTACAAGCTACTGGCGGCGCTCGCGCCAGCCACGCAGTCAGCGGTGATGGACACGCCTGAGGAGAGCGCGCCGCCAGAGGACGAGTTCCAAGCGCAGACGCTCGTGATGGGCCACGCGGCGGTCGCGGGTCGCGGACTCGACTATGCGCTCGGCATTGATCCCGATGAGCTGCCTCCTAGCCAAGGGCGAGAAGGCCATCATCGATGAGTTCGAGGCGCACGGCACCAAGGCCGACAAGGCCAATCTGCGCTACATACTCCACGGCGTCGCGCGCCAGGAGCCGCTGCCCGACCACATCTGCATGGAGATCAAGGCGGGCCAGTATCATGGGGGGTCGATCGCGCCCGACGAGTTTGATGCTGGACACGGCGGCATGTGGTTCGAGGACTTTGTGAGCCATCCAAGCTGCGTCAAGGCGAAGCTGAGGCGGCCGCACGTCCTGGCGCTTCGCGGCTACACCTCCTCCTCGTACCCATGTTTCAACAAGTACCTCCGCGAGCAAGTCAAGCCGCACCCCTTCAAGATGAGCGTGTACTACCTCAACGAAGCGATCAAGAGACTACGCGCTGTGGCGGCGGAGGACGATCCCGACCACTATGCAGAGGTATCCTCAACGTCGAGCACGCCACCGCCGCCCGCCGCCCCCGCACTTCTTCTGAACTTGGCCGCCGCACCGACTTTGGCGCCGCCGCGTCATACTGCCCCTGCACCTCCGCTCTGCTCTTTGCCGCTGCTGGCCGCGTACGGCCGCTGCCTGCGATCGCTGTGGTGGGCGCGCCTCGCCCGACAGCACAGCGCACAGCGGCACGCTCACGGCCAGTGGCGCTGCGGCGCTGCATGGGCGATCCCTGCACAGATGCTCGGTGCTGGGCGGAGATGTTACGCGGCCCGGCCATCGAAGGCGGGGCGGGCGCTCCAATCTAGGGGCTGAGCGCGCGGCGATCACGGCAGGTGTGGTGTGGGAGTCTGTGGCGGCGAGGCGAATCGGGCCAGTGAGTGCGGAGGGCGAAGCCGCTCCAGGGCCCTGCCGTCGTTCGTGGGAGAGGTGATTGTTTTTTGGTGGGGGCCGTCCTGATCTTTGTAAAAGACGAGGTGTGAAGGCCTCGGCCCAACGGAATGTCCGTCTCGTCGCCGCGCTCTCCGCCGCGCGTCTTCAATCTCTCGTTGGGGACGCGCTCGCCGTTCACTGACGCGCTCGGCACGCGGCACGACACGGTGGAGGGCCGGCTCGCGTGGGCCAACTTCAGCTTCCTTCCGCGGCTGCTCCAACCGGAGCTAGCGGCGCGGCTGCTCTCGCATGCAGAGTCGCTCGATCTTGACGTGCGGCCCGACTCGGTGGACGGCCTTCCCGCGTACGAGCTGTACATGATGCGGGACGCAGAAGTGACCCAGCCCGAGCTGCACCACATGATGCGAGAAAGCCTCGCGCGGCTCACCGACTGGGCCAACGCGAAATCACCCATCTGTCGAGCGCCTCGCCGGTGCACTCCATGCACAAGCCTCTTGCGACGCTACAGTCCGGAAGACCGCGATCCCCACCCTGAACACGTGGATGGCCATGCGGCAGTCACCGCGGTCATGGCACTGAGTGAAGAAGAAGCGTGCGCTTTGCCTCGCCACTCCCGCCCCAACACTGCTGTGACCGCAGGGCGCTGAGAGAAGCAGATCTCATTGTGCATCAGGTTTGGAGGGGAAGCGCTTACGCTTGGCTCGTGACTCGCTGTGCTTCAGGTATGATGGGGGTTTACTCATTTCCGACCTTCGATCGCGCGTGTGGTTACAACTCTCACGCGGGGAGGCCGTCATGCACGCGAGCGATCTGTGGCATGCCGTTTCAGTGCCGCGTGGCGAGCGTTGGTCTTGGGTCGTTTGGTTTCGCACCTGCGCACGATGCTCGATGGCAGACTCCGCTGTCTGGTACCGCGGCCGAGCCGAAGGGGGACGCGATCCTATCGCCATGTTCTTACACGCACGACAGCTGGCTCCTTCTGGGGCGCGGGCGAGCTGGGCCGGCGCTGCTGCTCAAACAGAGGCCGCGCGCTGGTTGCGCGCATCCGCGGATATGGGTTTTGGTCCGGCCGCACATCAGTTGGTCCTCGCTTATGCCTCAGGTGAGGGAGTTTCAGTCGATCTACAAGCAGCGGCACGATGGATGGCCTATGCCGCTGGGATTGGAAGATTGCTTTCGGGCTCGTTCATGCCCTGGATTCGATCAAGCATGCCGACGGCGCGAGTGTAGACCAGGAAGGAGAGGCGGAAAATTTAATGCGGTACTTTCGAGCAGAGCCCGGCTCGGCGCACGAGTCGAGGTTGCGACAACCAGAGACGGGACTCATCACGCCTCGCAAGGGATTTGAAGCCAATGCACAAATAGCTGGCGGCCCGACGGCGCGCTCGCGCGCCGGCGTCGACTTAGCCCGGTTGTTGTTGCGCGCGATCGAGATGGGATGGCCAAATCCGATGGATGGCGCGCTGAGGATGCCTGCTAGGTCTTGGTCCCTTCTTGATAGGATTGCTCAACGCTCAGAAAGGCGAGGGTCATTCGAGCGAGCCGAATCACCTTCCACCGACAGACACGTTTTGAGCTCATGCGGGTATGTTGTGGCAGCTAGTCCAGAGGCGGGGCGTGCTGGCTCTTCTTGTCTTCTTGTAAGACACAAACCCCGTCGGGAGATGGTCCGTATCCCGCGCACAAGCACGATGACATCGCCTCTCAACAGGAGACGTGCAAATCGATGGGCACCTACCAACTTGCCCTGGCGCTCTTGCGACGCGCAGCCGCGGAGGGTCATTTCAGAGCAAGAAGCGCATGCTCGACGAGGCCATGGAGACTATGCCCTTATGTGAAGACGCACGGCCATAACGGTAGGAGGTGGATCCACAAAACTTTTGTCTCCGGTCACGGCGTGCGTCGTAGACTCAGCTTTTCACGCGAGCAGAAGAGTCTTACCGCCCCACACGATTAATGTGCCTGTAATGGATTGTTATGGATGCTACATCTCGCGGTATTATATCCACACCTGGGGCCTTGGATTTGACACACTTTGAGGCTGGTTGGGGGGCGGTTCTGGGCGGGACGCACTGTTGGGCGGCGGGGCCGGCGACGCAAGGTTTGCTATAGTCGTTGGCTAGCACCCCTGGAGCGGCGGAGGAGCGGTGTTCCGCTCGCCGAGGACGAGGCGGCAAAGAGCCTCCACCTCTTGGGGGCCGAACACCCTCGCGCCGCACTCCAGCTCCAGAGAAAGACTATACCTACTTGCATGGGAGATATATATTCACCGATTTCTATAAAATACATTACGACAACATTAAATTCCATAGCGAACACGTAATAAGAAGAACGATCGAGCGATTCACCGTGCTCTGCAAAGCGGCGCACTTCGGCAACTCCACTGACTCGTCAAGAAGAGCCCAAGCAGATATTAGATATGGGCCGACAACCCAAGAAACGCATCGATCGACACTGCCGACTTCCGCCCACTATTCGAAAGCGTAGACAACTAAGTTTATACTTAGACGCGATGGAGCGCGCCGCCGCGACTCCCCTCTCCTTCGGGCCCCCCGCCGAGGGCGCCCCACCAGTGCCCATGGAGCAGCCGCTGCCGAAGCGGCCGCGTCCGCCCACCGAGGCCGAGCAGGTGCGTGCGACTCCGGTCGCGCCACACGGCCCGTGGCCCCGGCCACACCACCCATGGCAGCCATGCTGGCCTCCCACATGGCGGGCAGCAGACTGCAGGCAGCACCCCATCAATGCCGGGCTCAAGCAGCCACCCTTCCATTGGGCATGCCTTATGGCAGAGGCCCCTCTCGCCCTGGCAAGGGCCGCGCTGCTCCGCGGCCCGCGGCCGGGTGGCCCCTATGGGCACAACAAACACCCCACTGTAGCCAACAGCATACACTTCAAGGATACCCCCTCATGCACACTCCACCACACACACAAAGCACACGCATGGCGGAAAGAGAGGTAAGATGAATTTTTTAAAGTTATCGTCCATCTTTCTTATTATCCATTACAATCGCTTGCGTACTACATCATCAGCCGCCATTCCATTTATAGACATGGTTGAGCACTATGAGGTGGGTGCCCTTGCTCAAATACAATAAGATTTTTTTTGTACCGACACATCGCGTATTTGGAAACGAGGGGTACCAAATGAAGGCAAACGACCTGTTTACAGGATAAGACGAGACAGAGTCGGAGAGTCGGCCGCCCACTCGGAGACACAGGAGGAAGGGGGGGGAGATCACCGGGGGGGGGCGCGGGCCACCGGACCATATCTAAGCCTCTCAGCCCTCCACCCCAATCCCCCTAGTAGTGTACGGGGGGAGCCGCCTGATGGCGGATGGCGGGGGGAGAAGGGCCGGGGAATGGGGGTGTAGAGAGTATGCTACGTGCTACTTGTAGTGGGTAGTGGTTCCATTCGCCGCGAGTGCGGTAAGAATATTAAAAGGTTTTAACAGAAATCTGGTGGCGGTTCTGCGGGTCATGTGCATCTGCGCGGGTCAGTATCCAATGTGCAAGCTTTGTGCGCTCGGCATTCGTGAGAAGCTGCTGGTTCGCATCCCGGACCACTTCCTGGCTTGAGGAGTGCCGCTGCAGCTCCCCCGCAACCCGAGAGCGCGTTGCATGGGGGAACAACCCCGTTGCCAGCGCGGCTTTGACGCCAACGTCGTTCGCGCGGCAGTACTCTGCCGCTTTCCTGATTCCTGACGTCCTCGACGGTCGCGGCGCGCTCAATCGCTCGGGCATCGCGGGCCTGGACGGTGTAGTGGCCAGGGGCGGGCACAGGCTTGGTGGCAGGCTTCCTTGGGGCCATGGGGAGCTAGGGGGGGACAGGGGCACGCCCGCGAAGCGGGCACGTGCACGAAGCGCAAGCCTCTAGGGTCCTTTGCTTCACGAGTCCTGCTGTGCGGTCGCTCGGTCCCCCCCCCGGCGGTAGCACCGAAGCTCCGGAATGGAAGGGGGGTCCGGAACGCTGGTGCTTTAGGGATTCCCCAAAACAAGGAAGAAGAGAGCCGTGCGCGCGGAAGGGGGGGGGCGGGGGGGAGGGGGGCGGGGAGGGGGGGGGGCGGGGGGGGGGGGGGGGCGGGGAGGGGGGGGGGGCGGGGAGGGGGGGGGGCTCCGAGCCGCCCCGCGCCGTCCCCGCGCCGCCCATCGCACAGCGCGGGCGGGGGGGAGGTCTCTCCCTTGAGCAGACTGGTGGCTCTCTCTCTCTCTCTCACTGGTTTCCTCTCTGTAAACTCGAAGGGGGGGAGAGAGAGACAGACTCTCCCCCCCCTTCACTCAAGACGGCGCGGGGAGGAGACGGAGGGGGGGGGGCGGGGGCGGGGGGGTCCCTCACTGCGACGGGGGAGAGGGGCGGGGAGGGGGGAGAGCCCTCCCTCACGGCCTCCCCGGTCTCGCCCGCCGCCCGCTCCCTCCCTCCCTCCCTCCCTCCCCCCCCCCTCCGGGTCTCTTCCTGAACTCCCCCCAACCCAAGCCTTCATAAGCTACTCTTCCTCCACATCTCCTGTAGACCATCCACAGCAGTCGTGCGCCACTCGCCGCGCTTCTCTTCTCTCTCCTCCCTTGCCTCTTCTCTCTTCTCTCCTCCCGCCCCCTTTCCTCTCTTCTCACCATCACCCCCCCCCCCCCGCTCTCTCTCTTGCAGCCCTTGGTGCATCCATCCATCCGCTCCCGCCGGCGCGAGGCGAACCCCCCCTTCCCTCGCTTCTCCTCCCGCCCCCCCCCCCCTCCGCCAACACCCCTCGCTCGCTGCCCTTTCGTTCCAGCGCCTGCCGCAAGTCGCACCCGTCCTCCGTCCAATCTCACGCCCTGGCCCTCGCCCTGGCCCTCGTCTCCCCCCCCTCTCCACACACACCCTCTCCAGATGCCATCTCACGTAAGGATCGGATGGGCAGCACTCGCGGCGCTCACTGTGGCGTCCGGCCGAATCGTGGTGCGTTCGGCAGCCGAGCTACGACAGCTGGTCGCCACGGCAAGCGCGCGTACTGCTGAGCGCGTCAGCTCGCTCAGCGTCCAGCTGGAGGAGGGGGCACTGCTCCCATTGGACGGAGAGCCAATCATCATCGATGGCTTCAGCCTCACTCTCTCCGCGGCCGGCAGTGGCGCAACCATCGACGCGCTCGGCCTCTCGCGAGCATTTGTTGTCTCACAGGGAGGGCACCTCGCGCTGCACCAGGTCAACCTGACCCGCGGTTTTGCGCGCTGGACCAACGACTTCCACGGGGGTGGCTGCATCCTCGTGCTGGACGGCTGCCGACTCACTCTCAATGCCACGCACCTCTCGCACTGCGTCGCAGATGGGCGTGGTAACACGCCGGGAGCCGGTCGGATCATCCCGAACGCGCGCGGCGGAGGCATCTCAGCACAAGGCAGCGTGGTACATGTGGCGGCCTCAACCATCTCGGACTGCACAGCCATCGACGGGGGCGCCATCTTCTTGAAGGGAGGCTCATTTCTCGCCGAGGGTAGCGCGTTCCACAACTGCACATCGGAGCGTGAGGCGGGCTGTCTTGCACTCTTGGGGGAAGTTCGAGCCGTCGTCAAGGGCTCGCTGCTGAGCGGCTGCGAGTGTGGGGAAGGCGGCGGGGGCATTTTCGCCGCTGACGGCTCCCAATTGTTGCTTGACACCGTCCGAGTTGTCTCCAGCGTAGCTGGGCGAGACGGAGGTGCCCTGGCCCTACTCGACGCTTCTGCGTACTTGCGCAGGAGTGTCATCTCCCGTTGCAAGGCAGGTGTCAAGGGGGGTGGAATTTGGCTCGGCGGCTCCAACCTCGCCCTACACGACGTCGAAATGAGTGAGTGTGAGGCAGACGAGCGCGGAGGCGGCCTATTCCTAGAAATGGGGGAGGTGCACATCTCCCACAGCACCTTCAAATCCTGCTCCGCCTGGGAGCGCGGAGGCGGCCTCGCTCTGCGCGGTGGCTCGGTGCACATGAATCACAGCGCAATTGTGGCGTGCACATGCACTCACGACGCGGGCGGTGTGTCCGTGGGCTCGAGTTCGACCATCACGATGTATGCCTCCTCCATCCGCGAGTGCTCGGTCACAGAGGTGCGCGGACTGGGCTCAGCCATGCTGATCGAGCAAAATGGCTTGGCTCTTCTCGAAAATTCAACGGTAGAGCGTTGCCATTCCGAGATGTATGGCACCTTGTACGTGGAAGGCAACCTCACACTCCTAGGAGGGAGCGAGGTGCGCGACTGCATTGCGCGCGACGCCGGCATCTCTGGCGCGGCTGAAGACTCACGGCGCGGTGGCGTGCTGTGGGTGCGTCGTGGCGGTATCGTGCGGCTGCTGCGCTCCACCATCTCCAACTGCACTGTGCTCGACTTGTCGACGCCACAGACGTTCTTCGCGGTCGCTTCGGTTGATTACCGCGGAACCCTCGAGGTCTTCCACTCCAGCTTCCGCAACAACACGATCGAATCCGTCACAAACGACGGAGCATCCGCAGTGTTTGTCCACCGGGGAGGAGTCCTTACCTCAGTCGGGTTCGACCTCGAGCTCGCGTGCGGCGTCGAGGTGGTCAAAGCGATTCAGACAGAGAGCATTGTGCAGACGCGCCTGCCACCGGCCGCGCCGCCGATGAACGTGCACCGATCGCTCTCAGTCGACATCTTTGGCACTAGCTTCGAGTTCTCGCAGCCCACTGGCTATGCGGAGCCTCGCGTAGATCTGTTTCAATTTCGCGCCTCCGTTGCGCACGGTTGTGGGCGTCATTGGACCGACGCGCAAATTTTGGAGGCAGCAGTAGGCAGCGGCCGATTGCTACAGACGTGCGCAAGCGCGGACGACATATGTGGGCCCCTCGCTCGCTGTAGGGATGAGGCGGTTGTGCTGCCCCACTCTGCTGGAGAGCTCGCGCTCAAGCTTGTCAGCGAGAGTGGCCCTCGACTTCTAGGCCGCCCCGCGGACGATCGTAATACAACTAGCGACGTCATGCCTTTTGTGACCAGCCCGGTGTGCGATTGCATGCCACCTAATACCCCTTCGATTGGCGCTCCGGAGACAAGCCTTTCTCCCTACTTTCTTGAGTATGGCTGTGCTACACCTCGAAGGCCGTCGGACATCACGGTGCTTGAGCACGAGTCGGGCGCGCAAATCGCACATGTAGTGCTATCGCTCACCAAAACCTTCCATAATGAGCGTCAATCCGTCGCCCTGCAGATGCACATGAGTGGCACCCAACAGTCACATGCTATCTGGACGGTGGAGCGGTCGTCGATCCCCACCTATCTCACAGTCACACCGCTCTCCGGCTTCATTAGCCGAGACACCCGTTCGGCTGCTTTCATTACCATTGATGCCACCTCCGAGGGGATGCCCGAGAGCCTGGAGCCGTACTCCGCCACACTCAACGTGTCAGTGCGCAGTGCGTCGCACGTGGATACCCTTATTTTGCCCATCTATACCATGATCGCAACGACATCGGATGCAGCAAAGTCAATGTGGGGACGGCCTGAACCATCGGGCAGGTGCATCCCAACCATGCATAAGGAGCCACTCCGCCTCATCGTTGATGAGAGCGCCGCCCCGCAGCTTCTCTACTTCACGGCATGCGACCATGAAGGCCTCGTTGTTCAGCACGCCCTGCCCTCGTCTCGCACTGCGGCCGCCATCGCCGCCTCTCCTCGCCAATACAAGGTCACCATGCACTGCGAGATGAGCGGAGCTCAGGACGAGCTGCTTTATAAGTACGAATCAGGAGGCACCTACTCGGTGCCCATCTTCAGCCGGCGCTTTGAAGGCCAAACGGGCCAGTTCAGGCTCGTTCTTGAGCTCGATGATCAGCCGTGTGGCTGCCCAATGACCGGAGCGAA
>CM030931.1:6564549-6589549 GCA_018136815.1 Isochrysis galbana
AGTACTATGAGTATGAGTGTGCGTTCGATAGTGGTGTGAAGGATTGTAAACAGGATTTTATCCGGTTCTGTTGCGAGGAGAGCGCGATCGATGGAGTCGCTCTCCCTCCACTTGGCCGCCCTGGTCACCGCAATGATGCCAGGGATATACGATATACTAGCCTAACTAAGTATATGTATTGTAAGGCCACACTGCCTGACATGTAGCGGAGTTTTTCAAAGATTTTTTCCCACCGTACACAGCCACTCCATCTCACTCCACCGAGTCACAAGAATTGCATTGGGAAATCATTGGATCATCAATCAAGTGCAAGTATGCCCGCCCGCAATTTACAATTTATAAACCGAGATTGGTCGGGACCCTTCTACCCAAAACGATAGAAGTCGGTGACGGACGGCGCGCGTTCGACGCAGAAAGGTGTGCAAAGAAGATGAGCGAAAGAGAATTTGGCGTCGGACAAATAGATGTGCCACAAAAGACTATACTAGAATCTGGAATAGTCCTACTACGGCTATGCATGAGGAGCACGGCAAGAGAAGTGGGCCTCGACCACTTCAAAAGTAAGGAGAGTATGATTGATCAACCGTCTTGCCGCAAGCAAGAACCCTCGTCCTATGAGCGCCTCGATAATGCTACACGCCTCTGGTCGGAATCAATACCACGTGTCGCGCACATGACTTCAGGCTGTATTCTCATCATGGGCCTTGTCGCTGCCGTCTTCACCCTTGCCGTCACGATCACGACGTGCGGCTTCTGTTGCTCTCCTAGATTTTTTCTCGTATTCAGCTTTGATGTCGTTCCAGATTTGCAGCTCGTCACTGCTAAGATTTCCTTCCGCGACTTTGGTCTCCATCACGTACATTTTCATGTGCTCAAGCATGGCTTTCTCACCAGGAGCAAGGTCTGTCCGATTGCGGGCTTGATTGATACCACGCTTCATGGTCTCCAAAATGGTCGCACGCACACGCTCGCTCGCGGCGCCGTCGGCATCACGCACTGGCGCTGGGGTGTCAAGTCGAGGCGCCAGTCGAGGCGCGGGTGGTGGCCCATCCACACGCGCTTTGGCATTTTCCGCGTCTACTGGCTTGCGTTGAGCCGCTTGGGGTGTGGAGGGGGTGGAAGGGGTGGAGGAAATGGGTTCTTCGGCTTTGCGGGCCTGGCGCGCCACCTCGTATAGCGGCTTGTTCGATACACTCGCGTCGCGTCGTGGTTCTCGTGGCGATTGCACGGATGGCAGGTGCACGGGCGGTGGCTTTGTTGGACGAGGCATCCCAAATGATGATTTCCCAGTTGGGACTGGCCGAAGTGATCCCTTCTTTGGTATGTACGGGGGCGGGGAGGGAGCCGTCGCAGTCCTCCCCCTCGTGCGATATCTCAATATTGTCGGGTTCACTATCTTCTGCTGCACCAGCTTTGGGTCCGCAGGTGGTGTGGCAATCCGAACAGGCGCCCGATTCTTCTCTACCGCCTACAAGGCGAGGGAATGTGACATGATTGAATAGCATATCGTTTCCATGTGAGGTGAGTAGGTGTCCGGCCCGGGCTGGCTGCGAGGCAAAAATGCAATCTGCGGCAAGAAGCGTTTTCCTCACCTGTTGAGCGCGTCGACGCAAGATACCGCTGCTGCTCAATTTGTTGGCAGTGAGAAGGAACAGACTATTGGCTCCATTATCTAACGCGATCTCATCAAACTTCAGCGTTTCCCAGTTTCCCGAGTAATGAAAGAAGCTGCCACTCATGTACAGCGCATCCGCGGCATCCACAGCCTGCAGCCATGCACTTGTGGCGTGCAGATTGTCGAAATTGTTATCCGGCCTTGGCACCCCCTGGGCATTCCAAGAAACCAGGAGAGTGCCACACGGCTCCAGCACTCGGAACAGCTCTTGGAAAAGTGTGACAGGGTGTGTAACGTATGGCAGACATCCGTGGAGGAACACCTACAATTCAGCCGTTCATGTGGAAAACAGTTAAGATCGGCAGTACGCAAGAGCAGCACAGAGCAGCTGCAAACGAAAGTTGTTCTCACCATATCAAAGGACTGATCCGAGAAGGGAAGTTGTTCGTTCTCTGTGAACAACGCGTGGTCCTTTGCGTTGACGTCCATGAATGGAGCATACGAGCCCGGGCATATGTGAGCATGCGCCACATGCTTGGACCGCGGGCGTGAAGGCACACGCGACATCCCATCCCCCACTACCTCCAGCACCCTAGGGCCAGAGGTCAACGACATGCAGCTCGAGTATATACGGCTCAGCGCGTGCACCTCTGCCGGGGAAGGCTGAGGGAGGAGCCAAGGTGGCTTCTGTTGCGAAAATAGGTCGTCTATCTGCTCGTCGTATGGTGACTCTGCAGGGTAGGGCTTTGCCCTGAGCATGGTGTCGAAGATGACAAGGTCTCTCGATGGCCGTTCGCCCAGCACCTGGAACTCCATCATCCGCGGCTGGTGCGCGCGGTGGGCGTGGATCCAGCGGGGCGCGGGCGGGGCGCGAGTCGCGCGCGGAGCACGAGGGGTCACAACGCCCATCGTGGCGAGCGCCACCAGCGGCAGCATAGCTCGGCAGAAGGGGGGGGGAAGGGGGGCGAGTGGAGGATTGAATCGACGGGAGGGGGAGGGGGAGAGAGCAGAGAAGGGGGAAGAAAAGGGGCGGGGGGTGCCGAGAGGGAGGGAGGGAGGGAGGGAGGTGGAGGGAGAGGGGGGGAGAGAGCGAGCGAGCGAGAGAGAGAGAGCGAGAGAGCGAGAGAGAGGGAGAGAGGGAGGGAGAGGGAGAGAGGGAGGGAGAGGGAGAGATGGGGTGTGAGAGGGAGAGAGTACGACTTGGGAGAGAGTGAGCAAGAGAGATGAGGGGCGCCGGGGAGCGACAGAGATCTAGCTGAGAGAGGGAGAGAGAGAGAGGGCGGGGGAGAGAGAGAGAAAGAGAGAGAGAGTGAGACGAGAGAGGAGGGAGGGAGGGAGAGAGGTGGAGAGGTGGAGAGAGTCGAGAGAGAGAGTAGAGAGAGAGAAACAGAGAGCAGGTAAAGGGCGCCGGGCGGGGGGAGGGGGGGGAAGAAGGGGGTGGGGCGCTGCGCAAGCAGCAGGGGCGGAGTTGGGAGGCTGTTTAAATCCTACGGGGAGGCTGTGGTTCGGCAGGGAGCGAGGGGGAGGAGGGGGCCCAGCGTCAGGGTTTTAGACTTCTTGTGTGAAAAATAAACTGTATGTAACCCGGTCACTTAGTAGGCGGCAGGGGGTGCTGAGGGCACCATCGGTAATGGGCAAACGAGGGCCTAAATAAGCTCCCTATCTCTTAAACGGCGGCTGGTGCTTCGCGGGACAGAGGAGGCTGGGTCTGGGTCTAGGCCCTTGCCTCCCCTGCCTCCTGCCTCTCCCTCGTCCCTCGATGGCCCTCCTGCCTACTGCGGTCAGCTCCAGGGGCCCCCACGCTGCACTTACCTGCCTGTCGACCGGGGGGGGCAGGAGTTGGAGCAATGGGCTGGCCGCGACAGGCCAAGGCCAGGGCGAGCGAACCAGGCCCATGCGAGCATATGGGGAAGAGAGTGGGTCAACGGGGTACGGGTACGGGGTATTCTGCCCCTGGCATGCCATAAGGCATAAGGCATAAGGCATGCCAGGAGGGTGGGTGTGGGTGGTTCCTCCCCCACAGCAGGGGAGCAGGGGAGGAGTGAAAAAATTCTTAAAGTATTCCCGCCACGCGCGCGGCCCTGCACCTGCACATCTACCTTGCAGCCTCAAGTCGCGTTCCGTCGAATATGGAACGGAATCAAGTTTCAAGTTCATCAGGATATCAGGATGGGCTATCACTATCTCAGGTGAGAGTGGTCGTGGAGCTGAGACTGGTATTAGTAACATGATATCCGGCTGAGAAAACTAAAATAAAAATCATAGTGTATAAAAACAAAACTCAAACGCGACCATCGTCTGCATCGACCACCATATGTCCAACTCCCACGGCAACATGCACGAGCTATCTTCCAGCCTATCCGCAAGCAATAAATTGGTGTGGGCGCGCACGAGGCCATGTTGTTCCGTCATACCGTCATATGACACTTGCCATGGAACTGAGTATGATGTCATACATCTGATCAATATCATATGATACTCCCTCCAAACATCTACACTTACACTTATAAACCCGCCATTATGATAAAAATCTTCTTACTCAGTACTTAGAATCGGATGCTGCTCGATGACTGACCAATCAAGCTCCCACAGCAACACCCCCGGAGCGTCTCCACATACATGGCGCCGCCCCCACTCCACGGCGGTGTGACACTCGTCGATCGCCGTCGTCGCCGCCGCCATCGTTGCTGCACATCAGGTTGGCGGCCATTAGGGGGGGGGGGGAGGGGCTCGGACTCGGAGTTGGGAGCGCCGGGATTTCCCGAGCCCGAACTTGTACTAGTAAAACTAGTTGAATTGTAGCCTGTAGCCTTTAGTCTCTAGTCTTGTCATATGATACTCAATATAAGGTCTAGAGCAACTAATACTGAGATATCATATATGATATCATATATGACAGAACAACGTGGGCACGAGGCGCTGGACTGTCTGCTGCCCCAGCCTGTTCCGCTTCTTCGAATGAATCCATCCCTCCAACGACCAAGAATCCTCACACCCCGATGCCGAGCACGTCATGGCCAGCAGGCGCATCGCAACTTCAACTTCCGCTAGCTCATGCCACGGCGCCATGAAGGTCTTGGCCCACTTGTACGACGCGAGCGAGCGGGCATTCGCAGAGAACGCAATCAATGTTGTCGGTCAGGTCGTGCGCGCCCGAGCTCAGGGCCTCCTCAAAGTTGGACAGCTGTATAAAGAGCTTGGAGCTTGGAGTAGTGGTAGTGTGGTAGTGGTAGTGGGTCGGCGTCTTCGACATCTTGCGCAACACGTCCTTCACCTCGCCGATCTCATTCAGGTCGAAGTCGCGGAGTCGCGGCGGCAGTACTCTGGCTCGAATCTGTACGCGGCCGTCATAGCAGGGACGTGGAAGTATTCCCAGCGCGCCATGAATGCAGGTCGTGGATTGTGCAGTGGAGAGATGGTGTGAGGCTGTGGCTGGTGTGTGCGATGGGCGATGGGGTAGAAGGGCTGTGGATAGCAGTAACATGTGAGAAGTACCAGATGGGGAGAGCGAAGGGGACGGAGTGGCACGGGCAGGCCCGGATGGGACAACAGGTACAAGGTCAACAGGTTTCGGGGGCCTCTTCCTATTAAGAGGATGTGTTAACAGGTCGCAATAGGTCCGTAACAGGTCAAAATAAAACTCATTTTACTAATATTATAGATGTATTAGTGTGTGATATATAATATGAATATGGTTGGCTTCTGTGTGAGCTTAGTTACTAGGGAGAGGAAGGGATCTGAGATGTGATTTGGGCGTGGCTACGATAGCGGTGCCTATAGTATAGGCCTATAGCCACGCGCGAGGCGAGAATATTGAAAGGTTTTTTTTTACCTATTACCTATTGACAGGTAACAGGTCTGGTAGGCCTCTTGACCTCTTAATAGAACCTATTAGAAGCCTATTGTCCCATCTGGGCGGGCAGGAGAGGCACGCGTGGACGAGGGTGAGATCGATGGGCCGATCTCAGTCGACATGAGGACAGGCGTGACGGGCACTGAGCACACGGACGGACCAGGGAGGCACAGGGGCACTCGAGCGGTGGCGCTGAGCGTGAGAGTCACCGAAGAAGAGAGGGAAGACACTCGACACTCGCGGGGGAAAGAAAGGACACGCGCGGGGAAGCAAATACGCGGGAAAAGAGAGGGATGAAACGAGGCCGAGAGAGCAAGGGAACACTCGGGGAGGGAAAATGGGGAAGGGAGGGAGGAGGAGAGACTTCCGCGGGGGAGGGGGGGGGAGACGAACCTAATGTTGGCGTATTGCGTATTGTCGGCGCCACACACGACTCCTAGGCGGAAGCACACCGCGACGCGCAATCCCTCGCCCAACCCCACTCCAAAGCGTACTCACTCCCCCCCACCATCTCTGAGCCACAGACTGACAAACGACTTGGACGGCCCCCGATGCCGGCGGGGCGAACAAGGGGGAGGCAGGGAGGGCCAGGGGCGAAGCCCCAACCTCCACTGCCCCCATGAGCCATGAGCCGCCCAGTCAGCCAGCTGGGGAGACCAGCAGGCCCCCCTAACGGGGGCCATGCCGCGCGCAGGCGGCACGCGACGACCTGAGAGCGAAGAAAAGCACAAAAAGCGACAAAATTTGACCGTCACACACAGCATCAAAAAAGGCAAGAAATGGGAAAAAATGCATTATTAGTCCGCAGGTGAACGACAACAGGCAACCGAGACAGCGGCGATGGAGCGGCGCGAACTCGAGAAGAGAACGACTCAAAAGACCCCGAGAATGGAGAGACAGAATAAGGTGAGCAACGCGCGCGTTTACGTTTGTCTACAGAACAAAGCTGACAAGCCTGCCCCAGCCCGCCTGGCCCGTCGTAGTGCACGCGGGCTCATCCCCCCTAGGGGGGATAGTGGGTGCAGGGGTGAGAGTGTGGGGCTTTGGCGATGGCAAGCGCGATCTCGGAGGGGTGTGAGTCACTAGTAGTGTAGCGGGCAGCTTCAAGAAGTTTTTTTTAGTTATCACACTTATCATAACACCGGCACTCGCATCTCGTGCGCAAGAGCTAACGACCAACCACTAGCAGGCAAGCGCACACCATCGCGCATTCACCTCATCAGGGCGTCCAACACCCCGCTAAATGTGCACATGATCGAGTCGTACTTCACCGCTGTCTCTCATACTTGCAAAACTTGGTGGCATCAGCACTCGACGGAGGCGTTGCTCGCAACTGAAGGTGCTTTGCTTCGATGACGTTTACCAGACGCTCGAATCAAACTTGCTCCCTGCTGAAAGTAGCTCTCAGCAAGGGCCTGCTCCGCTGTCACCCTAGCTGACGGGTGAAAGCGCAGCATGTTATGCAAAAGCAGCTGGCCCTCGGTCGCGGAATGCATGAGTCTGTCGATCGTCCGGGGAATATGTACGTAAGAGCTCACGTCGGATGAACGACCGACTGGTCTTGCCACGAAATGGAACATCTTTTCGCCACCGAAATCGCTTGCCACTGCACCATGCATGCACTCGTTCCAACCTAGAAGCGATATAATTTCGGCGAGTGCCACCTGCATAGCGGATCCAAGGGCAGAGAGGGCATCTAGAGATCAATTTCGTGATCGCCGACGATGCCTCTATGAGCAACTACTTGTGGACACGCAGTCTCCACATGTGCAATCAGTGAGCCGTCACCTCATCGTTTAATGCCTCGAATAGGGGAAAGCGCCTCGTGATGAGGCAAAGCATGATGATTCCCGCGGACCATATATCGATGGGCGGACCCTGTGATGGGCATGTCATGAGCACTTCCGGTGCTCGAAAGCCACGAGTCCCCTCGCGAGCTGCTAGCATGGTGCGCACTCCAGAAAGGTCATCCCGGCGCGAAACACGTCCTCCTGGCAAGCTGCGCAACGGCTGCCTCTGCCGAGCGGAGGCAGCCGCCCTAGAACCCCAACCTTGCTGTATTGGCGCATCGAGCTTATGCGACGCCTCGGACGACGCCCTCTTGCCTATGTGTCCCCCCTGCCGTAGAGTCTGCCCAAATTTCACCGAGTTTGCATGTGTGGCTGACACATCAGCAGGACACCGACTAACGGCTGATTCTACACGACCATCTCCCTCGATTGAAGGAGAGGTCCTGGCGGTAGCTTTGCGAAGGTTGAGCAATCCAGTGGGCGAGGTGACACCTCGAACTGCAGGACCGTCCACAGCTGTTGGCTTGATAATCCGTTGGACCAACCCGAAATCGACCACCATGGCCTGTGAGCAAGAGATCAAGTTACTGGAGAGTGCAACCTTATGCGATGCAACACCTTATTGCGTGTATTGTGCACATATGATGTGCAAATCAAGCGCGGCCGTTTGGGGCCAGGTGCCGCACCTGCTTCTTTTCGAAGTTGTACAAAACATTTGTGGGTTTGATGTCTCGGTGGATGTAGCCTCGAGCATGGATGTGCTTCAAAGCGATGAGGAGTCCGCGCATGTACTCACGAATGTGCTCTGGCGTAAAGGCACCTCGTTGTAATGCCTCTGCGAAGTCAGCGTGCTCAAAGTATGGCATCACAATCGATAGGCGCCCGTCCTTGTACTCTGCGTCCAGAGCTTGCACCACATGGGCGCTCTTGTCACCAAGCTTGCACAACGCTAACAGCTCGTCTCGCAACCGCACATGGTCCTGAATGTGTTGCTTGAGCCTTTTTACGGCCACAACGGCACCCGTCGATTCGTTTGTGGCTCTGTGCACGATCGAGAAGGTGCCCTCGCCAATCGACTCAGCGAGAGAATACCTGGCGAGGGACCCTTCAACGACTATCGTGTCCTTGGAATCGGCGCGAGGGTGCTTGCCCAGGATGGAGGCGGTGCTGACCGTCGCGCTCGCACTCGCCATCACTGTAGTGCGTGCTTCCAGGCCCGCTCTCTCCGCTGGGTGCACTGCGCGCGCCCGCTCCCTCTCCACAGCGCGGGCGCGCTCCTCTCTCCTCTCCTCCTCTTCTGGGGGGGGGACAAGGCGCGGGAGAGAGAGGACTCTCGTGTTTTCCCGCCATCCTCTCGTGCGCCATCTTTAATAGAACGTAGAACGTAGAACGCCACCCCGTACACGTACACTGACTGCAAGATCTACAGGAAGACAGGAAGGGTGCACCATTAAAAAACCTTTTAATATTCTTACCGCACTCGCGGCGAATGGAACCACTACCTACTGCACGTAGTACGTAGCATACTTTCTACACCCCCATTCCCCCGGCCCTTCTCCCCCCGCCATCAGGCGGCTCCCCCCGTACACTACTAGGTACTAGGGGGATAGGGGTGAAGGGCTTAGATATGGTCCGGTGGCCCGCGCCTCCCGGAGGGAATTGGGTGGACCTTGTGGTTGGGGTTGACGTAAGTTTTGTAAATTTTTTGTCAAATTTGGGTGATCAATCGAAATCGAAATTTTTGACCAAAATTTGGGGCCTTTCACTTGGAAAGAAACAAAACACAAAACTTGGGGGGCCGCGCGCCCGCGCGGAGCGCGGCGCGAGGGGCGAGCGATGGTCCGCTGTCGCCGCATCTTCATGGAGGATGGAGGAGGAGGAGGAGGAGGAGGAGGAGGAGGAGGAGGAGACCTCGACGGCGCCGCGCCCAGTGCCGCCGCAGGCTCCTCGCGTCGCCATTCCTCCACTCGGAAGCGGGCGCGGCGAGGGACGATCGTCGATTTGGTAAAGGACGAGGACGAGGACGATGAGGAGGACGATGAGGAGGAAGAGGAGGAGGAGGATCTATGATCTATTGGAAGAGGCATTGGAAGATGCGACACGCGAGGAGAGAGAGAGGCGCAGCAGGCTGAGCCTGCAGCATGGCGCCGGTTCACGCCCCCGCCTCTGTGGAGATGGACTGTTCCCAGGATCCGGGTAAGGCTCCTGAGACTCCATCCTTGGCAACCCACGCGTCCGTAGGCGGCCTATCAACTTGGGTAGCGGGTGAAGATACTTGGGAAGGCTTGGGCACGGGTGCAGTGGTGACGGGGTCCGCGCGCGGCGGCGAGGGCGGATTTGGCGGTGCAGAGGGCGGTGATGGGTCCATAGGAACAGATTGAATCAATCTCTAGTGGGTGATTTCTAGCGAGAGATGCGCTGTGAGGCGTTCTGGCAGGATCTTGGGCTTTCCTCCTCGCCGTGGCGTTGAGGGCCACGACGTGGCCCGTCCTGAGGCCGCCCACGGGTCTCACCTCACCGACCAGCGCCGTATCTGGCACTGTCAGAGAGAGGAGGACCGCGAAGGCAGCCTCAACGCGGAGGCTCGTCAGCCACGCGTGGACGGCCGCGTTGGTGAGCTGGTCCTGGTTCTCGATGCCGAGTTCGAGTGAGGGCAAATCCTGCGAGGGGCGGGTCGGGATGGTCGGGGTGGGGTCTGTGGCAGCCAGTGTAGCCGCGTGCGCGCACTTTGAGAAGCTGGGTGGGCTGCGCGGGCAATGATGCCAGTGGGTCAGGGGGTGGTCGGACTGTCGGCAACCCGACACGGCGCTGCATCGGGCGGGAATCAAATGCCGAATGTAGCTTAGATATAGAGGAACCGATCCCCCCGCGGGCGCGACCGCCCATTCTTTACGGGTAGAGCGTGAGCGCGCGTGACGGTGACGGAGGGGGAGAGAGGGGGGGCGAATCGCACCATTTCTTGGCGAAGATTTTCGTAGCGTTAGGTAGCCCCCCCGGGAGGTTTTTTAGTGGGCATCGCGCCACGGTCAAAAAATGCAGCCCAACCCTTACTAGCCGTTAAAAAGCCCCTGTTTGACCGCCCTACAAGCAGGCGACAAAGGAGGCGATAAAGGAGGCGAGGGCAACAAGGGCGAATGGACGAATGTAGGACACTGCGACGGTGACTCGTGGCTAGCCTGCAAGGAGGGAACATAGAAACGCAAACAACTTCTAAAACAAATAGGTCGATCGCGGATGCGACAGAGAGAGGGGGGCTCGTGCCCCCCCATGGGCGAACCAAGTATAAACTTAGTTGTGTTAGTAGTGAGTAGTGATACTCATGTACATATCGATGTTAATCGCAATCCGTGTCGATGATCATAAAATGTGTGGAGAAGCACATTTCGTGGAGGGTATGAGCTGGTAGAGCTTATGGCTCCGTCACTAGTTGTGCATGCCTTGCATGAAGGGCATCAGTAAAAATATACCGGAGGGGGGCCGAATACTTTTAGCCATTTTTCGAAAATTTTGCCGGAGGACCCCCCATTTTTTTTGCTGATCTCTCATACCAATACCAGAACCTATAGAAAGCTTACCTAGGCCTCCATTTGCCCGTTGCCGATTTCGCCCTCCGTAACCCCCCTAGTGAGTGACCGGGCTAGTAAGCGGCAAGGACCGATGGATTGTGTTGGCAGATGACGGCACTCTGCGATAACGGGGTTTTTAGGAAATGTTAGATGAGGTCGTCAAGTGGATGGGACGAGACGTTGCGCGGCTGTGGCCGGGGTCATTTGTTTTAAATCGCGGACTTGTGTGTATGATGTTTCGATAGATCATAGAGTAGTCAAATGCCAAATGCCCGCCCCTAGAATAAAGAATAAAGTATCCAGTTTGTACCCCCGCCGTCCCCCGCCACCCCGAACGGTCTCCGCATCGGCTCGGGGCGTGAGGACGCGAGAGGGGCCGCACTCAGCCGCAAAAGTCGCCTCGCGGCGTCTCTTCGGGGGGCGGGGGCGCGCGCGGGGAAGGGGGGGGGGGGGGGGGGGGGGGGGCGGGGAGGGGCGGGGCGGCTGAAAAGGGAAACACGGCGGGGCGCGCGGCTTCGCGCGCGGGGGGAAGGGGGGGGGGTAGGACCGATGATGTCCGGAAATGCCCTTCCCTTCCTCTGTCCGAGAGGCTGAGTGGACAGTCGTCGGTCGCTCTTCTTTCCTCCAACCAAAAAGGTGCCGCTCGCGCCAGTGCAGGACGCTCCAGGGGACGCGACCCGCCCCCCCCCCCCCCCCTCCCCCCCTCGCGGCCCCGCCCGCCCTCCCCCCCCCCCCCCCCCCCCCCCCCGCCTGTCGCGCCTGTCCCCCGCCCTCTTCCCCCATCCCGCCCCCACCTGCCACTGCTTGTGGCGTGCCCCCATCGATGCCATCCGAGTGGGGACAGCCGCGAGAGCTCCCGATCAACGCGCATCCGATGGAGACGTACGCCTTGCGGTCGACCCCACAGCAGCCAGATTGCCATCCGAAGAGTGCTCATTTCGCCTCGTCAAGTGGCCCATATGAGATGCCCAACCGGTGCATGATGAGCTGCGTGCCGCACACAGCGCCCCACATGAGCCAACCCATCTACCATGAGGAGAATGTGAAGGCCGACACCACCGATTGGGACTCGGCAGCTACTCTGGCTGCACTGAGTGCGACTACTAATCACCAAAACACCGCTGGGCTTCTTGCCGAGCTCAATAGCTCTGCTGGTGAGTGGCAGCCATCGATGTCGACTGGGGTAGCCGGAGACGCATATTCTAATCTCCGCATTAAGTTTGTGGATCAGGTGTGCGCCGAATTGCTGTGCGCCTCGTTGCTTCTTGTTGTGATGGCGCTCCATGTTGCGCGTCCTCGGCCACCTCTTGAACATTCTCCCAAGTATCCTCCTTGATGGCAACCCTTGTGAACCACCTGTAGGAAGTGCACCGCACCGTTACTGACCCCGCGACGTGCATCACCGAGAACGAGGTCTCCAACTTGCGTCCTTTCAAGTTGACTATCGCTGTGTGCACCCTGAATGGCGAGCCACCCCCCGTGTCACACTTGATGCTGAAAGTTTCGCTAGTCGTCGAGTCTCCGGACGCTGGAGTGCAGGCCGTCCAGCCTTTCCTATCACAGGAAGATGCGCGATCTCCACTCCTTGTTGGTATGGATGGCTCGCCTGCACAAGCCGTACCTGTGAAGCCTGATGGCTTTGCGACCTTCACGTTGAAGCTAGGCAAGAACGCCTTGTCAAGCAAAGTCAATAATCGGCGCTTCTCGTTGTTGGTGCAGCTAGACCTACCCGTTGAGCAGCTGGCAAACTTGCCCAACTTGATGGTCCTGTCGCCCCCTTTCAAGGGACTTACTAGGCTCCGTCTCCGAGCAGGCGATGCAAGGGCCGATCGGTTAGCGGTTGGGCTCGATTCGAATGGCGGGCAAGAGCGACTTGTGGAAGATGACCAAGCCCATGATGCGTCGCCAGTCTTCAGCAACGCTCCGGCCCCGACTGCCGTCAAACGTTCTCAGAGCGGATGCGCGCCCAGCGTGAGCGATCTGCACCAGCTGCTGATCGAGACGCGGCGCATCGTCGATCAACAACGTCAAGAAAATGCCGAGCTTCGGGAACGAATCTGCCGGCTCGAAGATCGCCTGGACGGCCGGGTCTATAAGCACCCACGGCAGGGGTAACATGGCCTCATGGTTGACCACGCCTCGCCCGCTCATCTTGAGGCTGCTCGGTGGACCTGACATTGCGGCGACTGCCTTACATCTTCTGCAACATTCATTCATTGGCTTGTGAACTTTACGGAATGTACGAGCTGGACGTGCTTTTGATGGCAAAGCAAGTATGTCACCATTCCGCTTGAAGCTCGCTACCTCCCGACGCAAGTGCGTCCAACACTCCACGCGATTCGATTGCGTCATCATTCGAACTGTTCCCTCGGGGCTGGCCTGCGATGTGGCAATGGCGGTATGATGTGTTTATTTGGGTGGATGTTGTATTGGCCCCTTCCAGTGTTGCATGGAATTCCCCGACATCCACTCTTCCTGCAGGCACTTGGGCTGGATGTCCATAGACCAGACGAGATCCCTCTGACGAGTAAGTATGAGTGCGAGGCGCCCTATTTAATGCCTGATAACCTCAGCAACGCACTTTCGAATGATGGAAAAGTGATGGATAATGGTGCAAAGACAAGTTCACAAGTTCGGAATGTGTAAACGAATCCCTTCGCGTAATGTTTGGGAACCAGTTGACGTATGTGTTTGGGGACCTCTCCCATGACCCTGCAGACTGCAGACACGCAAGAAAGTTCGGGTGTGTTGCATGCGATGAGTATGACCGACGACTGCATGTGCTTGTTGTGCTTGCTTGAGACCAACCTCCTCCAAGTATCTGCTTGTTTTTGCTAAGGCTAGCTGCCGATGTAAATGGTGTTGCTGGCTGTTTACATTTATATATCATGCGCTGATGTTGATACTAAGAATCTGCCGCCTGAACGCGATCTATCTGCACTTGTTCTTGCTAGGGCTAGCTGCCGGTTTATAAAAATCTTTACAAACTTACCGCTACTTGCACGGCACAGGGCGGAATGCTTGTGTTTCTCTCTACTACTACTGCCCGCTTTTCCCGTTGCCTATCTCTTTGCTCTTTGATCGCCCGTTGCAGTTCTTCCATCGTCCATCGTTATCTTTCCTTCGATTGCGTCTCTGTCCCTCGCGTTGAGGGGGTGCGACTCCAACGCTCTTTCTAGGTCCGGGTCTCTCGCGCTGGCTCGCTCTTGATAGAGCCGTACAAAGTATTTCCGCAAATTCTTTTTGCGTAACTCCTTGTCTTTGTCTACTGTGGCTGTTGGTCTTGTGTCGTCGCCTGGGGCGTTCCAGTCTCTCGTGATGAATAGCTCTGGAATCGCGCTGCTAGACGCCCGGGCTAGGAATTCACTGAAGAATTCTTTAGTCATACGTTCCTCGTGTTTGAGGGCGTCGAAGCTTTCTTTGTTGGACGGCTTGGGCTTGGTTGGACTTGCTTCTTATGCCCCTTATCTCTTCATTTAGTTCTCTCATTCCGTCCAGCTTCTTGGCGTCGGGTGCGGAGTCGTTGAGCGTGACTCCTAGCAGCACTAGCTCGTCGATGGCTTTCGCTATCAGGCGAGAAGCGCTCAATCACCATCACCCACCGCATGGAAAAGCGTTCACCATCAGTCTACACGTGGAACGCGTTCAATCGCCATCACCCCCACCGCATGGAAAAGCGTTCAATCACCATCAGTCTACACGAGGAACGCGTTCAATCGCCATCACCCCCACCGCATGGAAAAGCGTTCAATCACCATCAGTCTACACGTGGAACGCGTTCAATCGCCATCACCCCCACCGCATGGAAAAGCGTTCCATCACCATCACCATCAGCCTACACATGGAAAAGCGTTCAATCGCGGAAGATCGTGGGGATCATGTAATACGTCATAGATGTAAGGGATGGATCTTAAAAAAAAACATCTGAAGATTCTGGGCTACACACCTACTAGACTAGGGTACTTCCCCATCCCTACTGTCACCGCCCTTAACTTCCCCTCCCTCCACCTCCTCCCCTTTCCCCCTTCATTCCTTTGTCTTCGGTATCCGGGGTTCGGCTCGGGTGCGCTACCACGAGCCTGGTTCAAAGCGCGGGTTCCGGGCAGGCCTGTTGTTGGTCAATTGTCATCGTGTGTCTGTTGGGGCACGGGTGTGCTCGTCCTTCACGCCCTTGCTGGTCGCTTTTGTGTCTCAATGGGTTTGTGTCTAGTCGAGGCGTATCCCGTCTCAGTTATGCTCTGGTTCGGGTCCCTCGGCAATTATATATGCCACCCCCATCGAGGTGGTCAGCGTTTGTAGCTCTAGGCTTGGTTTTAGCTTTCCTCTCGCACATAGTGTGAACAAAGGGTATACATCGTTCATGTCGATCTTTTTCTTCGGCTGTCTGCCCATGCCTGCTTGGGCGGTTCTAGCCGTGTCTGTCGTACTTGCGAATAGTAGCGCCTTGCTTAGTGTTGTGTACCTGTCTATCGTTCTTATCAACACTGATTCCTCCGAGAATTCAATGCCGTCGTAGTGTATCTTGTAGAAGTCTGTTAAGATATACCTCCATGCTAGAGTGTAGAGTATGGTGAGCGATCGCGGTGTTTTCCCCCCGGGGTGCATGAAAAGATTATCTACGATTACCTCTTCCTTGCTTCTACCACTTCGGGGAGTGTATCCTGCCAGGTTGTCGAGCGTCCCGAGTATCTTGACTACCCTCGGGCATTCGCCTAGGTGGGTGGAAGATTCGTCGGCCGCCTTGCATATGCGGCAAGTCTTATCTCTGTCCGCGAACCGGTTGTAGGTGCCTATCCTTCTGTGGGTTAAGTGCTTGAAGTGGAGGTGTGTATCTCTCGCCGTCATCATCGAGGATGTATATATTGTGGCTAGGTGTTCCCACGTGTTGTCGGGTACCGGTAGTCGCTGTTTCCAGTTCTCGGGTCCCGTTAGGCGTCTACGCTTTCCGTCCGTCTTCTGGATTGCGGGGCCCCGTTGACGGTGAGCATAATTTTGCGCGGAAAGTCGAAGGAGGCGAACGTTCCGTGTTTTGGGGCGACATACAGATGGTAAACTTCCTTTTTACCCTGTGTTACGAGAATCCCCTCCTTGGTGAGGATCTTGGTGCGCTCTTGGTTGCCTTGGAGAAAGAAGAAGCCTTGGTTCTCGACCGCTTTGGCGAGCGAGCTGATCGTTATGAAGCTCTTCAGCTCGAACTTGTAGTTGCGCACCACAAGGTGCGCTGAGGCGTCCTTAAACGCGCTAGCCAATGCTTTGTTGGATGCCCGCGGGATTTCCTTGAACTTCTCGTCAAGTGTTTGATACTTGACCGCGATCGGGCAGGCGATACCTGCCTTGCGAAAGTCCGCCGTGTCCTTGTATTCTTCGCGAAACTGATTGGCGCAATCCGCCGTGACAAGTATCTCCCAAGGGCCGGAGGCGCTCTTGGACAAAAATTCGGGCTCGAGGTCTACGCCCTCCAACTTGTTGAGGTGCGCAACAATCGCGCCAAGGACCTCTTCATCTTTGGCCTTGTGTCCCTTTTCGTACGCCGTAAAGGTGATAATGATCTTGTGAGAGTCTGGAAATTCGGCCTCCTCTTCGGGCTCGGGCTCTAGATCTTCGTCAGTAAGGGCCACCTGTGTGACCGGGGCGGAATGTGGGGTTAGCCTCACGTGTGTGCTCGTCTCTCTATTGTCCATACGGCCCGACGTTTCCGCTGCGTCGTCACCCCCTCTCGAGGGTACCTTGTGGCTTGTGCTTTGTGTAGGCCCTCTCTTGTGTTGGTGTTCGTTGTGTTGGGCCTCCTGGGCCTGTGTTGCTTGTGTCGTGCGCGCGTCCGAGGCGCGCTTGTCTGCTTGTCTCCCGGCGGCACTGTGGCGCATCCCTCCTAAATTGTCTCCCCTTTTGCTCCTGTACCCCTTGTTGGGGGATTCAGTCTGCTTCTTTTCCATCACTTTGTTTTGATGCGGCATTCCCCCATTGGGGTTCTGCCTTGGATGGTGCCGGGTCAGCCCCTCGCGCCGGAGCGCGAGGGCGGTACCGCGGCTGTGTAGGGTCCCGGCCCGGAGGCCTTCCCTTTGGAAGCGTCCCGCTGGTGTGGTGTGGCTGGTGTGGCTGTGTGTTGTGATGTATGTGTGCAGCATGCTGGCTGCTGCCAGCATGGCGGCTTTGCACATGTCGTTCATGGTGATGCGCGGGCGCGGCTCGCCGGCTCCTGTGCCCACCTGGCTGGGGGGGTCGTCCTGGCGCGGTCGCTTCGGCGACAGCGGCGTGTCCGTGAGCTCTTCGTCCATGATGGCGAGGGCAGCGGCAGCGAGAGCGGGCGGCGGCGCGCGCTCCATGACCCTATCGTTTTAACGATAGTTGAGTAAGGGATGGATCTATATATGTGTTACCCCCCAGGAGCCAGGCATCCCGAATTTCGGAAACAAGCGCTTAACAACATACGCAAGCTAAAATCTAAAATTCACGCCCTTGATTGACAACTACCAGAGAGGGAGGGCTATCACAACCCATATGGTACAACCCGACACGCTGGGCCTCAGCCCTTGGCCCCGCCTGCCTCTTCCACGCTCGCCTCGCTGCGAGAGCCCCTCTCCAAAGATTTCTCACAGCATTAAAGGTCCTCCAAGTGTGCTAGTGCGAGCCTATGCTACCGGCAACCTCGAGCTGCTGACCAGTGATGAGGTGGTCTCATGGCCTCTAAGGGAGTCGCATAGCGAGCGCCCGGGTGACGATTAGCGTTGCTTTATCACACGACACCCGTTGCTGATCACACGACTTTCGTTACTTCATCACACGACGTCAAGCGCAATTTGCTCCGGTGTTCTGTCTCCAATGACAAGCTCATCCAAGATACTAGAGGTCATCCCAGCAACAATTGATTCGACTCTTCGCTCATGCTCCCTCAGCCGCTGCAATTTGCTAGAGCCACACTCGCCAGTGGAATCTTTGCTGCAGGCCCTCCACAAAGTATCCTCAATCTCAGCCGCCAGTCTGTACGGACTAGTTCCTAGGAAGGCGTCATGCTCGACCCCAAGTGGCCCCGCTGCAACGAGCAGAGCTTCGCCGAGCCTTCGCATCATTCTCGACCTACTCGAGGGTCCACAGCCAGGTGGCCTCTCATCAAACGGGCATGTCGTCGTGTCCCTCGTCGAGATCGTGTGCTCAGCACCGTCCAACGGCAAAGATGTAGTATTTCTCGGTGTATTAGTGGTTGCCGGCAGGTGCCGACCCTGGATACAATCACTTCCCTCACCATGAACCTCCGTCTTTGGCTCATGCCGATGTTCAGGACTAGTAATACTTTTGTGATCTTGCGTGTCCTGCGCCCCGACCACATTCGCCACAGCGGGCTCATCGAAGATAAGATTCTCAGAATGCCACACATTTCCGCAAACATTACATTCTAGCCTTGCTCGATGTGATGCCTCATCGTGATCTTTCGAACCCCATGTCTCGCCCTTGCGGCTATCACGCTGGTCCCCTACAATTCGTGCCACCGCATCACGTGAACTGCATGCACTGCACGTGACCGAACGTGTGTGTATCGCTCCTGCATCATTCACGATTGTGATGAGACGGCGCCGCTTGACGCTCTCCGCTCGCTTCTCGGCCTGCCGCTCTTGCGATGCCCATGCAGCAGTATCAAGCTCGCTGATGGCAGATGGTGAGAGCGTACGATTACAGAGCGCTCTTCGACGCGCATGATTGTGAGGCTTTGGCAAGTTGAAGCAGACCTGTCGCACACGATCGGCGAAGTTAGAGCGGCTCATCGATGAGCCCTCCCTCACGGCCAGCGCATGGGCCAGCTCGCGAGCTATCCATAGCAGGTAGGATTCAGGGTACTCATCCAGGTCGGGATTGTTGAGCTTGAGAGCAGAGAGCAGGGCTGACTCTGCACGCCGCATGGCAGAAGTCGCCATGGCGTGGGCTCCACGTGTATCTCGACTGAGGCGATGGCCGCGGCAGCCCGCACACGCTCGAGGCTCGTAGGGCCCGAGGGGCGCGCCGCCGGACGAACGCGAGAGCTGGGACCCTTACCCCAGGGCAACCAGCCAAATAAAAACCCAGCGTAATATAAATTTCCGTGTTGGAAACATTGTCTAAAAACGGACCCTCGGGCGGCTGGCTTGCACAATCGATTGCGGACGGAGGACAGACTCTCTCCTGACCTATGCCGCTCCTTCTCGAGCTGGCCACCGTGCTTGCCGTGGCGCATGCGGGAGATACACCAGTCGCACGAGCGACCGCCGCCTACGCTGGCTTGCGCGTGTACTTCTACAACGGGACGTCAGGCTTCTTGAAGTCGTGCGGTCAGACAGGCGGCGCTGGCAGTGCTGCCGACCGCTTCAATTGTGCTTGCGAGACAGATGTGGGGCCGCACTGCAGGAACTGCTACCGCTGGTGGCATGCCGTCGGGATGCAGACACTGATTGCACTCGATAGAGTAGGAGCTGGCGGATCATTTCACTCAGAAGTCATCAATATGCTGGATCTCCTTCAACAACACAGCCCATACACTGCACGGGCATATCCTTCATGGGTATACGCCGACGACTATTTGTGGTACGTAAATATGTGGCTCGATGCGTACAGTTGGGTCGGCGGGAGAGAGAAGCTCTTCGAAGCCCGGGAAACCTTTGAGATGATCTGGTCCATGGCATCCGATGAACCATGTGGGGGGCTGGTTTGGATGTGGCCTGATGATGACCCACGCAAGAACGCGATTACAGTGCTAGAAGCCATCAAAGCAGCCGCAAGACTGGCGTTCTTTGGTGAGCGAGGTGTGCCGTCGTACCGTAGCCGAGCACTGCGCCTCTGGGAGTGGTTTGAGGACGTTGGGCTCGTCAGCATCGATACCCATGGCCTTGTGCTAGATAGCGTGAATGGATCTGCAAAACAGGCATATTGTTGCAATGCGACCAGTGCTGAAATTGGCCGGCAGGGCCGCCGGTCGACGGTGGAGGGAGAAATGTGCTCGCCGCGCGGCCGCACTACTTGGTCATACAATCAAGGAATGTTGCTCGGCGTTGTCGTGGAACTCGCTGAGCTCACGGGCGACATATCATACCTGAGACTGGGTGTGAGAGTACTCAACTCGGTTGTGACGAACATGGTGTGGATTCGACCTCACTCTGCCCGTTTCCCCAACTGTCTCTGATGGCGATTTCCATGTGTCTCAGGTAAGACATGAGGATGGATGCTTGAGAGAACCCGTCGACCTCCGTATCCCCTCGTCCCAGTGCGACTCCGGCCATGACCCATCGTCTAGTGCCGGTGGGGATCTATTCAATTTCAAGACCGTCTTCATGAATGAAGTGCCTCGCTTCGTGGTAGCCGCACGGAAAGCTAATGTGCTCAGCTCTCAGGAAGTTTTGAATGCCGTACGACTGGTGGATCAAACTGCAAACGCAGCGTGGCGTTCGAGATCGGAGCCGCCATTCCCAACGACGGATGTATGCAACGAGTTTGTACACACACACACACCTGGGGTTGCCCCCAAATTCACTTGGGACTTTGCCCCACCTGATGGTCTCACCTGTATGGACGCGAGAACACAGCTTGCTGCTCTAGCCACCTTTGCTGCTGATGCAGCGCTGTCGTCTGACGTCTTTGTGCGGTCGGCAAGACTCCAAAAATCAAATTGACTCGAAAAAAAAACCTGAAGATTCTGGGCTACACACCTACTAGTTATAGGACTCCCCTTCACTATCTACACCGCCCTTATCTTCCCTCCCCCCACCTCTTCCCCTGCCCCCCTTCTTTCCTTTTTCCTCGGTTTCCGGGGTCCGGTCTCGGTGCGCTACCTAAGGCTTGGTTCGGAGTGTGGGGTTCGGGCAGGCCTTTTGATCTTTTTTGTTTTAACCAAATTGACTCGAGTTTGGAGTTTGGCACCCCGTAGTACACTTACACTTACTTACAAGCTTATAAGTGTCGCATTCGCGAATCGACGCTCGTTAGGCTTCTCTCTTCTCTTCGTTCGGTATTTATATTTATCGTTATAATTCTCTCGTTCTCGTTGTCGGTCAAAAACTTCGCGTGGACGCCTAGGATCTAGGGTTGTGGAGCGCCCTCTCGCGTTCTCTCGAAGAGAAGGGAAGTTTCCCCACCTTTCTTCCTCCCAGGGGCCTCGCAAATAGGTTTAATTCGCTATCTCCCCGCGTTTCTTTACCTGCTTCTGGGGGCAATCAGGTTTAATTTGCGACCTCTTCGTTCGTATCTCTCTCTACCATAGGCCATAGGCACGTCGCGCTGGCTCTCCAGCGGAGCAGGCACGTGCTGAAGCTTCGCGGAACAGCAAGCAGGTGGATGGTCCGCTCACAATCGCCCTCATCGACGACGTCGTCCGGATGGTCAAGGACCGCCTGGGTTCCTCGAAGCAAGCTGCAGCGATCGCGGCAGTGTAAGGTCCTGGCCCGGAGGCCTTCCCTGGTGGATCGTCCCGCTTGTGTGGTGTGTGGTGTGGCTGATGTGGCTGTGGGGGGTGATGTGGGTGTGCTGCATGCTGGCTGCATGCAGGCTATGGTCTTGTTGTTCTCTGTGGTGCGCGGGCGAGGCCCGGTGGCTTCTGTGCCCACCTGGCTGGGGGGGTCATCCTGGCGCGGTCTCTTCGGCGACGGCGGCGTGTCCATCAAGCCTTCGTCCATCGCGGCGAGCCGAGGGTAGCGGCAGCGAGGGAGGGCGGCGGCGCGCGCTCCATGACCCTATCAGTTTACGGATAGTTGACGAATTGGAATGGCCCTTAGGGCCTGAGGGCAATGAGGAAGGAGGCATGCCGGCGGCAGGCGCGGCTGGGGAGACGACTCCAGAGGTGCTGACGGGCTGAAGCCCGTCAGCAGAGGAAGGCGGGCAGGCGGGCTTGAGCGAGGGCGAGGACGGCGGCGAGAGCGACATCGAGCGAGTGGCGAGAGGCGAGGGTGAGTGAGAGGAGGGCTGTGATGGCAGGGGCTGGCGAGAGGAGGAGGGATTGTAGGGTATGAGTGTTACGAGAGCGAGAGCGACGAGAACGAGAGCGACGGATGACGACTGACGACGGGACTACGGACAGAGACACCCAGGAAAACACCCCGACTCTCGCCCCACGACTTTCTCACATAACTCGACTGAAATCAAACCCAAACACTCCGGCCAGACGACGACGGACGACGATCAGAAGGCGATCTGTCGGCGATCCCGTCTAGAAGGGGAATCGCACCATAACGGAAACGAGGGGCAATCTTGCTACGCAGGATTCCAAGAGACCTACCAAATAAGACGAAAGGAGTGCGATGTGCCTAAGGGGGAGATGCGAAGAGGTCGCAAATTAAACTTGATTGCCCCCAGAAGCAGATAAAGAAACGCAGGGGAGATAGCAAATTAAACCTATTCGCGAGGCGCCTGGGAGGAAGAAAGGTGGGGAAACTTCCCTTCTCTTTCGAGAGAAAGAGAGAGAGCGCTCCACAACCCACGATCCCATGCATCCAAGCGAAGATTTTGACCTAGAACGAGAGAAAGCAGAGAATTATAACGATAAATGCCGAACGACGAAGAGAAAAGCGAAGCCTAACGAGTGTCGATTCGCGAATGCGACAATAGTTGGCCGAGGAAAGCTCCATGAGCTCCCCGCAAGAACCGCGTTCCGCGCTAGCTGCCGGCGCGCCCTCGCAGGCAATCCCCAAGAGTGAGATCAGCCTTGCTCTGATGATATGGTCACGCTCGATCCGTTAGGAAGGGGAGCGGCACGCGGCACACCGCAGCGTCTCCCACCATCTTGTTGAGTAACAGTTGGGAGCGGCTTGCAACTCAACACAACCGCCCCAGTGGCGAAAAAAAGTCGCGTCCTCTCAACAGTCTCCCAACGACCACGTCTCAACTCTCAACGTCTCAACGAATTAACGAAAACGAAAACGGCGAAAACCCCCCGCGTTGAGTGCGTTGAGTCGCTGTTGGCTGTTGAGTCGCCTTTCGGACCCCTTGGAAAGCCTCGTGTAATTCATGCCAATGCCAATGTCCGGCTCCTAGGCATGAATGCTTCGAGGTAAGCACGCGTTCAGTTTTATTCTTTCTCTTGTCACAAATCACAAAGCAGCTAGCAGCTACTCTATCTAGGGTTCTCTAGGTTGGCCAGAGAGTTCTGCCTCTCCCCCCCCCGGTATCATTCCACGCCTTTCTGTCCTGCTCGCCTGCCCGCCGCCGGAGAGAGCGGCAGTGGAAAGTGAGGAAGAGAGAGAGGGAAGAGAAGAACAGCGGAACAGTGGAAAAAAAGGAACCCCCGATGCTGAGACCCTCCAAGCTCGGCCGGAGGAAGCTACGATACGTCTTCACGATCGAGGAGGCGTGGCTCTCCTGTGGGCCTCGCCTGCTGCAGCCTGCTGTGCCCGGCATTCAGCCGACGTTGGCTCTCATCTGGAAGTCAGGTAAGAAGACAGCGTATGGCGCTACGGTGCGAGCTCTTCAGCCCTCGAACGGCAGGGGAGCCGAGTGGACCGCTCCTGTGTCTCTGGCGTGCTCAGTCTATGCCATCGCTCGCCACGGTCAGCAGACGTTCGACTCGCGCATCTCGCAGATCACCTTGCGTGTTGAGGGCGCAGTGGATGCCAAACGCAAGCTTGCTGCGACTCTCGATCTCGCTCGCTATGCTTCGTATCAGCGGCAAAGCCACAATGTTTCAGTGGCACTCGCTCAAGGCGCTGGGACCCTGCACTTCACACTCTCTTCTATGTGGCTCAAGGTGAGCCAATGCAGCAACATCGAATAATCTTTGCCTTGTACCTCCAGCCTAATCGTAGAATATCATTTCCGTGTTGCCTCTGCCTGCCACTCACAGCCAGACTCGTTCTCTCATCATGCATTTGCAGCGCGTGGTCGGGCTAGACGAGGACGACTCCGACGGTTCATCCTCAGCGTCGTCGTCTAGCACGGCCTCCTCATTTGGACATATGTGTGGAGACACCTCACCGCGGACTTCACGGTCCAGCTATCAAAGTGAGGATGCAACACCTGGAGGAAGCCGGACTAGCATCGGTGAAGGGGAAGATAGCCCTACAAAACTGGGCCACGGGGATGGCCAATTCGTGAACAGTTGTGGCGCCAGCACGGGCGTTGACACGGGGATGGGGGAGCATTCTAAGTCGAGCCGTGGCGGCCGAGCCCTAAGGGGAATGGTCCGCGCAACGAGCTTTGGTCTTAGATCGCGCAAGGATGGTACGAGATCATTCAATGGTGCTGACATACACATACCAGCTTTGAGTGGAGACGGCATTAAAGCCACTAAAGGCGATGCCTGCAGCTTCTCATCCAATCCGATTGCGAGTTCCTCTGCTGTGGATGCCCTGCCTCCCCAACCCGCTAACGAGAGCAGTGTTCGCGACGAATACCAGCCCTCTTCACCGCCTCGTTGCCGTCATGATGCTGGATCAGAAGAGTTGTTCGAGAGTCATGCACATGCGACGTGTAACGTCAGTGCTGTTGCGGCAAGTGCTGAGAAGAGTCGACGAGAAGTAAGAAAGCGTGGCGAAATTGGGGACGATCCTAGGTCGCTTTTCAGAGTTTCGAGTTCGGAGATGACGGAGGCGCTTTGCACCCAGCTTCCGATCGATATCAACACGGTTGAGCAATCTTTCTTGGGTATGGATTGCGAAGACTCGCGCTTTGGTAAGCTTTTGTGTAGCCGCCTGGCTTACATGCAAGTGTCACCAGGCCGTTGGGAGGGATCGGAGGCCGAGGGTGTCTGCCGCGAAGTATCGCTTGTTGTAAAATGCCCGCCGAAGCCAATGCTACCTGACACGACGCGCGTGGTGATTAGGCACCGAATGCAGCGACCGGATGGGACAACCCTTCTACTTGAGCGTGAGGTGGCTACTCTGGACGTTCCTTACGGCGACTCTTTTCGCGTGCAAGAACGCTGGATTGCCCAAGCTATGCAACCTCAACATTCCTTGCCCAGCTCACTAACCTCTTTGGATGCCGCTATTTCGATGAACGACAGCGTTTTGTTGCCTGTCTCGGATGTGTCACCTGCTGTCCAACTCCGTGTCTTGACGCGCGTTTGGTTCAAAGGGCGCGTTGGCCTGATGGCAAGCAAGATCAAGCACCACTCAATGAAGAAGTCTAAAAAGGTGGCGGCATTGGCGTGCGAGCTCCTGATGCAAGCGGACTTGGAAGAGACGGCTGCAGCTGCTCGCGGCATTTTTACCCAGATGAACTGCGACCC
>CM030931.1:6592398-6664649 GCA_018136815.1 Isochrysis galbana
AGAGAGAGAAGGAGAGCGAGCCAAAGAGAGGAGGAACCCCCCGTTTGCTATCGGGGGATTTCCTCTTCCCCCGATAGCTATCGGGGGTCCGCTTACGGCCCCCCCCAGGAGCTATCCCCCGATAGCTCTCGGGGGATTTTCTCGGTCCCCCGGTAGCTCTCGGGGGGGCTGTTGGCGATCGGGAAAAAATTTCCCCCGATAGCTCTCGGGGGTAACATCCATACGACATGCCGCGTGACATACGGCGGGCCGGAGTGCGGGCCCCCGAGCGTGTGATGGGGGTGCGAGAAGTGGCGCCCTCGGGGCACCCACGCGACGGCGAGCGCGACGCCGGTGGCGGCCACCGCAAGCCCGCTTCCCTGAGAGAGCGGGGGGGGGGGGGGGAGTGCGTTGTTGGGGTTTCCTCCCTTTTTGGGTGGGAGGGAGGGCCGATGGGGGGGGGGGGGCGCGAGGAGGGAGAAACACACCTGCACCACGCGATGCACACGGAGCCAGCGGCCGCCGGTGAGCCGGGAGCGCCAAGCGAGCGAGAAAAAGGCGCCCGAGGGGAGGAGCACGCCCCACGCGACGGACATGAGCACACCGTGGGCGAGCAGCGGGGACGCGGAGGAAGGGGGCGAGGACGCGGGGGAGGAAGGGGGCGAGAGAGGGGTCGTACCCACCGCGAGCGGCGGCGGCACGGACCAGAGTGCAGCGCGCAGCAGCAGGTGCAGCCGCGCAAGCTCCGCCGAGTCGGCCGTGGTGCCCGCGCCGACGAGCAACTCTCCACTTGGCCGTGCAGGTTCTCGTGCGTGCGCACGCGCGCACGCGCGGCACGTAACAGTCAGTGGGTGCGTGAGTGCGTGGGTGCGTGGGTGCATAGAAGTACACAGTACACAGTACCGGCGGTGTGGTGTTAACCAGCTGATGGTACCAACACTTGCAGATGGAAGTGTTAACGCATGTGCCACACCTAGCCAATGGAGGTGTTAACGCAAAGTGGGTCAACACCGGGTAAACGTGAACCCATACACCCTGAGGCCACGGCCACACGGACACGGGAGGAAGGCGGAGACGGGGTGGATAAGCGACGATAAGGGGGCTCGACAATCACGCAACCGACCGCGAGGCGTAATCGACCACTTAATGCAATTTTCAAAGTGCTCGATGTTGCTCCTCTTGTGAGGAGAGGGGGGGGAGGCGAATGATAGTTCGGTCAAAACGCAAACGCAGCTGCGAGCGCGGAGGAAAATGGCGTTATATCTTGTGACTGGTGAGAATAGCTGATATAGTACTTCCAGGAAGTAGTCTCTCCCCTACCCGCAACAAAACTCTTAGCGACCAAAGGAATGAGGGAAACGCCACGAACCAAATAAAACGGTTGATAATGAGTACAACTTCGTCTAACGCCGAACGCTCGAATGACGCCACGTTTCGGTTCGATGGCACAATTGAGGAATACTGAGGCACGGACGTTCGGGAGGTGCCATAGATGTTACAGTGGCTCCACTACAACATGTCGGAGCGAGAGGTGGGCGCCGGCGCATATTTGCTAGTTTTCAGTTGATCGGGGCAGTCCTCGAATCCAAATCGCTGGTCTCCCTACAGTCCCTCAAAGGCGCGTCTGAAGAACTCGTACAGCCCAAAAAAGCAGGCCACGGCCGGTGCGTAGTATAATGTCCGAAGCTCAATACCCCGTACTAGTGCCCCTGGGCCCTGGTCAGAGATGAGCTGTCGCGCGGAATCAACTGCATGTTTTAGACCGCATTCGCTCCCATCAGCCCGATCGGTCAAAGTGTGGGTCACCAAGACGTCTAGAGGTGTCGTGAGTGCAGCCGCCAATGCGCCTGCAAGCGCGCCTGCCAGCACGTCGGAATACGAATCTGGAGCCGAATCCATGAATGCATTTAACCTAAGGAAGCAACGGGATCCGGCAACATGAGCTGACAGCCGGCAAGGGTATACGAGACGCCAGCCCAAAGTCTAGCGACGAGTTGCATGGATGCGACCAAGACTTTGTTGACCCGGTCCTAGAGCCATCAATCGCCACTCATGTCTATCAGACCGATGAAGCAGTGCTGTCTCACCAAAAGGCTAGGCATGAATGAAACTGTTGGTACAATGCAACTTGTAAACCGCCAAAGGGAACGTCTCGTGAAAGAATCGCTGCCCACGACGCTGCCCAGGCTCCAGGCGGAGTAGTTTTGAGTGCCATGATCACTCCTCCCGCCTCGGAGATCTCGTTGGCGTGCGTCTGCATGCGCTTGCACAGTACCTCGGCAGGCAAGCGAAATATCGACCCGGCAGCGTCACCTGCTGCACCGGCAACCATCCAGGCCGCGCAGTGATGTGATGCCCACCATGAATCCGGATCCATAAGGAGGATAGCTGAAAGGTACCCGTAGATTGCTAAATACACGGCTGCGTCTGGTGCCTGAGAACAGTCGGGCAGAGTAGCCGTGAGACAGTGTGCTCAATCTGTGGAAGAATACACCGTATGTGAAGAGGGGGGAGAAAGAAAGAAAGGCGGATAAGACATTGCGCAAGTTCGAGAATGCATGAGGAAGATCACCACACACCTCCTTCATCATGCTCGAAGCCACGCCTGCATAGAGATGGTCAAAGAGCGATTCCGGGGGAGGTCTTGCGGCAGCCGCCGGGAGCAACGAAGACGTCCCCTTCCATGCAGCGTCCGCATACATTGAGCTCTGCAGTCTCGTTTTGATGGTGTCGATCGGGTGCAGGAGCGCTGTCGAGAGGCCCGATGCAACAAAGGCGCAGACACCATCTCCAAGCACGGAGTGCTCGGAGAGCATCACCACTGTCCCCGCGGCTCGCATTTTCAATGTTCGCACCGGTGTGCTCAGGCAGATCTGCGCGAGCAGCAGTGCGAGCATGCACCAGTCCCCAGTGGGCGAAGGGCGGGAGGTGGGAGATGAGAGAGGAAAGGGAGCGCCGGGACTGCGGACGGGAGAGGGGAGAAAGGGGGGAGGGGGGGGGGGGGGGCGGGGTTCCGTGATGGCGTGATGAGAGAGAGAAGCGAGGAGGGAGAGGGGGGCGAGGGAGATGGCGATGGGGAGAGGGACGGGCAGAGAGAGGGGAAGAAGGGGGGGGGGGGGGGGGGGGGGTCACGACGCTCAGGAAGACAAGAACAGAATGGTACTACTACTACACCCCTGCTCGCCGGCTGCCGGCTGCCCGACGTCAACAGACCAACAACAACACAACAACACATTGGAAAGGTTTTGCACACAAACGTTGAGCCTTTACTTAGGCTTTAGGGCGGTCAAACACGAGTCTAACTCCTAAGGGTGGGAGAGTGAAGAAGTCAGGAGTCAGGAGTGAGGAAATAGTACACCAAAGCAAAAGCAAAGGCGGTAGAAACAGAAACCCCGGAAAACACCCGCATCTAAAAAAAAACTTTTAATATTCTTACCGCACTCGCGGCGAATGGAACCACTACCCACTACAAGTAGCACGTAGCATACTCTCTACACCCCCATTCCCCGGCCCTTCTCCCCCCGCCATCAGGCGGCTCCCCCGTACACTACTAGGGGGATTGGGGTGGAGGGCTTAGATATGGTCCGGTGGCCCGCGACACCCCCCGGTGATCTTTCCCCCCCTTCCTCCTGTGTCTCCGAGTGGGCGGCCCACTCTGTCTCGTCTTATCCTGTAAACAGGCGCGAGACTTACCGATTTTCCGGTGGGCGGAGCTCTCGCTCGCGCCCACCCCCTTTTCCGCGCTCTCTCTCCCCTCTCCTGCGGCACGCGCGATGGCGCGCCTGCGGCAGGCCTCCAGCTGCCCTCTGGCGGCCCCTGGAGGCTCCTGGAGGCCAGCCCAGGGGGCAGAGGAGGCAGGGGCTGGGCCCTGGCCTCCCCCGCCTCTCCCTCGCTGGCGCTCCCGAGCCTCTGGGGCCCCCAGTCTGCACTTGTCTGCCTGTCGACCAGGGGGGGAGGGGGGGTTGTGGAGCAATGGGCTGGTCACGAGGGGCCAGGATGGGCGAATGGGGCGAGCCTGTGGGGAAGAGAGTGGGTCAGTAGGGCAGTGGCCTCCTGGCAAGCCATCAGGCATGCCAGGAGGATGGGTGGTTCCTCCCCCATGGCAGGGGAGGAGTGGAGAGAGGGGGGGGCTCGTGCCCCCCCATGGGTCAACCAAGTATAAACTTAGTTCGGAAAACACCCGCATCTAGCACATATACGATGCTCTTTAGGCCCCAGATCCTCTCGGGAGCCCCCACAACGAAGCGTGACCCGAAAACGGCAAAACAGGAAACAGGAACAGGCCCAAATACAATCTCGGAGAGCCCAACATCGAACCGAGCCCGGGCGCGCTGCGAGACCGTTCTTGGTCATCAACCCGGTGCCCGGCCCGTGCCACATTCGGAACGGCCACGAACCGCCGAGCCCGCGACGCCAATCGCGCGCAACGCGCCCCCAACCCCCAAGCCGCGTCCAAATGCGAAATGTCGAAATGTCGAAATCGGCCGCCGCGGCGCCTGAATGAAGGCACGCGCGCTAACGTCCGCCACCGGAGGTCGGGAGGTCGGAGGTCGTCTGCGGCAGAGGGGGAAGGGGGAGGGGAGCGGCGCGCGCTCCGTGACCTCATCATGACCCTATCAGTTTGCTGATAGTTGGTTGGTTGAGTCGGCCTTGAGCCACTCACTCCTCATCTCTCATCTCCTCATCTCCCTCCTCCTCAGCCTCCTCCTGCTCCGCCTCAGCATGCCTCATGTCTCCGCCTGTCTCCTATCACCTGCCGTCCCTCCTCACCGCCCTTTACTATTACTAACGTACTAACGTAGATGGGCCCCGTTTCTCACCGCACTCCGCACCCGCACTCCATCGGGGAAGAAGAAGAAAGGGGTGCAAATCCCCCAATCCCCCCCCCCCCCCTTCCTCTCTCCACTCTCACCCTTCGCTCTCTCTGCTGCCTGCGGCCTGCGGCGCGTCGCCATGCGCGCGCCATGGCCTGCTCTTAGAGGTAAGAGGTCCTTTGAGGCCCCCCAGAGGGCCAGCTGACGGTAGAGGTAACTCAGGTGGCATTGGAGGTTGGGGCTCAGCCCTAGATGTGAAAGACAGAAACAGTGATTTTTTTCGGAGGCCAAACACAGTGTTTTTCACTGTTTTTCAAACGCCCTCCGTTTTTGCCACTGTTTTTTTAGAGCGGGACTGGGGCTGGGGGCCGCCCGCGCGCGGCGCGCGCGAGCGCGAGCGCGGCGTGCGCGCGGGACCGCGGCCACCACCACCAGCACGCGCGCGGAACGCGTGCGTGGGCTTGGGGTTGAACACACCGATAGCGGCTCGCCATCGGCCGAGGGGAGGGGAGGGGGCAGCGGCGGCGGCGGCCTACGTATGCGTAGGACGCAGGACGCGGAGGAGCGGAGGCGGAGGCGTTCCGCGCGCGGGGGAAAAGGCCCCCCTGCGGTATATGTGGCCCCACTGTTTTTCGCACTGTTTTTTACTGTTTTTTTTCGATTCCCAAAAACAGCTGTTTTTAATGTCTTTCTAGACCCCACCCGCTGTTTTTCACATCTAGGGGCTCAGCCTCCTGACCTCCAGATGGCAGGGGGAAAGGGCCGGGGACGTGTGGGTGCTGAAGGCGTGCGTGAGAGCAGCGAGCCCAAGGCTGTGCGCACGGCGAGAATATCAAGGAGTTTTGTTTTCGTCAATCGATGGAAGTCGCCGAAACTCCGTCTTATTCAAGAAGTGACCAAGAGAACGGCGACTGACTCATCTCGATTTGTGTTGTAGGTCTCTATCCTTCTGTGAAGTCCCTGTGAAATCCTCCCGAACCAAGTTGACCACGGACTTGTAACACAGGCCGGCCGGCGTCAGCTTGGCCATGCACTCCTCACGCGCGAGCCATGAAGACCAAGGCACTGAGGCAATGTCGCACCCTACCGCGCCGCTGCTGTCGGTCCCTCGGCGTCTGCTCTGCCACGGCGGATTCTGGACCGCTGTCTTCACCACCGCGAATGCCGCATTGGGCGCCGGCGTGCTCGCCTACCCAGTCGCCTTCCGTGACGCGGGGATGGCAGGCGGGACTCTCCTACTCTTTGCCTTCGCGATCACCGCGTCGCTGGGTTTGTTCACGGTACTACAATGCATGTCCCGTACCCAGGCCACCAATCCTTCGGTGAGGGACTACACAAAGATGGTCAGCTCTGCATTTGGCACCAAAGCGGAAGTCGGTGTCACCCTGCTGATCTTGTTGTATGTCTTTGGTGCATGCTGGGGATACCTCGTACTCCTGGCCGATACGGTCACCCCCATGATACTCAAACTGCACCCGACTTTCAATGAGGGTTTAACGCGATCCATCATTCAGTAAGCGCCACCACCTTATCTTGCCGCGCTCATCAATGTCAGCTGAGAGACTCAGCTCTTTGAGCCGACATTGTCAATGCCTGACACCCAAACGTTCACTTCCATCACACTCTTCTCAGGATCATTTCAACATGCATTTCTATTGGGCTGTGTGCCCTCCGCAACATCAATACCCTCAAGTACTCGAGCGCGCTTGCGATTGCTGCAGTGTTAACAACCGTCATTATGCTCGTGAAGAACTATGTGATGCGACCATGCAAGAGGGGAGACTGCACGGACTCTGTGGGGATGACAGACTGGTGTCATAAGGGCGATTGCTCGGGGTGGTGCACCTTGGAGCAATCGATTCACACGCCAGAACGTTGCCCAAGCGGCACTGAGGGTGTCTCGATTTGGCCCAAAGACGTGGACGGTCTCCTTCGTGCTCTGCCGCTCATTGCCTTTGCACTACAGTGTCATATTCAAGGAGCAGTTGTGTATGATGAAATGCCAACACAGCTAAAGTCACACCCCTCGGCAAGCTTGGCAGTTGCAGCTACATCATCAATTCTCCTTGTTTTGCTCTATCTTCCCACCGGCCTAGCTGGATATGCGGCCTTCGGCGCTGTGACGCAGGGAGATATCTTGACGAACTTTGCCTCTGATGACCCACTCGCGGATGTTGCGCGCGGGTGTATTGCAATCACCGCCTTGTGTGCCTATCCAATGCAGCACTTTCCCGCACGTTTAATATTACACAACGTTCTGGGCTCGCTGCTCCAGAAGCAAAAGGAGCGAGACGAGAGCGCAAACGATCGGAGTAATATGATGTCATTGAGCATGCCGCTCGAAGCATCGTTAGAGCAGCCAAGTCCCGAGCCGTCCATGCAAGAGCCCAGCGCCATCTTCATTTGGGGCGAATCATGTGTGTGGTGCTTGCTGGTTCTTGGCCTGTCGCTTGCGGCCGCTGGCTCGTCCCTCTCCGGAGTCTTCTCGCTTGTAGGGGCGCTCTGCGGCGGAAATGTCATATTCACTATCCCGGGAGCACTCTGGCTCCAAATCGGCGATGGCAATCGGATACGTCGTGGGGTCCGAGCTGCTCCCCTACTTTTCATGGGCGGCTTCGTGACGATTTTCGGGACCTACGCAACGATTCAAGAACTTGTTGAGGGGACGCGTTGAGATCGGCTGCGTTGAGATAGCCCTATCGCACGAACAAACCGGTGAAGCAAAAAGCATGCGAACCGTTGCATTCATCTTCCGATTATCCGCTTACGGACATTGAACATCTACGGAATCATAAGAACTCGTGTCATTCTCAGTCGCATGAAGAGCACGAGTGCATGAGTAGATGGAGGAGGACTAGTAGGGATCAGAGGACAGTCTACAGTGTTATGGGACAGCACCACCGCACGCCAAAACGTGTTCTCGCTATCCATTAGCTCTCCTCGCTCTCGCTCCTTACTCCTCTCATGGTCTTCGTCGTCCAGCCGCTCCTTGCAGCCATTCTTGAAGAGCTCTCTCTTCCTCTGCGCTCCGCTGCAACCTCAACCGGTTTACTTTACCCAACCGCTATGTCACCCCGATGCTGACCGTCTTTCTCTAGCTTGGCACAATGTGCGTGCTCATCCATATGTGATTCACCCGCCCGCCCATATGAGGCGAGTAGTAGCGTCACTGACTGAGTTTGGTGTGCCCCTAGGGAAGCAGTTTGCAGCACAAGACTCCTCACAGGCGGTCGTCCTCGGTCGCAGCATCGATGAGCACAAGCTTGCGCCCCCTGCGTAGCAGTCGTCCAAGAGGACATTGTGTGCGGCGAATTCTACTCTGTAGAAGTCACGTATAATACATTTCCATACCAACATGAACAACGATTTTTTAGGCCGTCGGGAGTAGGTGTTCCGGGGTAAATAAACGAATAGCCTGTCGTTCGCTTTCGCTTTCGCTTTTTGCTTTCGCGACGTTTCGGGGGTGTCGTATAGCCCGAAAGGGCGTCTAGTGCTAGTGTCTCGAATATGCGCGTCGTCGCATGGCACCACGTTAGGTGGCACGAAGTACGAATCTTCGCGGTAGCAACCGCATAGCCTGCACGTATGATCAGTTCTAGATGTAGATCTAAGTTTATACTTAGCAGGGTGGTCAAACAGTGTTTTTTATAAGGGGTGAAAAAATGACCATCTCCATCTCAGAATTGAGGAAATTAGAGGATTTTTTTCGGGAGAAAGTTCCCAATACACCCAACTAGCAAATATCCGGGGCCCATTAGGACCCGGACCCCCCCCTTGGGCCCCCACAACAAAACGTAATCAAAAACTGACAAAAGGCGCTAAAATCGCAAAAGCTTAAAAAGCCCAACTTCGAACCGATGCCGGGCGCGCTGCGTGGCCGTTTTCGACGATCCATCCGGACGGGGGACCCCACCAGATACCAAATACGCATATCCCACCCGGATGGTCACGCCAATCGGGCAGGCCGCGCGCCGAACCCTCATCAATGGAGACGAGGATATATCGGGCGTAAACCTGAATGGCTATAGCCTAAACCTAAAAATAAGCCAGTTCGCCGATGACACGGCGTTGATAACCCGGGACTATAAAAGCCTCCAAAAGCCCCTACGATGGGTAAAACTACACGAGAAGGCGACAGGTGGTAAAACCAACGTAAACAAATTTCAAGGACTAGGCCAGAATGATGATTGGCCAGCCCCTGCCAGAGGGCAGGGGCTGGGGTTGATTGTACGGGCCCACCCCGGGGGGTGTCCGTGATGGAGAGAGGAGGGCGCGAGGCCCCCATTGACCCCCACTTATAAAAGTAGGTTTGCTTAGGGCACACTCTCCATGATCAAGAATTGTTGGTCTACATTTCGTAGAGGCGGGGAGCGAACCTCGTACCTCGTCCTTGAGGCGCTGGTGGAGGAAGTGTTTTTTCATCGAGCACGGTAGCAACAATATATGCACCGGCGCACAAAGGACTAAGGGACATGCCCACAAGGGCACACACTCCAGCAGAGCGGAAAGCCCTTCGACCTTCAACATACTCACTCCCCATGCTGCCGTTCGACGAAGTACTAGCTACACAATTGGCAGCGTGACGAAGGGAGAGCGATGGAGCCACCCTCCTCGAGCACGCACGAATCCGGATTACATGAATCCCTGAACATGTGTAACCAGCGATCTAAATAGAGCTTTCCAGCCTTCAGCTGTGAGGAGCTCGCGTCGGAGCTGGGGGTTCCGAACTGCCACCAACGCCGTGCCACCAAGAAGCCCTGCCAATCGTTCAGCTCCTCGTGGCCGGGGTGTTGGATTGGAGAGGAAATCTAGCAGCAAGTGCATGAGCAGCATACGGCCGATTGCCAACTCCACCGTACCGAAACGCAACATCGTATCCGGCAGCAATGAAGCGCGCAGTGCGATCAATCCCATAACAGCGCCGCTAGTGCTCGCACGTCCTTCCGCTGTCTTTGTGAAGGGCATTTGCGCAATGGATGCACCCAAGGATGCACACACACCCGCAGCAGCGAATGCACCGACGGCATGCCATTTTCCGAGTTGTGCCTCGAGTGATGGCATCACTACTAACAGCATAGTAGTCGTGTGTAGCCAGTGCACGATCCCAGCCGGGCTGAACGATGCCGTAAGCAGCGTCCAAATCCTGCCACGCAACAAGTTTCTGAGTGAAGAGGCCAAAAATGTCTCTGACCTGGGAAGGATGCGCCGGAGTACATAGCCGACGAACGTTGTGTAAATTATGACCTGTGCGGCGTCCAGAGATGGGAGCCAATGGCGGGCCGCCATCGTGGAGGCGGGCACAAGAGGAAGCCATGCACCAAGCACACCGAGCCAAACAATCTCCGAATGTACAGCAACACTTCCTAGGGGACCGTTGTGCATGATTGCCTCAGCCTGGCGCAGATGCGACGGTATGAGTGCACCAAAACGCTCATTGTGAGCTTCTAACGCCAATAAAAGCCCCGTCGGTTCAGGACGACTAAGCCCACAGCCTACACCGATGAGGCCCAAACACAAGAGGGGCTGCCACCTCAAGCGCTTGCGCTTGGTGGTAACCAGTGATCCTTCCGCTGCTACAGGCGCATCAGGGCCACGTTGAAACCGATCTTCTTGTTGATTCAGCTCAACTCCTGCCCCTCCAAATGCGAAATCCTCGCCACCCGGCAGAGTGAGGCTGTCGCTGCCAGGTTGAGGAGACCCAGCTTTGGGCAACGGCGGCTTGGGTTCGCCCTTGCTTCCAGTGGGTGCAAACGGGTTTGGAGGGATGGGGTAGTCGAGGTCGGCACCTCCACGGAGACGAGCGATGAGCGGCAGCGACCTGCTCTGCACCGAGCCCGCCACCGCTGCGAGGAGCACCATTGGTACCATCAGGCGACGCGGAAGAGCTCGAGCGGCGCAGCTCGCCATCAAACCACGACGTCAGCAGCCGCGGGGGGAAGGGAGAGGGGAGGGAGGGGGAGGGGATAGAAGTAAATTCGTACTCCTACCCTCTCTACTCTAGATTACAATAGTCTAGATATCTGGTATCTGAATTGTTTGAGCCACCCACATAGGGTGGTCCATGAATAAAACAGCATTGTGATGTAGAACAGAGGTAACATCGAGTGGCTAGCGTTCAGGACGGCGATACGGTGAGCCCAGACAGGTCAACGTTGCCACACTGAGAGTAGAACTGAGGTATCTACAAAAAACACAACTTATGTTCAAACTCAAACACTCCCCCACAGTGATAATGTCATATTATACGTTATACGGCGATCAAACTGCTATTTTAACTTCTAAGGGTGAAAATTGACCAAGTCAAGATTGAGGATTCATTACGAGATTTTTGGATATGGTGACCGGATAGGGATAGGTGTAACTAGCACATATCCGGTGCTGTCGCATTCATCTTACTTAGATGATGCGATGTCCAGGCTCTTGTTTCCAGGTCCTTCGCCGTGCGGCCACACGGTGAAGCTCAGGTACATCTAGGTTGGTAGGGTTCGTCCCTAGCGACCTAGAATTCGGGTTCTCGTTTCGTTCCTTCTAGCCTGTTTGTCAGGTCTAGATTCCAAATTCCAGGTTTCCTCCTTTCGGGTAATCTTGACCCAAAGGAGCCAGGTCGCCTGTCGCTCGCTGCGCGCTTGCCTCAGGCTCTCGGGGTGCCTTCAGGATGCTTGTTTAGCTTCTTGCAAGGCTTGTCGTTTCTTGTTGGGTTCCGGTTCTTTCTTGGGACTTGCGCTAACTTTCGTTGTCGTCCAGGCTTGTTCTTCGTAGGTTCTGCTTGGCCTGGTTAGGGTTTCGTTGCCTTCCGGCGTTTGGCGTTCGCGTTGGCGTTTGGAAACTTCCTCTCACATTCCCTAGGTCCGCTACCCTTGGCTTGTAGGTCCTTGCTTCTTTCTTCTCGGTCAAGGTTTTTGGCGAGCGAGTCGGTTGCTCTATCTATCCGCTCGAGATTTGAGGTTTAATTTGCCATCTCCCCTTGGAGATCAGTGTAGGTTCGCTTCTTAGGTGAGGGAATCTTTCCCCTTGATGCAAGTTACATGCAAACCCTTGGCCCCTTTGGTGTTTCTTCCCCTTGGTTGCTACTCAGGGTTGTTCGTCAGAAGCGTCTAGAAGGTTCACGCTCAACGGCAAGATTTCTTCCGTCGTGAAGATATCTCGTTGCGATCTATATCCGAAGTGATCGCCGCGGTCGCGCGACATGACGCTCCCCTTCGGACTCTCCGCTACGTGGGAAGTTACAAGGGAGACACGCTCCGGCCGTCGCTGCGGAGTCTCTCTCTCTCGCTCGCTCTCTCTCTCCGTCTCTCGCGACGTGTTTGTTTGGGTTATCGGTGATATGGGGTCGCGGTTGCTTGATAATTTGCTTGGTTTGGGTGAATGATTCCGGTGTCTTCGTGAGTCGGTGTATCCTGTTGTTCTCAGGTTCGTTGTCCGTCGTTGTTCGCTGCGTCGCTGCACTCTAGCAGCCTAGGCTCCCTCCCTGAGGGAAGAGTTCTTTGTATAGGTCTAACAATCTCTTACAATCCAACACTCTAGGGCCACCAGGTGCGCCTCGCCGCCCCACCGCCCTTCTGTGGAGATGGACTGTTCCCAGGATCCGGGTAAGGCTCCTGAGACTCCATCCTTGGCAACCCACGCGTCCGTAGGCGGCCTATCAACTTGGGTAGCGGGTGAAGATACTTGGGAAGGCTTGGGCACGGGTGCAGTGGTGACGGGGTCCGCGCGCGGCGGCGAGGGCGGATTTGGCGGTGCAGAGGGCGGTGATGGGTCCATAGGAACAGATTGAATCAATCTCTAGTGGGTGATTTCTAGCGAGAGACCACACACAAGGCAGTAGGGGCTCAAGGGTACGAGGGGTCACGGCATGGCTTCGATCGCAGAGCGCTGCGACGGCTGCTGGGTGCGTACGAAGACACGCCACACCACTTTCTAACATAAACAAGGGCAACACGTAATAAACACGGGAGCGAAAGCCACGGTGGGTCAACAGAGAGAGCAAAGAAGGAACCAATTGGCCAGAAGAGAACTCGTCGTCCTACGGATAAAGGTACCCAGCTTTCTAGGACCAGTCCTAGAAACTAGGATGGACTTTGCTAGGTGAGAGCATGAGCATACCATGTTATTTTGTCCCAAACCTTGGCTATTGAGTTACCACACGCATGTCCTCATTAAATGTTCCAGGTGTACCTAGGCACCATTCCCTCAGCAACACCAAGTTTTGTGACTCGTTTACGGGTCACCTGGTCGGAATTGCTGCTTGTCCTAGAAACGGGAGAAATGGCCGATACCACCCAATGGGGAGCTCTTCTACCCATGGTCCCCAGGAGATGAAATGTTGCTTTGACTGCCCTCTTTGAGACCTTCAGTGACCACCAAGCTTGGTTTTGTCATCTTATTTTCCAATCCGCTAGCCTACTGCTCTAAAAGGTCTAAAATAAAACTCCTCTGGTGCGAGCGGACGCCCGAGTGCAGCACCGCATGCTGAATGTGGTAGCAAAAGTAAGCAAAGACAAGCTCCGCAGAGTTGGTCATGGGGAGAGCTAAGGTTGAATGGGATGTGGAGATGGTTTGCTTCAGGTGATGGGATGTCTCATAAGCTCACCATAGGCTATAATGGAGGCATGATCGGCAGAGTCCTAGAAATCCAAGAATTTTCTAGGACGTGGTCCTAGTTTCTAGGACGGAATTTTTTGTCCGCCTAGAGAAGGATTGCACACAGAAAAGGCGCGAAAGGGATTCATCCATGCTTAGTGAAGATCCTACAAGATTCATCGGCGAATAGCGTCTCAACGCGAGCACAGCGGCGTGCACTTTACCTATAGCTTTCGTAGCTTAGCCATGGAGTAGCTGGTAGACTTAATAAAGTCTAGAAGCTTACAGAGGTGTTAGACTTATAGAGTCTAGACGCTTGAGGTTCTTGAGGGTGTACTTTAGCAAGCAAGATGCTCGCTACTTCCTTGGTCTTCATCGACACGTGCTTACTACTCCCTTGATCTCCATGCCTGAGTAATCAGTCCAGAGCTAGAGCATATTCATATTCCGAGTAGAAAGAAGCCTGTAGAAGCTGCTTGGCCACGTGGATATAATGGTAGACCAACATTGAATGAAGTGTAGTGATTGATAGAAGCGTGGAGACGTCGTAGACGTATAGATGGACATAAGAACGAAGATTGATGATTTACCATCGCGGTTATAACGGTAGGGCGGAAAATAGCGAAATAGCCTGCAGAGGCTCGCGAATGCGACACCTTCGTTCGCCGTTCGTTCCCTGTCCAGACACCCAAATGGTGGGGTTGCCCGACCTAGTCCAGAATTTCATTCACCCGACTCCCGGTGGGGAGGAGGGCCAAAGCGCCGCGCTAGCCGCCGGTGCTGCTCGCGACGCCGATCACTAAAATGGGTAGACCGATATGCGGCCGCCTCGTGCGGCAAACCGAACGATCAAAAGTTCGAGGGACTCAGATGGGGCTCTCTAAAAAGAAAGGCCCCGCCACAAGCCTACAGACGATACAAATGGCTGAAGAGCAGCGAATGCGCGACGATACTGGGCGTGCCACTGGGGGGACCCGGGGCCACCAAGACCTTCTGGAGGCGCCTCGTTGACAAAATAGACAAGAAAGTCTCCGCCCTCGGACCGATAATCGCAAACCTATCCATTCACGGAAGAACGATGGTAGCGAACTTCCTAGTATTATCAGTTCCACGATATTGGGTTCAGACACTCGCGGCGCCACAATCGTTTCACAGGGCACTCAAGAGCTCAGTGGAAAGGGTACTATGGCTAAACCACCGCACCGGACGCAAACTACAATGGATAAAACATCCGGAAATCCCGCTCAAGGGAGACACGGAAGAAGGGCCGCACTTGGGCCTGGGACTTCTTGACTGGGATAACCATGTAAAAGCACTCCAATCCAAATGGATACTCAACTACTTGGACGCCAGGCAAGCCCAATGGAAGCAAGTGCTGGACGCATGGTTCTGCCGCACGCGCCTGGGGAGAGCGGCGGTGCTAGCCGACGTACCCGCGCACAAGCTAACGGACGGCATAAAAGGGAGGAGCAAGCTCCCGGCCTTTTGGAAGCAAGCCCTCACGAATGTGAGAACTCTGAAATTAAAGCCGCTGAAAATGAGCAGGGACGGAGCCCTCTCCCAACCCATATGGTACAACCCGCACCACAGCGGCCCGACCATGCAACCGAAATGGGCAGAACTGTGGAACAAACTCGAATGCACCACGATACACAATGTGTTCAAAGACCACGCGTGCACGAGCGCGTTTACCGTGGAGGAATGCGAACAATACCTAAAAAATAATGATACATATATACAATACAAAGGAGAACACATCCCCCGCGATAGATTCTTGGGCACTTGGGAGAACATAGTGAGACACGCACACGACCTACTACAGGCGGCAGACCAGGAAACCACGGACGCCCAAACTCGCAACACAACAGTTAACACGACACCGAACACGAAAGACCCAACTCCCGAGATCCGTATCAACCAAGAGGGAGAATACTTCGCCAAAGCCCGGATGCCCCGTCAGGTCTCAGGTCATCAGGTCTTGGCGACCTGATACCTGATATCAGGTGATATCAGGACCTGATATCAGGCTGATATCAGGTGGTCCACCACTAATATTATAATTTTCTAATGAGCCATTTCCGAGGAAATGGACTACGTCTAGCTAGAAGCGGAGAGGGGGTTCGTGTGGAAGCGGAGGGGAGAGCCCCCCCCCCCCAGCGAACCCCCACCCCTCCCCCCCGCGGGAAACCCCCGCCGCCCCCCCCGCGCACCCGCCTCTGCCGCTCCGCCGGAGGCGCACCCGCCCCCCCCCTCCCCCCCCCCAGAGCCCGCCACTGCTGCCGCTGTTCCCGCCCGCTCCGCCGCCAGCGCGTCCCCTGCTACCTCTGCTCGCCCCACCGCCGTCCCCTTCGCAGCCGCCCGCCTCGCTGGCTCACCCGCCTCGCTGCCAGCCTCGCCGCTGCGCTCGCGCCTGCCCCAGCGCCACCCCGCCTCCCCCACCTCAACACCAGTCGCCCTCCCCCCTGGCAACCAGCGTCGCCGCCACCAGCCTCGCCTCCACCCAGCCTCGCAGCCACCAGCCTCGCCTGCACCCAGCCTCGCCGCCACCAGCCTCGCAGCCACCAGCCTCGCCGACACCAGCCTCGCAGCCACAAGCCTCGCAGCCACCAGCCTCGCAGCCACCAGCCTCGCCGCAACCAGCCTCGCCGCCACCAACCCCACCGCCACCCCAGCCTCGTTACCACCAGCCTCATTACGACCAGCCTCGCCGCCACCAGCCTCGTTGCGACCAGCCTCGCCTCCACCAGCCTCACCTCCACCGAGCTTCGCCGCCACCAGCCTCGCCTCCACCCAGCCTCGCAGCCCATCATCCATCGTCACTGAGAGGCATGGCCGATCGCTCGCGGTTCGGGTCGATGGCTCGTTTACTGACGTGAATTTTATTTTATTCTAAAGTTAGTAGTCATAATATCAGCCTGATATCAGGTTATCAGGTCTAGTAGGCCTGATAACCTGATATCAGAACCTGATATCAGCCTGACGGGGCATCCAGGCGCCAAAGAGAGAAACGCCTGGTACGAAGTCGAACTCTCATACCTCGGCACCCCCATCCTAGGCGACCATACGATCGCGGCTCCCGCCGACTTGGACCCATCCCCTCCGGCAAAATGGGGCGAAGGATACAAATCAAACAAGAGAACAGAATACCCGCTACCGGACGAATACACCCTAGACGGCAAGACAACGCTCGACGCGACAGAGGTGACACACCTAACGAGAGCCCTACGAACAGCCCAACACAAACGCCGACGGCTCACGGGCCCCGACAACTGGGCGACGAGACTAACACTACCGGACGATATCTGGGCACATCTGGCCAGGATCTACACCTCGCCCATGGCAACAGCGAGAGACACACACCTACACTTCAAGCACATAACACATAGGCGCATTGCCACGTCCAACAGATTCCCAGAACGGGACAAAGCGTGCCGCTTCTGCGAGACGGCCGACGAATCATCCACACACTTGGGAGAGTGCCCAAGACTAACGAAGATATTCGACACCCTTGACTCCCTAGCCCGACACCCAAGCGAGCCGGACAAACCACGCGAGCAAGGCATCATAGACAGACTGTTTATGCACCCAAAAGGCTCATGCCCCAAGGCACTGGCAACACTATATATATATGCTAGCATGGAGATACATCGTAACTGACTTTTACAGAATACAATACGACAACGCCACGTTCTCAGAAGAATCAGTACTAATACGGGTCTTGGAAAGATTCACGAAGCTAAGCAGGGCGCTAAACTTCGCCAATTCAACAGACACCTCGCGAACCGCCCAGGCGGGCATGGGGAGGCAACCCACAACCCAAAAAAAGGATAGACTTGGCCGACATCCGGCCACTATACGAAGTAGGCAATAATAACAGCTTGACCCCCAGTGCGGAGCTCGTATCCCTGGCAGAGAAACTAGGGATCGAACACCAAATAGCGAGAGAGACCACAAGGCAATCGTGAGAACGGCGAAGAGCACGCCGAGACACCACATTTGGGGCAGCCACAGCACGCGAGGCCTGAACTAACCAAAGACATGAACCCAAAAGGCCTGCCCGGACCCCGAAACCGAAGCCGGGCCCTTGGTAGCGCACCAGGGCCGCACCCCCGACACCAAAGACAAAGGAACGAGGGGGGGAAGGCGAGGGGGCGGAGGGAAGGGAGTTAAGGGCGTTGGCGGCAGTGCAGCGGCAAGAGTACGCGCTGTCTAGTAGTAGGTGTGTAGCCCAGAACCTTCAGATCTTTTTTTTTTCCCCTTCTCTTTCGAGAGAAAGAGAGAGGGCGCTCCACAACCCACGATCCCCCATGCATCCAAGCGAAGCTTTTGACCGAGGACGAGAACGAGAGAATTATAACGATAATACCAAACGACGAAGAGAAGCCTAACGAGTGTCGACTCGCGAATGCGACATTCTTGTAAGAATCTGCCTAATATACCCATTTCCAGTGTAATACCCTGAAAATCGCGTGATAAAACCTCAATCTTGACTAAGTGAATTTTCACCCTTAGAAGTTAAAAGGCGTGTTTGACCGCCCTACCACCAGGGCTAGCGCCGCTGGGCGGCCGAAGCTAGACCATCTCCTCGCAATTTCGGACATCTCTCGCTGTCCACCCCGGTGGCAGCCGAGGATTCTCCGTACGTAACGTAAATGCGTAAAACGCAGGGTTCCTCCGTTCGACCCCTTTGCTAGAGTATGATCACCAGGTTTTGGGTTGGGGGTTGCGGCGCCTACCGTTACCGAAAATCCATCACGATCTCTCTGAGGCTGAGGCAACGTCGATCTCAACCCGTCCGCAACGGCCGCCATGTTTTATTCTACCTCTCGAGGCGTCGAACCGGCCAGCTGGTGAGCTCGCTCGGCATAGAATGGAAGGTCGCGCGGAGGTGGGGGGGGAGAGAGGGGGGGGGAGGGGGGGGGGCGCGCGGAGGTGGGGGGGGGGGGGGCGCCCCCGCCCTTCCGCCCCCTTCCCCCCCCCCACGAAGCAGCGGACGTTTCTCCCCCCCCCCCCTCCCCTCCCCTCCCCCCCCCCTCCCCCCTTCCCCTCCCCCCCCCCCCCCCCCCCCCCCCCCCCCCCCCCCCCCCCCCGCCCCGCCCCCGCCCCCGCCCAGCCCCCCCCCACCCTCCCCCGCACAGCTGCAGTGTGAGAGTATCCAACAGAGGGAAGCGAATAACGAACTCTCTCGAAGCTCGCACGCGGGCATCTCTCTGCTCGTCGTGGCGCGCCACACCGCACTCTCACTCTCACTCACTCTCACTCTCACTCTCGCCTCTTCTCTTCGGCTGGCCGGCCTCAGCGCACAGCCGCGCTTGTCACTATGATCAGCAGCGGCATGATGGCCGTTATGGGTGATGGCTTCGACGAGAAGGAGGAGAGGGAGAGGGACGATGACGAGTACAGCATGTCCAACGACTCACTCTTCGACGATTTTGACGACGACTTGGATGCTGAGAATATGATGATTGGTCTCTCGGCCAACCTCGCGGCTGCCGTCGGCGGCAAGGCTGCTGTTTTGCATGAGGGTGATGCTGACGAGGGCATGATCACATGGAAACCCCCCAAGGAGGCCGGGCTCCACAACTCACAAGCAGTTGTTGCAGGTGGGGGTAAGCACTGGTACAATGAGGAGGATGATGAGGAGGAGGAACCGCTTGATCCGTCTGTATTGGTGACTTTCGACAACGTGAACGTTGACAGTGATAACGACGAGGACGGAGGGGATGGACAGGCGTCCGAGGAAGGTGCAGCAGCGGCAGGGCCAGGGGGAGGGGCAAGTGTGTCGACCGGCTTTTCAGTGCCAGTTGTTCCGATGAAGCCCCAGCTCATCAAAGCAGACTCTGCTGACTCACTCTTCGAGGACGAGCCATTGCCGGTGGGGAATATCGAGGCAAATGTATCAGGCAATATCGCGGAAGATGCATACAAGGACACCATCGAGGATGATCCTCTGCAGACGTGGGAAGCTCCCAACACATATGGACCACAGAATAGCATAAAAGTCTCAGATGCATTGGAGCATGGTACTAACTGGGACGTAGTCGATCCTGTTGCTTGAGAGCCTAGCGCAGTGACGTCGTGTTACGCGCGTTTCTGCTGTATGACTTGCGATGACGCCTTTGGCTGACGTGCTTGTCTTGCTGTCTCCTGCATGAGAATGTGGGAGGCGACGCCAGTGTTCTTCCTCCGTCGCAAGCTTCTGATGGTACGATGGAGTCAAGACAACGCACTGGCATGCGCAGAAAAGCTGGGCTTTTGCGCATCTTGCGCATCATGCGAGGATGTGTAAGATCGGATGCCTGCTGCAGACATGACAGGTTTTTGGTCTCTCTTTCGCCGACATTCATTTATCGGCCCAAACTTTGTTGTCATGTTTCGGCGCGGTGGTTTCCCTTTTGTTGACGATCCAATGTGCTGCTTCACATTCGCGTCTGCTCGTCGCCATGCGCGTGCCACGCGCTGCGTGCGTGTGTATGCCCCGTTTGCACCGGGAGTACAACCAACTGCATGTGAGTTGCGCGCGCGCGTGTCGTGTAAGTCTTGTGTGTCTTGTATGTCTTGTTTGTGTGTTTATTTCTCCTCCGCTGCGGATAGGTGCAGAGTCTCTCTCTGCTTGTCCAAAACGATATTATACCCCAGACCAACCCTTGAGTAGAATTTGTGAAACCTCTCACGACATACATCCATTTCTTGAGTTGGATCAATTGAGCCTTGCCCCCTCCCCCTACTCCTACTGTGCGAGATGGCATCTGAGATGGACTGACCACAGGAACCGGGTAAGGCTCCTGAGACGCCATCCTTGGCAACCCACGTGTCCGTAGACAGCCGATCGACTTGAGTAGCGGGCGTAAATGCCTGGGAAGGCTTGGGCAATGGTGCGGTGGTAGCGGGGTCCGCGCACGGCGGCGAGGGCGGATTTGGCGGTGGCGGAGGGCGGTGGCGGTGGCGCCCGTCCCTATCCTGGCTGGCTATCCAACGTGTCAGAAAATTTTGAATTTTCCTCGACGTCAGAGTTGTGACTTCATCGCGCTCATGAAGGTTTTTTTGTAACATTGTAGTTAGGACAAAAAACCCCTTCTAATATTCTTACCGTACTCGCGGCGAATGGAAGAATGGAATAGGGCCAGGGCAATACTTGTAGTGAAAATCGCCCAAACTTGTCGCCCAAACTTGCAGGATTCTTGTTACAGGCTGCCCAAACTTGTAGCATTCTTGTACGCGCGAAAGTGCTTCCGCCACACGTTTTCCTTCAAACACACTAAAATAAAACCCGTATTCCGAGACCGAGACGCGAGACGCTCGTCCATATGTACATGTAAAAAAAAATCTTCTTAAAAATCTCCGCTACACGTGCGGCGTGAGGCAGTGTGCTTGTGGACCTCCCTTCTACCCAACCTTAACCCCTAACAACCCCTTTCCCCTTTCCCAGTTCCCTCTTTAGTGGAGAGCCGGTTCCGGGGAGGCTGCGCGCACTGCCTCGGCCAGGAGTTGGAGTGGAGGGGGCGGGAGAGTGTGGCTTTGGCTTTCGCTCGGGCTTGGCTAGTTCGTTTCTCTCTTGTGCCTCCTAAAAATTTCAGCGTTTACTTTCGAATTCTTTCCATAACGGTTCACCCATCTCAAGTGATGTTTCGTATGTCTAGACCTCTTGCCGCCTGCAAGAGGTCATCCGATACTTCTAGGTTAAAGTCTTTGTCCACCAGCCCCAGGACATCAGTTCGAAGTTGGGGTCTCCGGGCCTCCCTCGGAGACGTCGAACGTCCAATGGGCTCCACGGCTGGCTGATTTCGACGAGATTTCGGCGCGCGGTCCGCCCGATTGGCGTGACTGTCCGGGTGGCCCCTTCGTATTTTGTACCTAGCGGGCCCCCCATCCGGATGGATCGTCGAAAGCGGGCACGCATCGCGCCCGGTCTCGATTTGAAGTTGAGCTTTTCGACCCTTTGCGACTTTATTTAGCGTCTTTTTTGAAAAGAAAAAGAAAGTCTTTTGTTAGTTTTTGGTTACGTTTTGTTGTGGGTTTTCCCCCAGCGTGGACTCGAGGAGAGGACGCGCTGGGGTGCGCGGGGTCGGTGCATGCACTGGGGGGAGGACAAATATCGAGGGGAGGGGGCAGTGCCCCCACCCCCCGGTATCACTCGGACACCTGGCCCGTCAGGCATGGCGGGATTCCGGGACGGAAAAGTTATGTCCAATTAGCTAGTGGCTAGTGGGGTTGGCTAGGATATAAAATTGATTGATTATTATTATCCTCCCATCATGTTCATGTCCTCAGGAGATGGAATGCAGTTTTGATTGCCCTCTTTGAGACCTTCAGTGATGCCTTAGCTTCGTTCAGAGGTCCAAGAGTCCGTTTTGCTGCTTACCGTCTCCAGATCCAGATAAATAATAAATAATGTTATATCCTAGCCAACCCCACTAACTAGCCACTAGCTAATTGGACATAACGTTTCAGTCCCGGAATCCCGCCATGCCTGACGAGCCAGGTGTCCGAGTGATATCGGGGGGTGGGGGCACTGCCCCCTCCCCTCGATATTTGTCCTCCCCCCAGTGCACGCACCGACCCCGCGCACCCCAGCACGTCCTCTCGCACCTTTAACGTTAACCTCTCGATCAAGGTGCCTCTTCTCCGCTCATACACATTCACATGCCGCCCCTTCAACCGAAAGCCAGCAGGGCATCAATCACCCTGGGAAGGTCTTCGAGCCGAAAGCCAAAGCGCACATACACATCGCGGGCCTGCACGCCCTCACCCGCGCCCGCCTGCGCGGCCTCCTACTGCAGTCTTGCCACGGACAGACGCTCTGGCCCAATGCTCGAGCGCATGGACCGCGAGAGAACCTCCGCTGCGAGCGCGAGGAGGATGCGCTCAGAGCGCCGGCCCTCCGCAGCATCGTAGTCCTCGCCACGCCAGCGCCTCCTGCACTTCAAGTGGGCCAGCATCATGGCCAGCTCCGCGTCCTCCAGCTCCTGTGCCGTGAAGGGGCGCGTCGGCATCGCACCCCTGCGTACTGCCGCAGACCGCTCTACCGCGGTTGAGAAGACCGCTATTGAGAGGGAAACGCGGTTTTCTCCTTTTGCAAGAGGGCCGCAATAGAGCCTCAACAGCGCCCCGACACTGTTGGGGCGGGGGGCTGTTGGGGCCCCATTGCGGCCTGCAAAAACCCTCTTTTACCAATGTCAGAATTTTGGCAACGAGGGGTACCAACCCTAGATGGGAAATACGGTGCAAGGGCCTGCAAATACAGCCAAATACATATATATTTGGCCTCCGGCCAAATACATTCGAGGCCTACAACCCAGGCCACCCTTCAAATACAGCCAAATACATATGTATTTGGTCTCTGGCCAAATACGGTAAATACGTATTTCCCATCTAGGGTACCAACAAGATACTCGAGTTGGTGGTGGGAGTACTTTATGTACTACGTGGTAAAAAGCTATGGCAATTCGCGCTGATGCAGTCGTGATCGGTGCTGGTGTCGTCGGGCTTGCGACGGCACGTGCTCTGGCCAAGCGTGGACGCGAGGTCCTTGTGCTGGAAGCTCAAGGTCGCATCGGATCCATCACGTCTAGCCGTAACAGCGAGGTCGTACACGCTGGGATTTATTACCCCACAGGCTCTCTGAAGGCAAAAGCGTGTGTGGCTGGCCGTCGCATGCTGCAGGCGTACTGTCATGACCGGAACGTTCCTTTCCACCAGTTGGGGAAATTAATTGTCGCTACGACCAAAGCTGAGCTTCGTGGTATGGCTCGGTTGCAACGCCAAGCGGTGCTCAATGGACTCACCTCTCCCCAGGAGGCTCTCAGATATCTGCAACCAGAGGAAGCACGAAAGCTCGAGCCAGAAGTCAGCTGTGTTGCTGCACTTCTATCCCCGTCGACATCAATCGTCGATTCACACATGCTGATGCTGGCCTTGCAAGCTGACATCGAGGCCAATGGCGGAAGTATAGCCTTCCACAGTTTTGTGACAGGTGGGCACATTGCGGCAGACAAGGCGAGCTCTTCAGAGAGCCACATCAGACTGAACGTCTTGGTAGAGGACGAGGTCCATTCGAGTGTGAACTTGCCGAGCACGCAACAGAATGGATCGTACATCCAGCAGAGACATTCATCCACCATCGAAGTGGACGTCGAATGCAAAATTCTTATCAATTGTGCTGGCTTAGCAGCACCTTCACTTGCGGCATCAATTGATGGAATACCTAGCGAGTCCATTCCAGCTCATTTCTTCGCCAAGGGCAACTATTTTGCTCTAATGTGCGTTCACCATTGCACCAGTATAGGTTAAGCTCCGGCTCTACTCAGCATGCCTGTCTCGCCGAGGACTAGCTGAGACAACCTTCCGATATGCTCCTTTCTCAGGTGTCAATCGCCCTTTTCGCACTTGGTCTACCCTTTGCCACAACCCGGAGGGCTTGGCGTGCACGCAACGATTGATTTCAGCGGGCGATGCAGATTTGGGCCTGATGTGCAATGGGTGCAGTCTGTCGAGGGAGGTCCAAATGCGCCTCTGGATTGCGACAGATTCGACTACGATGTTGATCCAGCACGTGCTGAGACCTTTTATGCTGCCGTTCGGCGCTATTGGCCTGCATTGCCCGAAGGAGCCCTTGTGCCGGACTACGCTGGCATCAGACCAAAGCTTGGCAGACCTGAGAATCCGAGCATGGACTTCGTTTTCAGCGGGCCTCCGCACCATGGCGTGGGCGGGCTTATCAACATGTTTGGCATTGAATCGCCCGGGCTTACATCTTGTCTGTATCTCGGAGAGTGTGCAGCACAAATGTCCTTGGGTTGTTCGTAGGTGAATCGCCGGGATAGCCTAGTTGTTTTGTGACTGGCTAGTGTATCATCAGTGTTGAGCTGGGGTAGACACAGAGAGACATCCTTTTGGCGTTCTCGCTGCGCACGCAACCTGAAATAAGCCCTCCCACTGCTCGCTGTAGACTGAATCACTGATCACTGTTGGCTATTCCCGCCCGGCATCTGATAGCAATCAATTAATTTTTTTAATAATCTCGCCGCACACACGGCCGTGGACCCTCTGCTTTCTTCTCACGCAGCAAAAACTTTCTATACCCCCACTCCCCCGGCTCTTACCCTCCCGCCATCAGGCGACTCCCCCCGTGCACTACTAGGGGGATAGGGGTGAAGGGCTTCGATATGGTCCGGTGCCCCCCCCCCTCCCCCCCGGTGATCTTCCCCCCTCCCTCCTGTGTTTCCGAGTGGGCGGCGGCCTCGGTCCCGACTTATCCTGTAAACAGGCGCGCCGACGAGCTTTTCGCGAGAAAGTCGGGCTCGAGGTCCACGCCTTCCAGCGCGTTGAGGTGCGCCACGAAGAAGGTGCAACCTGAGGTCTTGGTCTTGTTTTTTTCTCACCCCGGCCCTCTCATTTTAGTATAAAAGTATAGGATCAACCACACTTCCGAGGGTGGAGCGATAATGTTTTGCCGAAGTCAGTTCCCTTTTTTTACCGGTATGTAGTAGATATCGAATTCGAATATGCCTAAGCCGGTATCATGTGAGATTGATATGAAAAATAACTTCTTGAATGAACTTGTTAATAAGGCACTGATGCCATGTGCGTCAAAGAGTATACACTGGCAATAAGAAGTGCAGGTAATTCAAGCTCATTGTCGGCTGATATGTACACAATTGCGAATATGAAAGACGATAAAGCTTACTCACTCGTGCAACACTGAGATTGGCGACAGAAATACTAACACAATCCACTCAAGACTGAAAGAACAGCCTACAACCACGAGCGTGGAGCGCTTTCTCGCGGCTGTAAACCCCAGGTTCAGTGAAGCGGGCGCTCGTGGCTTTGGTGGAGCGGGCGCTCGTGGCCTTGGTGGAGCGGGCGCTCGTGGCGCTTAGCCGCCCCTTGCCTGAGCGCCTCTCGAATCGACGATGAAGGCGCCTCAACTTGCAACTTGGACGATCGTCCCGCCCTTGTTGAAGAATGCAACCATGCTCACTGCCCTTGCTGAAGAATGCAGCCATGCCCGCTCAAGTTGAAGAATGCAACTCGAGGTTCCAATTTTTTGTCTTAACCACCCCGTCGATACCTTATCCTTATCTAAATGATATTTAGTATATGAGTATATGTTGATGATGCAAGAATCTTAATATGTTCAATTTGAAGAATTATTTCATTGATATGTTCATTCTTCGCTTGATTGAAGTAGGTTTAGATCAATTAACCTTATCACCATACCACATAGCTTTGAGAAGCAGAACGACAAATATACTAAGTACTAAGACCTCTTCGTGAGAAATCATTTTGATATACGTCTTAGAAAAAAAGAGCCGCTCACCAGGGTTAAATCGGGACGTGCGATGACGATTGAGATCGGTCGCGCTACCCCCCCTCCCCCCCTCCCCCCTCCCTCCGCGGGGGAACTCCATATGACTGTGCCACCAAGCGCCTCCAACCGGCTCGGGTAGAGGTGGGGGAGAGTGGATTAAAAAAAAACTCTTGTTCATCCGGCGGCCCACATTTTTTTATCGTCGGACCGGGGGAAGAATTCCCCTCGTCCCTCTCCCCGCTCTAATCCGGATCCGAGGCAGAGCGATGGCGACCGACCCACCTGACAGGCCGACCTTCGCCGCGCTCCAGCGAGAGCACGGCGGTGGTCAGCCCCCCCTTGTCGATGGTGTTCGGACTAACTGGTCCGGGTACACCGGTCGGCGGTCTCACCGGCGTTTCATGCCACCGCACTCGGCCGATTTCTGCTTCACCTGCCCACGGCTAGCGCGGCGCACGGTTCATCCGGGGAGCCCGGGATGGGCTCATCGGGAGAACGGGGAGGGCATATGACGGGCATGTGAAGGGGACGGGAGAGTGGCACGGAATGCGAACCGGAGGAACGGTGGACGTAGAAAAGGGTGCGGCGAGCGGATGCCGCTTACTTGGGACTCGTAGTGACTCGTAGACTCAAAAGGATGACTCGGAAGACTCGGGGCTTGGGGGTTGGGGGTACTCAGGGGGCTGCAGGTCACCAACAGGCGATACAACGACGAACAACACGTCGCCAGACAACCTGAACAAGTTCACATCTCAACAAGTTAACCTCTCAACATGTTGACCTCTCAACAAGTTGACCTCTCAACATGTTGACCCCTCAACCCTCAACAAGTTGACCTCTCAACATGTTGACCCCTCAACAAGTTGACCTTTCAACATGTTGACCTTTCAACATGTTAGACTTTAACCACTGAACAAGTTGGCTCCACTCACCGAACAAGTTGGTTCCCGCCTGAACAAGTCGTGAACAAGTTGGTTCCACCCTCAACAAGTTAATTCCAGGTAAAAATAAAACTCAACTCCTTCGATTTTCGAGACGAAAATCGGCGAACCCGAACTTGAGCCCAGGGGGAATCCGAATCAACTCGCCTGGAGCGACCACGACGAACCTAGAAGACGGTAGATAACGAGGAAGGCTCGTACTCAGGCCGAAACATTCTTGCCCAAAGAGCCTGGATACAACACAGCTGCAGGCTTGTCGCAGGCGCGCCATTGCGCGTGCCTGCATGAGAGGGGAGAGAGAGCGCGGAGAAGGGGGTGGGCGGAGCGAGGGCTCCGCTCACCGGAAAATATGTAAGTCCCGCACCTGTTTACAGGAGAAGTCGGGAATGAGGACGCCGCCAGACCGGTAGGCATAGGAGGAAGAGGGGAACGGATCACCGGGGGGGGGGGCGCGGGCCACCGACCATATCTAAGCCCTTTTCCCCTATCCCCCTAGTAGTGCACGGAGGAGTCGCCTGACGATGGCGGGGGGGAATGGGCCGGGAGAGAGGGGGTGTAGAAAATTTTGCTGCGTGAGTAGAAAGTAGAGGGTCCACGGCCGCGTGTGCGATGAGACTATTAAGAAGTTAAGTTAAATCTACCATAAACACCCTTATCTCCATACATACGCTCACCGACGAGAATTTCGTTGTAGTGTCGAAAAGTCGCAAGGCACCGCCGTAAGCCGTAAGAACGACCACAAGATTCATCGTTGTAACAGCACCGTAAGATTAAGGTATGAACAGAGACAGAGTACGAGGTGACTGCCAGCGAAATGGCAATGGGACAGGCACCCTGACTGCTTACGGGGGGGAATAGCGCCTGGGGGCTGGGACAGCCCCCCGATAGCTATCGGCGCCCGTCGTTTTCCCCCAATAGCTATTGGCGCCCGTCGTTTCCCCCCAATAGCTATCGGGGGCCGCCTTTCGCCCCCGGTAGCTATTGGGGGCCGACCTTAAACCTTAAAACGCGATAGCTCCCCGGGGGACGTAAAATCTCCCAATAGCCTATTGAATAATTCAATAGCTCTCGGGGGTGTTTCTCGGTCCCCCGATAGCTCTCGGTGGGGCTGTTGGCGATCGGGAGAAAATTTCCCCCCGATAGCTCTCGGGGGCCCCCGATAGCTCCTGGGGGGCGTTGGCTCCTGGGGGGTAACATAAATAACGAATGGTTGATGCTATCCGCTATCCCAAGTGGGAAATATATTGTACTCCTACAATACAATTTCGTCCCGGCCGGTCGGCCGGTTGGCCGGTTGAGGCCGGCCGGGTCAGCCATCACATTGCAATCATCCCCCTTCCGGTTGGGTCAATCTTGTAATGTTCTTTGACTCCAGAATTCTCCTACTCTACTCGTACTCTACTCCTAGTGTTGTATGTGGTGTGCACTGGAGGGAGGCAAGGAGAGTTGAGAGAAAGAGGGACAGAGAGGGAAGAGAAGAGAGAGAAATCAGAGGAGAAAGGGAGACACCAGTAGGGTAGGCAGGGAGGGAAAGAGATGAAGAAGATGAGGATGATGATGGGGGAGAAGGTACGAACGCACGCACGCGGGTGAGAGGGGTTTGGGAAGGCGGGGGCGGGGGGGGGGGGGGGGGAGGGGGGAGGGGAGAGAAGAATGGGACCGGGGTCGGCAGAAGAGGGAGTAGGGGGGTGGAGAGGGAGCGAAAGGGAGGAGAGAGAGAGAGAGAGAGGGAGAGTTGGAGGGAGGAGGAGGAGACAGGGGGATGATGAGGGAGGGAAAGGGGGGAGGGAGGGAAGGGAGGGACGGAACGTGAGAGGAAGAGAGTGAAAGCAGACAAAACCATCGGGAAGGGAGGTGGTTCAGCCAAAGCCCACGGCGGCTGGCCTCCCGGCGCTCCGTGATGAAGGCACACCTCTTTCTCATCATCCTTGCCGCCGTGCTGCAAACGAGGGCGTTATCCCTACCAGCTCGTGCAAATCAACCCAGCCTCCTCGAGCGGGGCCGTCTTGCCTCGTCTCCCATCTGCCAGAGCCCACACTTTGCGACTGCCAAGTGTGTGACGCCTCATCGCGCCGCCTCTCCGCCGCACATCATCCTTGCTTCATCCCTTGTCCGAATCATTGTTCGTCTCATCACGCGCCTATCATCTGGATCACCTTCCACACCCTTGACGCGAGGCTCCTCTCATCGGGAGCGCGAAATAGAGCCATGTTTCATTGGCTCGGCACTTTGTGAGCGTGTTCATGATGTGGAGGCTGGCCACACTTTCTATCTGTGTGAGGCTCCGGCGGATGCCACAGGATATGTATCACGAAAAGTTGGTCGAGGCGGTCGCTGGATCTACTACACTACCTGTTCACACACTGCCTGTTCTTAGCGAACTTTGACCAGGGGAAGCCGATGCTATCAGTGGAAGGCATCTACTTCATCAGTGGAGGGCGTCTACTTCTAAATTGATCGGATGCACTCCCCTCACGTCCTGGGTACTGTGGAGGACGACAACGACGAGGAGGCCATAAGGATGCCTGGATGAAAGGGTGCAAGAGCTTTCGTCGTCGAGCTGAGCACTCAGGGCTTGCAGTCGTATAACAACTTGCAACGTGGGTTGGTGATTCATATTCGCATAAGCTCGCGTTTTCAACATCAACGTGCACCGGTCGGGCTGTGCTTTGATACCAATGACCCACCAATGGCCTACACTGGTCTGTGAGCTGTAGAATTGTAGTAGTAGCGTAAATTAGAATTAGAATGGCACATCATGTCCTACTCTGAGCTTGCCGAGATGTCTATGACCGTGAGAGCTCGAGCTATCATTAAGGCTCTTGTGCACGTTGACTTGCTGCTCCTGATTGCCGGTTGTTGGGCTTGGTAAATCTTGTTCGTGATTGAATTGGTGGCCGACGACTGCCTTCTTCGATTTCTATGCGGTTGCGGTTGTGACTCGATGCGTACGTGGTACTTGGCTGAGAGTTATGCTGACGGCTCCCAAGAAGATGAGCACCCCCCCAAGTGCCAAGTGCTCAGGTTCGGAATTTTAAAAGATTTTTGGCGCCGATCTCCCCTTAGAAATAACAATTATTGTTATATCCTAGCCAACCCCACTAGCTGATTGGACACAACTTTTCCGTCCCGGAATCCCACCATGCCTGGCGAGCCAGGTGTCCGAGTGATACCAGGGGGAGGGGGCGCTGCCCCCTCCCCTCGATATTTGTCCTCCCGCGCCCCCGTGCACGCACCGACCCTGCGCACCTCAGCACGCCCTCTCCTCGAGGCCACGCTGGAGGGAAACCCCTTTCGGGTAAAAACAACTTCCGGAGATACAAATGGCAAATGGCTAAAAGGAAACGAACACGCGACTATCCTAGGAGTCCCGCTGGGGCGGGGCCACAAGCCAAAAAATCCTTCTGGCGAAAACTAAAAACTGGCCGACAAAATAGAGCCAAAAGAGCCATAGCGTACGCGCCAATAACAAACACATTGTCTATACATGGGAGAACGAAAGTAGCGAACTTTCTTTTATATACTCCATCCCTAGATACTGGCTACAAACGCTAGCGGCCGCCCAAGATCCTTCCACGCGTCCGTGGCAAAAGAACGGTAGACCGAATTCTTTGGACAAACGCCCGAACTGGGAAAACGCTAAAATGGATTAAGTACCCCGACATCCCTCTACAAGACGAATCGGAGGATAAGCCCCAACTGGGACTTGGCCTCCTCGACTGGGACAACCACACGAAAGCCCTACAAGCGAAATGGATTCTGAACTATCTCGACGCGAGACAGGCGCAACGGAAGCAGGTCTCCGGCCCCGTCTGCAACCCCTAGATTTCCGAAGCCCCGCCCGCGATTTGTCTCAACATTCTTAATCATCTCCAGGCCCACACGCAACCACAACCACTCTACCCCATCCACAACGCACTTGAAATGTCACACTCACACAATGCAGCACTAGCACTAGCAGCTACGTTTGGCAGCCGATACGACGGAACGATTTACTGACATAGGGTACCTTCGAGGGCATCATTCGCGTTGGCGGCATGCGCACGTTGTTTCTGCATAATGGTCTCAAGCCTGAGGTTCGTTGGCACCAGAAGGAGACGTGGCAGGCCTAGAGACATCTGGAGCACCAGGCGGAAGTCCTTGCACTCCAGTGCTGCCAAAGCCACCTCCACCACGAGCTGTGTCATCGAGCTCAGTGACCTCTTGGACATCAGGGGTGTAGATGCGCTCGAGGATGAGCTGGGCGACGCGGTCACCACGCTCCACTGAAAATGGTTGGGAGCGATTGCAGCAATAGTCAGTGTTGTCTATACTACCATTTAATGCCCTTGCCAAGTGTTTTGGAACGCCACATGCACCGCATGTCGCAGATGGTCGCGTCAACGGCATTGCGCGATGGTGGCATGGGCTTCAGAGCGCACCCTTGAAATCCTCGTCGGCGTGGTTGAATAGAATCACGCCGACATTACCACGATAATCTGCGTCGATGACACCGGCGCCCGTGTCGATGAAGTTCTTCCATGCAAGTCCCGAACGGGGTGCTGAAAAGGCAAAGCAAGCATGGAGTCAGCAACAACTAGAACCAACATGTATCTATTGACGTATTCTCCAACAAGGACGAAGCGGGATAAGTGGCACACCGATACGTCCGTAGCAGCCCTCGGGGACGATGATGGCTAGATCCGTTTTGACGAGGCCTTTGCCGCGGGCTGGGATGACGCACGGATGGGCAGCGGAAAGGTCGTAGCCTGCAGCGAGCGAGGTGCCACGCATCGGGAGCTTGGCGAACTCGGACAGCCTGAGGTCGAGAAACAAGATTGTGAGCGCAAGCTTGGGCGCGACAACACCTTGAGCCCTGAAGCAGAGGCCAGATGGCGTACCTCTTCACGATGAGCTGGCCAGAAGGCTCTGCACGCTGCATCTTTGAAGGCGGCTGATCAATACCTGCGCGCCAAGCGGAGGGATGGGGTTCAAGCATGGATCTAGAGCCCCCGTCCGAGGTGGAGAGCACACTCACCGATCGTAGAGGTCGCAAGCGCCGCCATGAGAAGAGGTCTGAGCGTCGTGAGTCCGGCGCACCTGCGGGGCGAACAGGATGCCGGCAGCGAGGCGGAAGCCTTCTCCGTTTTGTTTCCCGCCTTCCTCGTACTCCTACGAGTAGCGATAGAGCGATATACCTCATCTGCTTTTGCTACGGTCAAGGATCCTGGAGGCCATGGGCAAAAGGTGAGGCAGGCGAGAGCTGTGAGTGTAGGAGTACTCTAAAGTACCTGTGTACTCCTACTAGAGTAGTCTAGAGCTCTATGTGTGCACCCTAGATGGGAAATACGGTGCTGGGGCCTGCAAATACAGCCAAATACGGATGTATTTGGCCTCCGCCTCCGGCCTCCGGCCAAATACATTTCAAATACATTAATACATTCGAGGCCTACAACCCAGGACGCGCTTCAAATATAGCCAAATACATATGTATTTGATCTCTGGTCAAACAGGGTAAATACGTATTTCGTATTTCCCATCTAGGGTGTGCACTCTCTATCTCTATCTGCCTATCGTCTTCTGTTCGGATGCCGGATGGGTAGAAGGCCTTAATTAAAGGAGAAGATTGAAGATTCATTCTCATTCTACTACTACTACTACGGCACTACAGCACGCGCACAGACAGCCTACCAATGGACAATGAAGACCCTCCCATCCCCATCCCCATCCCCATCCCCTATCCCCCATCCCATCCCCAACTTCCATTTCCCCAATTTAAGTTGCCAATTTGCCGCGGGCCGCGGGGGCAAACAAACAAACAAAACGGCGAGAGACGAGCCCATAAATAAGCCATAAGCCATACATAAGTATGAGTTATCTTATGCCATAGGAGCTCGCGAGTAGGAGCGCAAAATATAACAATAGTCAATAGTCAATAACTAAAGGCAAAGGCACAAACAAAAACAAAGGCCGCAAAGGCACTACAAAGGGGGTCGGGGTCGGGGAGAGGGAGAGGGTGTGTGTGTGGACCTGTGGCACATGGTGTGGACCCGTGGCCCGTGGCCCGTGGCTTGTGGACCCCTCTTTCTCTTTTTCGTCGCCAAAGTCCATTGTTCAAGACGCAAGACTGCAAGTGCAATACGGGCGAGATCGAGATCGAGATCGAGAGCAAGGGCCAAAAAGACCAAAGACCAAAGCCAAAGAAGCAAAGAAGAAGAAAAAATAAAAATGAAAGAACAGACTGTGACTGTAAACTGAAGATGCAAAAGCAAAAGCAAAAAAAGCAAAAGCAAAGAGGGTGCAACTCGAGGTTCCTTTTTTTTGTCACGCCCCTCCCGGCTTTTTAGGTATATAATTTCTACCGACCCCTAACATCGCCCCGTCGGCACCTCCGTGGAGTCCACCGTGGTAGACGCCAGCTACGTCGGCGAGGGTCGGTACCGCATCGCGAGGGCGGCGCCTCGTGCACGGCGAGCGCCGGGTCCTGCCGCTCGGCGACGGTGGCCGCCGCCCAGGCGGCGAGGAAGGCCTCGAGCTTCTCGTCGGGCACGTCGACCGCGAGCGCGCGGTGCGCCCAGCGCACGAGGTGCGTGTGGGCCGCCGCGCGGCGGCCGGGGCGAAAGTAGCCGCGCGTGTGGTCCTTGACGAAGAAGGCGGAGAGGTGAGTCATCGCCGGACGCGGACGTGGGCCGCCCTCGCCGAACCGCAAACTAATGCACAGGCGGCGTCGGCGGCGCCGCGGCGCCGACGAGGCCTCGACCCGCCCGCGAGCGAGGTGGCCGCCGAGACGCACGACGGCGGCGCGGTCGTGCCGGAGAGCACGCTTCCGCAGCCGCGCACCCTGAGAAGGTCCTGAACCCCAGGTCGCGCACGTAAGCGGGAAGAGTGGCGGTCTGCAGCGCCGTGCACCCGGAAAAACAGTCGTCCGGCAGCGCCAGCAGCGTTGCTGGCAGCCTGACCGCCGTGAGCGCTATGCAGTGCGAGAAGCAGCGCGGTAGCAGCTGCCCGAGCCCCTCGTGCAGCGTCAGCGTTCTGAGAGCCGCGGGGTTCACCGCGGTGCACGGCTGTGCGCGGCAGCAGGCGTCTGCTCGCAGCGCGGTGCACCCGAGGAAGCAGTTCTCCCCAATCTCGCGCAAGAGCGCCTCCGCGGCGGCTCGGCACGGCTCCAGCCGGTGCGCGCGCGTGCCCGGCCGGCGTGCGTCGTCGAGCGCCACGCTCAGCGGCAGGTAGCGGCCCATCCGCTCGTCGTCGACGGGCGCCGCCGGCCCGGCGGGCGCGCGCAGCGCCTCGCGCACCACGCGCTCGGTGTCGCAGCCGCCGCAGTGGACGAGCAGGCAGGCCGGGCGGTCGGCAAGCCGCCAGCGCGCGAGCTGAGCGCAGGCGTGCGCCACGACGGCCTCGTCGGACCCGAGCGCCTCGCACGGCAGGCCCCGCGCGCCGCCGCAGTGCGGGGGCGGCTCCCAGGGCGCGACGGCGCACGCGCGCACGTCGTAGCCGCGCATGCGCAGCGCCTCGAACAGGCAGGCGCCGCCCGGCGCGCGGAAGGCGTCCTCGAGGGCGCGCGCCTCGTCGGTGTGCGTGCAGCTGGCGCGCGGGAAGAAGACGCTCTGGTCGCGCAGGTCGCGCAGGTGCGGCAGCTGCGCGAAGGCCTGCTCGACGAGCGTGCCGGGCACGCCGTCGGCGAGGTGCACGACGAGCAGGTGCGACATCCCGCGCGCGGCCGGCCGTCCCCTTTGCCGAGATGGCGCGAAAATGTTGACGACGAGGGCTACCAGGGCGCGACGGTGATCGAGCCGACGCCCGGCTTCTACGACACGCCGGTCGCGACGCTCGACTTCGCCTCGCTCTACCCGTCGATCATGATGGCGCACAACCTCCACATGGGGGGCACTTGCGGAAAAAACAACCAAACCTGAGGTTGCACCCTCTAAAAGCGCGGACGAAGGAGGAAGGGCCTTGGAAGGAGCTAGAAGCACAGACTTTAGCTACTGCTGTAGAGACTGTGCTTAAGCTTATATACCCATATTCGATGTGGGACCTACTAGCGAGAACGTATCGAGTTATGATAATGAGCTGTAGAATCAGGCTAGCAGCGACGCAGGGATGGAATCGGCGATCCCCCACGGTATGCTGGTGATACTTCTATTATTAAACTTCTTATATCGGGAACGCAGGGCGGTGGTCGGAAGGGGGGGAGGGGGGGGGGGGGGGCGGGGGCGGGGGGGGGGGGGGGGGGGGGGGGGGGGGGGGAGGGCGCGGCGGAGGGAGTTCTCGCGCCCCCGCCGGACGCCCCCCCCCCCCCCCCCCCCCTCCCCCTCGCTCTCTCGCGCGCGCACCGCCGCGCCTCTTCAACCCCAACCCTTCTCCCTCCCTACCTCCCCTCCCTTTCCTCCCTCGCTTCGGGCCGTGGACGCCCCCCACTCGTGTGAACTTCCCCGCCGCCCCATGGCCGGGACAGCCTCCACGACGGTCGAGGACCTGATCGACTACGCTGGGCTCAGGGATATTGCCGAAGAGGTCGGCATCGTCCATGCCCACCAGAGCGCGCCCAATGCATTAGGAAGCTCTACTCCGAGCCGGGTGCCTGCGGAAGCAGCCACACCTTCGTCATACGGGTGAGTGAGGATGCGGGGAGCGCGCTCTCCGCATGTGTTGCAGTGAGTGGGATCTGACCAATATGACAAGTTCTGATCCGCATCAACCCAACCCACCCTCAACCTCTAACCTCCTTTCGCAGCGACGTCAGCAAAGCGAACTGTGCTCACGCTAATCAGACTGTGTCGCCGGTACGATTGCCTTCCTACGGGGGATGTGGACCGTCAGTGCCCGAGAGTCTCACAGGTGCGTCGCAAGACTGGTCACGTCCTGCGTGAGACTGGCGTGCGTGATGCGGCGCAGCATCGCGCAGCTACCACGAATGGGATTCAGTTGTACATGTCTGAGCCACCCTGCTCATGGCCGTGATAGTCAATTGGGGACGCTCATTGCAGAGATGCCTGTCCGTCTTCCCGTCATTCGCAGGCATAGTGTACGCTTCAAGCGATAGCAAGGAGAAGAAAAAAAGGTCACAGCGTGGACATGGCGGCAAGGGCGGCGATAAAGGGCTGCGCCATTTCAGTATGAAGGTTTGCGAGAAGGTGGAGCAAAAAGGCCGAACAACATACAATGAGGTTGCAGACGAGTTGGTGCAAGAGTTTGTCAACGCGGGGATGGTTGGTGGCGGGGATGGTGAGGACGGCGAGACGCAATACGACGAAAAGAATATACGGCGACGCGTCTATGATGCTCTCAATGTGTTGATGGCGATGGACATCATCACCAAAGAGAAAAAGCAGATCTTGTGGCGAGGGCTACCTACCAACACTCAACAAGAGGGAACACGGATGCAGATGGATATCGCCTCGCGAGAGGAGCGTCTCAACAAGAAACGACTCCACTTGCAAGAACTATTGACACAGCAAATATCCTTCAAGAATCTCATCAAGCGCAATCAAATGCGCGGTGGCAGTGGCTCGACTGATCATGCTCGCTCAATGGCCAATGGTGCTAGCAGCGTCACTGACCCTCGAAGTTCAGACGTTGCGAATGCGGATCGAATTCCCCTGCCATTCATCATAGTGAACTCGGGGAAGGAGACCGTGATTGACTGCGAGATGGCGGAAGACAAGCAGGAGATCTTCTTCAACTTCTCGGTGCGTAGAGCTTTTCCGGCACTGCCCGCTATTTTTGAATTATCACGAGCCATTTCAGCATGATCCTACGTGCCTGTGGCTCTTTGCAGCGTGAAGCCCTTTAACCGCACCGCCTCTGCGCAGCCTTGACGTCTCCTAAATTCCTACGTATGTCGTCGCTGTTTAGGCTCCATTCGAAATTCATGATGATAACGAAACCCTGAAGAGGATGAGGATGCAGTATTGCCCTGTGTTGAGCGATATTGCCACTATGGTGCCCAGTGATTTGGTGTCCTTCACGACGACTTGGCAGGAACAGCAGCAGGCCCTAGAGGCGCAGGCGGGAAGACCCATCCCTGGGACAGAAGTATCAAGGCAGGGGATGTATCCCCACGGGACGGGCAGCTGAGACACCAACTGATGTGCAACCCACGCCGTGCATCACGAACCAACCCGTGCGGGAGGAGGCGCCAGGGAGATCATGCAGGTGTTGATCATGTGTGCTCACATTCACGGGGAGAATGCTGCCCGTTCTTCTGGGCTCACAACGCCTGGAGAGTATGATGTGGTCGGGAGGCCCACATCAAGTTCTCGACTTTCAGCTTGACGCTGGGCTAGATGTGAAAATATTATGTTGTGAGACGAACCTCGAGTCTCGGCGAGACAAGGCGTCGAGGCGGTGGCCAAGCTCATTTGGCTGAGAACAAGACGTAAAAAAGCACCATCCAGCTGAGTATATGGATTTGTAACTAGGCGCCACCCTTGTTCTTTCGATCTAACTAGCTATATGATCTACGTCAAATATCAACCTCACCCGGGGTGTGTTTGGCCTCGGGTGTTGGTTGGATGTAGATGTATGGTGTAAATTCGGGCCAAGCAAGTACTCGTGCCATGCACGTCGTGTCATACTCCACGTACATGACAAAATGGCGTTATGTTTATGGGCGCGGATTGAATGCCATCGTTCTGAACTAAGTTTATACTTAGTTCGCCCATGCGGGGGTCACGAGCCCCCCCCCCTCTCTCCGCTCCTCCCCTGCCGTAGGGGAGGAACCACCCATGCTCCTGGCATGCCTGATGGCTTGCCAGGAGCACACTGCCATGCTGACCCACTCTCCCACTGACAGGCACGCCTGGATCGCTCGTCCTGGCCCCTCGTGGCCAGCCCATCGCTCCAACCCCCCCTCCCCCCCTGTTCGACAGGCCGACAGATGCAGACTGGGGGCCCCAGAGGCTCAGGAGCGCTAGCGAGGGAGAGGCAGGGGAGGCCAGGGCCCAGCCCCAGCCTCCTCTGCCCCCTGAGCTGGCCTTCAGGAGCCTCCAGGGGTCGCCAGCAAGCAGCTGCAGGCCTGGCGCAGGCACGCCATCGCGCGTGCCGCAGGAGAGAGGAGAGGGAGCGCGGAGAAGGGGGTGGGCGGAGCGAGAGCTCCGCCCACCGAAAAATAGGTAAGTCCCGCACCTGTTTACAGGAGAAGTCGGGACTTAGGACGCCGCCAGCCCGGTAGGCGTAGGAGGAGAAGGGGAGAACGGATCACCGGGGGGGGCGCGGGCCACCGACCATATCTAAGCCCTTTTCCCCTATCCCCCAAGTAGTGCACGGGGGGAGTCGCCTGATGGCGGGGGGGGAAGGGCCGGCAGAGTGGGGGTGTAGAAAGATTTGCTGCGTGAGTAGAAAGTAGAGGGTCCACGGCCGCGTGTGCGGTGAGACTATTATTCAGAAATTAATTACAACACGGGGAACTGTTCAATTGTAATTGTGAGCGCGTACCTTACACGAATATTCATGCCTACAGCCTTCAGATGGGCAGGAATACAACAAATTAATACCTTGCCTTAGACCGTAGACGAGCTCACAGAGTAATTGGTAATTGGATTGGATCAATGGTCATACATTATTTTAATGTTTCTATACGTATACGTTGTTTGGCAACACACTCAGAGCGCACACATTATTACTGCTAAAACGATCTCGAACACATCAACCCATCAACCCACCACCCGCTTGTTGTAGCGGCTCATCGAAGAGGCTTGCAAGTGATCCGAGAGGACTGTCGCATCCGCGATCGACCTTTTTGTTTTAGAAGTTGTTTGCGTTTCTATGTTCCCTCCCTGCAGGCTAGCCACGAGTCACCGTCGCAGTGTCCTACATTCGTCCATTCGCCCTTGTTGCCCTCGCCTCCTTTGTCGCCTCCTTTGTCGCCTGCTTGCCCCTCACCTGGCTTACCTCCTTGCGTGCTCCTCGCGTTTTAGGCTAAGTCGCGCGATCAGGTATCGCCGGTGCAAGGAACCGCCCCCATGTGTGACCCTGATTCCCCCTCAGGTGTTGGCCGTTGGATTATACCGTGGCGCTATTTTACTTCGGTCTTCATCAAATCACTTAAGGGTTTTCGAAAGATTCCCTCCTTATTCCCGTGCGTAACTGTCGCCCCGTCGGATCGTCCGTCGCCCCGTCGCTCTCTTGTCGGCATTCTCTTCCTTGTTCGATCTGCCAGCGGGTTCCTATGCGTTCCGTGATAGGGATACGTTAGTGTCCCGGATGGGACAACAGGTACAAGGTCAACAGGTTTCGGGGGCCTCTTCCTATTAACAGGACATGTTAACAGGTCGCAATAGGTCCGTAACAGGTCAAAATAAAACTCATTTTACTAATATTATAGATGTATCAGTATGTGATTTATAACATGAATATGAGTGGCTTCTTACTTCTGAGCTTAGTTACTATTACTAGGGAGAGGAAGGGATCTGAGATGATTTGGGCGTGGCTACGATAGCGGTACCTATAGTATAGGCCTATAGCCACGCGCGAGGCGAGAATATTGAAAGGTTTTTTTTTACCTGTTACCTATTAACAGGTAACAGGTCTGGTAGGCCTCTTGACCTCTTAATAGAACCTATTAGAAGCCTATTGTCCCATCTATCTGGGGTTAGTGTGGAGAGTGTTGACGTGAGTGTAGTGTCATCTCGTCGGTCCATCGGCCCCTAACCGTCTGTCGTCTGTCGTTCTTCGTTCGTCGCTCTCGTTCTCGTTCTCGTTCCCGTTCTCGTCCCTCGTTCTCAACACTACCTCAATACCAGACCTCTCCAAGCCCTCAGCCTCAGCCTATCCAACCCGATCCGCCCAGCCATGTCCGCTCCGTCGTCGCGCTCGCCCTCGCCCAAGCCCGTCCTCCCGCCTTTCTCTGCTGAGGAGGTGGTCCAGCCCGTCATTGGCCACCCCCCAACTTCCGCCGCGCCTCTCGCCGCTTCCCTTCCGTCCCTTCTGTTCCCATCTGAGGCAGTGGTAACCTCGGATCCGTCAAGGACACACGAATGTTGCTGACCATACATCACACGGAGCAAAGAAAACATACGCTCACACGAGGCTGAGTTCGGCAAGATGCTAAAAGCCACACGAGCGGCGGATGCCGCCCATGATGCCGGAAACGATTTGTTTTGCGCATGCCACCATGCGAGCATGCGAGCACGGCATCCGAAAAGTCGTCAACGTCTTCCGTCTTCCGAGTTGATTGCCGCATGAGACGCCGCGGCTACATAGACAGGTAATTGGGCCTTTAGAAGTGCGGGATCAATCCCCCCCTCATCATGAGGCATGCCTAAAGGCTAAAGGGGTGAGCAATGCTGCCCCCGCCCCCCCGCCTCGCCTCGCCTTTTAGCATGTTCACGGGAGCGTAGCCCAAATTTCGTTGGTTTCCCACCCAAATTTCGTGCACTTTTTTTTCTCGTTGAGCGAGCCCAAATTTTGCAAAACATTTCGCGAAAACCTGGCCGGGCTCGAACGATGCGAGCATCGGAGGCGCTTGTTCGACTTCAGCATTCACCTCCGTGTCCTCCTCCTCTTCCTCCATGTCATCGGCCTCGGAGAGCCACTCGTCGTCGATCTACGAACAGGAAGGAGGAAAGCGCGGAGTGTGAGGTGGTGAGTAACACGCATGCGCGCACCCATGCCCATGCCCCCTCCCGGCAGCACACCTGGGCGACGATATGGGACTTGAGCACCCACTTCTTCTTCTTCTTCTCAATCGTCGAGTAGAACTCCACCTCAACCTTGTCCTTCCCATGCAATGTGCCCTCGCCCATGGCCATGATCATGCACTCACCCATGGTCTCGTGCTCGACGCGCTGCCCGACCTTCAGCTTCAGGTGGGAGATGTCGTCATCGCTGTCCGCGCCGGCGGTGAGGTCGATGCCTTCGCCCTCCTCGTCCTCGTTCTCATTTTCCTCGTGGGCCTCGATATTGTTGGTCATATCGGAGATGCGATCGCCCTCAGGCGCGCGCGCCGGGGAACTGCTTGCGCTGTTCCTGCTAGACGATGTGGCGCGGCCCGAGCGACGACGCTTTCTAGCACCTGAAGGCGAGGGTGGGGCGGAGTGGCATGTCACGAATGCATTCGTGACGGCGCGGGCCGGCGTGGCAGCTCAAGCCGGCAGGCCCGGGGAGAGCCTCGCCTGGCATGCTCTCTCGCTCGCTCCTCGCCCCCCCCGCGCCCCCCCGCGCCCCCCCTTTATCCCGCTGGCTCCCGCCCAAATATGTACCGGCGCCCGGGCCCGTGCCACCCAAATATGTAGTAAATACGTCGACATATCAGTTTGCCAGAATCGTACCCAAATATGTAGTACGATATGTACATATTATGGCCTACCCCTAAATAGTAGTAGATCATATCCATATCCATATCCTCTCTCCTCGCTCTCCGCCTGTCTCTCTCCGCTCTCCGTTCTCCGTCCGTCCTGCCGGGTCACGAGTTAAATTTGGCTCGGATTCAGCAGGCGACGCGGAGCAGCAGGCGCTCTCCTCGACTCCCTCGCCCCCCCCCCCCCCCCCTTCCTCTCGCCCATGCGCCCCTCGCTGCTGCTGCTGCTCTGCGCGGGCGTCAGCTCGCTCGGGCCGCGCACGCTCGCACTGCGGCTTCCTGGCAGCTCACCACGCCTCGTTCTTCTTCATATGTCCGGCAGCACGCGCCGCCGGACGGGTAATAAGCAGGCGCGGCGTGCAAAGCTCCAGCGCGATCTCGAGCAGTCCCCAGCGCCACGCCTGCCTGATGGGCCGCCCGAGAACGACCCGGCCACGCCGCTTGCCATTGCCGCGGCGCAGGCAGGCGATGACCGCAAGGCGCAGCAGATCACTGCGCTCCGAGTGAGCCACCTCACCTCGGCCACCAACTACTTTGTCAACATGCAAGGGTCGAGCCGGGCGCAGATCGATGCCATCGTGAAGAATGTGGAGGTTGAGATGATGGAGCGATTCTCTCTGACTGGCAACCGGCAGGGCAAGTCGTCGAGTGGGTGGGTGTGCCTCGATTATGACTCGATCGTAGTCAATGTCTTCTCTCCGGAGGAGCGCGAATTCTATGGCATCGAGAAGTTTTGGTCGGCTGGCCAACAACTTGATCTGAGCGACTTAGTTTCGCCACCAGCATCCGCCGGTGAAGCCGAGTTTGAGAACAGCTGGACACTTGATGGAGACGACGATGACGACGACTGGTCCCTCGGGTCTGATGACTGGGCTCTCGGCGGCGAGGACGACTGGATTATTTCTGGGTTTTCGGGTGTTAATGAGGGTGAAGAGCAAGGCTTGCTTACCGACCAACAACTCGATGAATGGTCTCTCGATGAGAGTGATGCAGATGCCTGGGAGATGAGCGCAGAGGAGTGGACTTCTCCAGGCGCCCGTCTGAATGGCGCAGGCGACGAGGATGCAGACAGCGAGGACGGGCTGGGAGGAACTGAGCCGGCTGGGGGGCTCGCAGGAGAGCGGGATGACATGGACGACGGTGCTGACCCTGAAGTTGATGATGAAGTCGAGGAGGAGGACTGGGCTCTCGGTGACGACAAACTTCGGGTGCGTTCAGCTTCTATTGCCTTGGCCCTCCAGTACATCGCAGCTTGCAGATCTTCTAACCGCGTCAGTCGTGTGAGAGAACCTTGTGGGCAACCAGCTTCCCCCGCATTTCCTCCCGCTGACAGTCTGCTTGTTTTCTGAGCAGGCGCTGATTGAGGGTGCCTTGAGTGAGGACGACTCTGACTTGAATGACACTGATGAGGTATCTCAGCGATATCAGTAGACGTCTTGGTCATTGATCTCGTGCTTCTCTGACAGTTCCGCAGGCAGAAGTTTCTCAATGTCGTGGTGGTGTCTCTTACAACTCTTTGCGCTTGCCCACCCATTATCCGCTCGTCACGACATCATTCCACGCGCAATCATGCCTCGATTCCATGGAGGTGTCTCGGACAACTCTTTGAACTCGCTCAACGTGTTGCCATATTCTTCAAGGCACCCTTGATGGAGCAAAGCATGGGATGCTCCACCGGGGGCAGGGGGGCAGACCGTGCGATCGGATTGGACGACCGTGCGATCGAATGGGACCTTTCATCCATATTGGACCTTTCATCTACCAAAGGTGGCTGTACTCAAGCAAGTAAACTTACCAGCTTTTGCAAGATCCTGACAGTGCATTGCCCAACATGCACCGTTTTTAAATTACAATCAACAAAATGCGGCGTGCAGATTTGTGTGATACGAGGTCACACTCATCTTCTCCTTGCCACACCATTGCTCCTCGTTCTGCTGGCGGAGACCGCACACGTTTGCAAGGTTGTCATCATGGCCGTGCGGTCGGTGCTGTTCGCCTTGTGATTTTGTGTCGGTTTCGGGTACAATTTAGTTGTTCCACACAAGAGGCTGTCGTCAACTTCAACTTGCTATGAGAAACCTACTGGGTTCGCCCCGTCGCCTCTTCTATTGTTTGCTCTTGTTTCGAGCGTGGCGATGAGTTGTCGTGTTGCTTTGTGGTTTGTAACATCTTGACCATCAACTACGTCCTTTGTAGATGGTTCGCGTGGGGGAGGGCACACTCCCTCCCCCCTCTCCCGGCCCACCTTGTGTTGTATTCCTGTCCATCTGAAGGCTATATGAATGAATGTTCGTGTAAGGTACGCGCCCACACTCACAGTTGAACGGTTCCCCGTATTGCTACGCATGCACAAGACACACAGATTGAGATTTCCCATGGTCTCAAGTCCAGGTTTGCAGATTTTGGTCTCGAAATTTGCGATTCGAATTTTGTTTTTGCTGTTACGATAATTGTTGGCTCGTTTAAGGTCTCGCTTTGGATCCATGGGTTAATCCTCCTCTTCTAGGTCTCTGTTGTATTCCTGCCCATCTGAAGGCTGTAGGCATGAATATTCGTGTAAGGTCTCAATGTAAAAAAGCGAATCTTAATCTTGATAAGCCTATACCGGCGCGTCCGCCGCGCAGGCCAAATAATGCACAAGCATACGACGGCGCATTGCTTTTTCTAGCGCTCCGCCTAACTATTGACCATTGATAATGAATAAACAATCACAGCATTTAGTATGAGAATGGCTTGTGCAAACACCAACCACGCTCACGGTGATTTGGCCCGGTGGGAGTTCTATCCCATGTGCCACGCAACGGGTGAGGTACAAGCAGCACAGACCACTTCTGGTACAACTCAAACTTAGCATGTGGGGTTGCGGAACGGAGGCTTAGCCAAAGTGCACTCGTGGCACTGGCGGCGCACATGCACATGCCACGGAACGCACAGGAACCTGCTAACAGACCGAACAAGGAAGAGAATGCCGACAAGAGAGCGACGGGGCGACGGACGATCCGACTGGGGCGACAGTTACGCACAGGAATAAGGAGGGAATCTCTCGAAAACCCTTTTATTTAAGTGAGTTGATGAAGACCGAAGTAAAATAGCGCCACGATACAATCCAACGGCCAACACCTGAGGGGGAATCAGGGTCACGCAAGGGGGCGGTTCCTTGCACCGGCGATACCTGAACGCGCGACTTAGCCTAAAAACGCGAGGAGCACGCAAGGAGGTAAGCCAGGTGAGGGGCAAGCAGGCGACAAGGGAGGCGACAAAGGAGGCGAGGGCAAAGAGGGCGAATGGGCGAATGTAGGACCCTGCGACGGTGACTAGTGGCTAGCCTGCAAGGAGGGAACATAGAAACGCAAACAACTTCTAAAACAAAAAGGTCGATCGCGGATGCGAGATGCGACATCGGCCCCATAGCCACTCCAACGGATGGCGATGTGGTTGGTGCTGCCGCGCCGAACCATGTCCACGACTTTGTCCACCTGCCAGTCGCCGTCCAGCGCCGTGCTCGAAGTGAGCGGCCGCTTGGTACGTGCGTGTGTAAAAGGAGGCGTAGCTCGAGTCTCGAGTCAGAGAATAGATGGGGTGTTAGGCTGGTGCATGCGGGTTTGTGAGATATGGGCAAGTAGGTGTATGGCCGTCTGTGCATCTACAAAATTCGCGCTGTGGAGCACGGGCTGGCTCCCCCCCCCTTGCGGGGTGCGAGCGCGCATGCGCGAACCAACCCCCCAGAGGCGTGTGGGCCCGCCAGGTGCAAGGAGGAACGGCCGCAGGACTCCCAGGGGGTGTGGGAGGGCGGCGCACACCTGAGCGTGGCATGAGGCTTGCTGATGTGGCCTCCGAGGTGACCGGCAACCTCGGCAGCCCTCCGACCGGGGCGGCCGCCACCGTAGACCCTACGCTTGGCTCGTCCGTAGCTCATCCGGTGTGTGTGGCTAGGAATGCTAGCCAATCGTGATATCATGATGCTCTACAACTCCGTGTGATTCATAATCATACTTGTTAATGGTAATGGGTAATGGTGCTCGGGAGTCTTCTTATCAGTGCACTCTTTTCTCTCGCTACATAGACCTAGGAGTAAAGTATAATACTACGTAGCCATAGAGTGATAGAGTGCTCTCCTCACCGCAGCCGATGGTTTCGGCCTCTCCGCTGCACGTCCCGCCCGAGGACACCTCTGGTTCCATTCGTTTGATCTAGGGTACCCTAGAGAAGAGTGGGAGTATAGAGGATTACGGGTGAAATGTGGATGCCGCTGGCAAGCCCTAAACCTCCCCACCAGCTCCTTCACGCTTGATGTACACACCCTGATTATTCCTCGTATATTCCTATCCTCCTGCTCCACACACACTCAAGGCCGGCCGGGCCTCCTAGTGTAAGGTTCTCCTAAGTAGAGTAGAAGATGCCGTCCCCCAGAAGAAGAAGTCGGCCCTCCCCCCCTTCCCCTTCCCCCTATCTCCCCTCCCCAGTTCTCCCCTCTCCTCCTGTCTCTCGCGACGTGTCTTCTCTCTTCCTTCGTCTCACTCGTCTCGCCCCTTTTCCTCCGCCCCCTCGCCGCCTCCCACACCGCGCCCCCCCCTCCGTGCTCCGTCTCCGAGCCCCAGCCTGCGTGGATACACCACAACACCACTCGCCTCGCCCGTCTCGCGGATGGAGTCGTCTCTCTGCTGCCGACCGCCGCTCCGCCGGCCGCTGTTGTGCATGGCGGGAGCGGAGCCACGAGAGGCGCAACAGGCACCAGAGTCGCGATGGTCGCCCCAGCCGACCACCACCCTGGCGCAGAACGCCGCTTCCGCATCGGCCGGTGCGGTCCTCACATCTCTCTTCGTCACGCCCCTCGAGGTGCTGAAGGTGTGCAAAAAGACGGCGCGGGAACACCGTGTTTTGCACCACCAGTGTGCGTGTGGTGAGGGCGGAAGGGTCATGCCGAAACTCACAAGTACCGCCCTCACCCTCACTCGCTTTGCGCGTGCTATTTCCTGATGTGGCTTGTGCAGGTGCGCCAGCAGGCGTGCGGCAGTACAGCGAGGTGCAGTTTGGGCATCATCACTCGTGGAATAGTCCAGACCGAAGGCGTGTTTGCGCTTTGGTCTGGGCTACGGCCCACACTCATCATGAGCATCCCAGGTGCGAATTTTCTGGTTAGCCCTTTCCAAGCAGCTTGCAGGCGAAGATGGCGTAGTACATGCTCTAGTTGGCTGTGGCTGGGTACCAGCCTTGCGCAGTCAACTGTAACTTTCACCTGGTCTTCAGCAGCCCGATTGCGGTGTGAGAGCCAACTAGACTGCTCACCTCTCGGGCTTCTCCTTGTCCCAGTGCCCTGGGGTACAGTTGTTCGCCATTCACAACGCACCTTTATCCTCAGGCACGGTTCTCTACATGTCCGCCTACGAGGAGATTCGCAGCTTGCTGGCCTCGTCTAATAGCAAGACCACCACGGCCGGATTCACTTGGCTCTCGCCCATGGTCTCCGGCGGCGCAGCACGCATTGTGACGTCAACTGTTGTATCACCGTTGGAGCTGCTGCGAACGCGTCTGCAGGCGGGCCCTTCAGCTGCTTTCATCAGCTCCACCATCGATGAAGCCGCCTCTCCCACTTTGAGCGGAACTCCACGTGCCGCGGTCACACAGGCAGTGATACCAGCACTGCGAGCAGTGGTCGAGCAAGACGGTGTTGCGGGGTTGTGGCGCGGGCTAGGGCCGACGCTCCTACGAGATGTCCCATTTTCGTGCCTCTACTGGCTAGGCTACGAGCGGATCAAGGCCATTGCGGTAGCTAGGTCCTCAGACGGCAGGTAAGATGGGCATTTCCGATTGTGGAGCCTGCGTGCACGTCCGATTACGAGTGCGAGTGATTCTCGTGCGATGGAAGCATGCGATGCGCCATCGACGGAACTCGTCTACCAACACTGTGGCTCCCTTGATCGCTATGCTGGCATGTGCGCTCCCTCAACCATATTACCGATGACCTGCAATAGGTTGTCCCCTGTGACGTCATTTTTCGCCGGGGCGGCCAGCGGTACTGTTGCGGCTTTCGTCACGACTCCCCTCGATGTGATCAAGACGCGCCAACAACTTCGCACGTCCTCCCACACTTCGACCAAGGGCCCATTGAGTCAGGACGTGCCATCCCAACATGCATCTTTCCGCAGCGAACGTATGCCCTCTCGGACCCAAGTAGAGACCAGTGGCGCGTCCGCGGTGATTCGTCCGACTGGTATGCCAACTGGCAATTCTTGGCGCATCGTGACGAAAGGCTACCCGTTGGGTACTGCGGCCGAGATCTTGCATGTCGCACGGACCGAAGGTGTGCGCGCGCTTTTTGCGGGTGTTGGGCCACGGCTTCTCAAGGTCGCGCCGTCCTGTGCAGTTATGATCTGCTCGTACGAGTTAGGGAAGCGGTATTTCGAGACCCGATCCAATCGTCATTGCAGTGATGCTTGACCAACGACCAAATAAAGTCTATGTCCACCTGTGGTATACTCGTCTCGTACTACTACACTACATTTACTACTACTACATTCTCTACTAGCAAATTCGGCATGTGGTGGTGCATGTGCGTGATACCGCAATCCTTCGTCTATGGGATGCATAGGGATCTTAGCTACCTGCTTTCTGCCAAAAATTGCACGGTGAGAAAACGGGGGGGAGGCCAGTCACTCACGGGAATATTGCATTTTCATGTTCCATCCTGTGGCAAGTCCTGAATTACGTGTAGCGATGGCGATGCGATGGCAGCCGTCACTGGCTGGTTGGCTGCCAGAGGACAGCGCGGCCGCCACAGTCATGTACGGCGATGCCCCTTCACGCACTTCACTACATACCGGTCCTTGAATGCACCATGGTTAGGGCCAGGTCAAAGTTTCGCGCCGGACCCCCCAAAGTTTCGCGTGAAAGTTTCGCAAAAGTTGCTCACCGGCTAGCCAAGTTTCACAAAAGTTTGGAGTGATTTCTTCGGATTACGGGTTAGGTTATTGGGTCAAGCTTGCATAAAACCTTTTCCTTCTAAGCAACTCTAGAGAATGAGCCTACAGTTGCTTAAGTGAAGTCCTCAGAGAGCATGAGGAGGTTCTCTATGCGCATGCATTCCAACGTTCCAACATGTAAGAGTGCAACCATGCCACATTCTCATATTCGCACCCCGCGAGATCGCCCTGCTCGGAACGCTCTTTCGGAAAGGTCCAGAACGGGAAAGGGGGGCAAAAATTACGAGTTTTGTCTTGGAAATAGTGCAAACAGCACCCCTAGATACCCCTCAATGACTCAGTGAAGCTTTCCCTGGGGGTCGGGTTCTATTGTCCTGCTTCGAAGGCGCCCTCGCAGGCAATCTCCAAGAGCCAAGAGTGAGATCAGCCTTGCCCTGACACAACTCCACGGACTCGTCTAGAAGAGCCCAGGCAGATATGGGCCGACAACCCCAGAAACGCATCGACACCAACGACTTCCGCCCACTATTCGAAAGCCTAGACGCAACGAAGAACTAGCACCGAGCCACGGACTATCAAGACTGGCGATAGCGATAAAACTGGGAATAGAACACGTCATCAAGCACGAAAGAATTGAGCATGCAAGCGACCAGCAAGGATAAACACCGGGCGCGCGGGATGAAGCTTTCCCTAAACAAGCTCACAGGCGCGCGGCGCGCGGATGACAACAGGCCAAAACAAGCTCAGGGCGGCGGCGTTCAGTCGTAATTCACTGCAGCTATAAGAGCATGCTCGAGGGTGACCTTGGTCAGTGATGGGCGAGTGGAGGCATTGGATGGAAGGGTCTTGTCAATGTTGTCCCCACGGGGGGGGTGTGCGGGTGCTTTGTGTGTGTGGTGAGGTGTGCATGAGGTGGTGCCTCTGAAGCGTATGTTGCTTGTTACAGTGGGGTGTGTGTTGTGCCCATAGGGGCCACCCGGCTGCGGGCCGCGCTGCCGGAGCAGCGCGGCCCTTGCCAGGGCGAGAGGGGCCTCTGCCATAAGGCATGCCCAATGGAAGAAGAAGAAGAAAAAAACTTCTTAATATTCTCGCCGCGCGCGCGACTCTGCATCTTAACTATGCAGCCACGCCCGCTGCCCTCGCCCCCCCTCCACCTGCCTTGCGGCCCGTCCCTCGTGCGCTACCTAGGGGCTGGGTGTGTGGGGTTTCCATCGCCGCGCACGTCGACCTGTCCGAGCCCGCCCCCGTCCAGCTCGAAGCCCTCGCCGACGCCACCTGGGGGGACCGCAACATCTACGGCATCCTCGTCACTTTCGGCGGCGGAGCGATCCTCTACCAGACGAAGAAGCTGGCCCTCGTCGTCGACTCGTCGATGGAAGCCGAGGCCATCGCGTCGTGCAAGGCCGCCGAATGCATCTCCTACGCCCGCGAAATTCTCCGCGCCCTCGACGTCCCGCTCGACGGCCCCACCCTCGTCGGCACCGACAATCTGGCCAACATGCGCGTGGGGTCCCTGCGCTCCGCCTCCACCCGCGCCCGTCATTTCATGCGCCGGTACCACTCCCTCCTCCAGCGCGTCGCCGCCGGCGAAGTGGCGCTTCGCCACGTCGCGTCCGAGCACATGGCGGCGGACTTCCTCACGAAGTGGTTGCCCAAGCGCAAGGCGGGCGCCTGCGTCCGCTACGCGACGAATTCTTGGGCGCACGTCGCCGCCGCCTGAGCCGCTGCACGCCCACCCCCCTTTCTTTTCTCCCCGCCTTCTGCAATGCGCTCGCCCCGGTTCCCGCTTCTCGCATTGGGGGGGGTGTTGCGGGTAGGGGGGGTTGCCCGTTCCCCCTCGCACGTCCCCGTTCATTAGGTCCCCTTCGCGTGACTCCCTCCTCGCCGCCTCGCCCCGGTCCCCCCTCTTTGCATTGCGCATTGCGTTCCTTCTCCCGCCATCGGGCTTTCCCCCGCGTCCCCCTTTCGTTCTTTGTTGTCACGCTCCGACGCCCTTTTCCCGCGTCGGCCCACTGGGCCCGCCCCCTCTCTCTCTCCCCTTCCCCGTTCTCTCCCCGAGTGCCTCCTTGAGTTTCCGGCCCCGTTTCATCCCTCTCTCTTCCCGCGTCTTTTCCCTCCCCGGTGTTTACTTTTCCCGTGAGTGTCCCCCCCCCCCCTTTGTTCTTCGTCCCGCGATCAGCGCCACCGCTCGAGCGCTCCTGTCCCCTTCTCGTCTGCCTGTGCTCTCCGTGCTCGTCACGCCCGTCCTCATGCTGCCCGAGGCCGAACCCTCGGTCTCGCCCTCGGCTGCACGTGCCCTCCCCGATCGTGTCTCTCCGTCTCCTGTGCCCCCTCCCATTTGTACCTCACATGTTAATGTCATGCACAGCCCTTCCACACCAACATGCACAGCAGCCACAGCCCCTCACCACTCATCACACACACAGGTGAGGTGTTGCCAGCAGCCTGCTGCCCCCCATGGGAGAGGCCAGCATGGCTGCCATGGGTGGTGTGGCCGGGGCCACGGGCCGTGTGGCGCGACCGGAGTCGCACGCACCTGCTCGGCCTCGGTGGGCGGACGCGGCCGCTTCGACAGCGGCTGCTCCATGGGCACTGGTGGGGCGCCCTCGGCGGGGGGCCCGAAGGAGAGGGGAGTCGCGGCGGCGCGCTCCATCGCGTCTAAGTATAAACTTAGTTGATATCTTGGATATCTAGATATCTAGGCCGGAAAATCAACTATCTACATCTAACTAGATAGCGCCGGGCACTATCTATATCTAACTAGATAGCAATTTGGCACTATCTACTTCTATCTAGATAGCGCTCTTGGGGGGTAATTCCACGCCCTACTCAATAGGTCTACCCCCCCCTCCCCCAACGCTAGGCCCAAAGTAGTGTACATGGGCCGACCCCCCGAAACCAAACAAAAAGGAACGAGGGGGGGAGCGGGAAGGGAGAGAGATAGGGGCGTGAGCGATGTCGAGCGGGAATCCGATTAAGGAGAGAGTAAGTAGTAGCATTAGCATAGCGGGCATCTTCAAGAATGAGAATGAGAATGTTTTTTTAAAGGCCATAGAGCCACTGTACGGGGAGAGAGGGGGGCGATGCACTCCAGTGCCAGGTTTCAACGCGCGCTCAGGAATTGGCTGAGCACAGGATGGAGGATGGTGGGGTTCGCTAGGATCAGGATAGAACATGAATTATTACTACTATGATTTCTAGTAGTAGTAGTAGGAATAACTTACGGTTGAAAGAGATCAGAAAGGGGCCGCGGGAGTTTTTCTATGAGACACTTAATTTTTGATGGGTGCGCGGGAGCGGCGAACTCCTACCTTCCCTCGCCTTCTCGCCCGCCCGTACGCTCCCTCCCCCCCTCCCTCCCTCCCTCTCCCTCCTTCTCCCTCCCTCTCCCTCTCTCTCTCAACCCCCCTACCCGCCCCCCCTCCCCACCGCCACCCTTCCGCTCCCCGCCCGCCCGCACTCTCTCGAGAGGACCCTCTCGGCGCAAGATGGCGAGCGCGCCCATCTGCACTGCCGCCTTCCTTGGCCTCGCCCTTGTCGGCATGCCCCCACCCCGCGTCAGCCGCACACCCCTCAAGCTGTGGATGTCGCAGCAGGTCTCAGAAGATGAAGCAGTGCAGGCTGGCTATGCAGCAGGAGTTGCTGCGGGTCAGGACGCGGCGCGGGCGAGTGGCTCCTCTGGCCAGGTGAAAAATCGGGGGAGGGCCTTTAGCGTCATCCTCAAGACTAAGCCGCTTGGGCTCCTGCTTGAGGAGAATCCTAGCGGTCGGGGTGTCTCCGTCTCAGAAATTACCAACGGGACAGCGGCAGCACGGAGAGGCGGCATTGAGGTGGGCGACTACGTGATCGGCATCTCTAGTCAGCAGCAGAGCGCAGACTTGACCTGGCTCAACCTTTCTGAGGTGCAGGAGCTCGTGGCTCAGGCTAGGACACCGGTCACGCTCCAACTGCGGCGTGGCGGGCCTGAACCATGGACCATCCAGAGGGATAGCCAAGGACTCTCAGTTGATGACATGATTGACGAGACCCGACGCGAGTTTGGCACTTTGCTAGATGATGAGTAAGTCAGCAGCCTCCCACTCAGTCGGCACCTTCTCACCTTAATCACGCCGTCAGGGGCTGGCGTCGATCAGAATGGTGAAGCGGCGTTGTGCATCTCGTGGCCACACTCCACCTGTAGTAAAATGGATGGGAAATCAGCGACCGCTGAGCACCGCCACCCCTCGCATCGGCAGCCAGGAGGACGCGCTACGCGCTGCGTTTGCCGCCATAAAGGAGGAGGAGGTCCGCTCAGCGAAAGAGAACGCAGGAGCAGGAGGATTTGAGTCGATCGCTCTCCGTTCGGCAAGCAAGCTCTCATATGAGTTGCGTGCCTTCACCCTCGGAGTGCAGGTGAGCAGCCACCTCACGCCATGCCTCTCAACCGTATGCTGGTGTCCTCGACCCACACCCCTGCCGCCCATTCCTTGGTCTGCAGGAGTCTCTTGCGCGAGTCGTGCAACTTGCAACAAATCGTGCCCTCCTCGATTCCAAGGTAGCCATCAAAAGTGCGGAGTACTTGCTGCGCCGCGCAATTTTTGATAGTGGGCGTGTGCTGGCTGCGGGACGAGTGGCACTCGCCCTTGGCGCCGCGCCCACAGATGCTGATCGCAAAGCTCAAGCGGAGGTGTCCCCATTCGCGGCCCGGCTCTCAAAAATCAACAACGTACGGCAGCTGGGCAGAGCCTCGACAGAGAGCCAGCGCGCATTGGGCGCCGCCATAGAAGAAGAGGAAAAGACGCGGGAACAACTATTGGCCGAGAAGGCCGCTGCAGAGGAAGCACTCCGCCGCGAAGCAGCTGATCTCTTGCGCGAAGCAATTGGCGGTATCGAGGAATGGGTAAGGGAGGCACGAAGGCGTGAGGAGCAGCGATCCAAGCAAGAAAGACAGGATGTAAATACCTCAAATGGCGCGGCCGCGACGCCTAGTAGAGGCCCCAACTGGCTCCGGCTGCAGCAGCGAGCTCGCGTCGTCGGCGGCGAGCTCGGCGCAGCGCTCAGTATATCGCTGGAGGAGCTGCGTTCCGACTTCTCAGCCTACGTGGAATTAGATGCGCAGGGGCAGCTACCAACGCTAGTAGAGGAAGCCGAGGATGCTGCAGCAGCGGCCACAGGCTCGTTGCGTGGCGGCGGCATTGGAAGTGTCCTGAACAATGGGATGCTTGGTGGCCTGTCTGTGGGAGACGACTCATCAAAGCGTCGAGAGCGCGCAGCGCGTCTCGAAACGGACCTCGAGATAAAGAAGGCGAAGTTGGCCGCCACAGTTGCCTCTCGAGCGTCGAAGGATGTGAGCGATGCCGCCGTCTATGGCGTCCTCCCCACTGCAAAGGCCATCTCCAAGGTGGCCGCACAACGTGCCGCAGAGAAGATTGCAAGCACCATGGGCAGCGCCGTTGGCAGCAAGCCTCGACAGGGGGTTTCACGCAGTCGTGAATCGCCCGAGGGTTCGGGCAACTTCTTGAGGGATGTGGCCTCACAGATTGCTGATGAATACAAGCGAGATATTGAGCGAGGCGCCAAGTACGGGCCACTAGCAGACGCTGCAGATGTGTTCAAGGGCCCTACAAAGGCGATCAAGAAGGACCTGGAAGACGTGGCTGCCCTGGGGCTGTCCGCCTTGAACGGACTTCTCGCGCCCTCCCCTAGTGCAACCAACGCTAGCACGCGGGTGCTTGAGGACTTCGATGCTTCAAGGAGGGGTACACTTGCAGACGGCGAGGCCGATCGTACCGATCGTATCACTCGCAGTGTGGGGGAGCAGACACCCGCTGTGGATCCTTCTACGATGGAGCAGGCCACGCAACACGCTCCCTCCGCTCCAAGTAGGCAGCAGAAGGTGGCCTCGCCTCCTCCCGCGCCACGTGCCCTAGAGGTGGAGGTTATTGAGGTTGAGAGTTTCGTGGTGGAGGCAAGGGCTTCGTACACAGAGGATATTGATATTCCAGAGGACGAGACGACCAAAATGGATGGCGGCTCACGTACTCTCCCGGAACCGTCGGGAGGTTCTCGTGGAATGGGGACACGCATTGCCGGTGCTGGCGATGAATTCGACATTGGCTCTGGTATAGTGGTACAAACACGTACTCGAGATGCTAAGACAAGCGGCGTGGACGACGTACGTGAAGCGAGCGACGATGCTCTGGATATCGACGTATCCGCACAGGTCGAAGAAGACGTCGAAGAAGTGCGCAACGAGAGACGTGCAAAGGTGCTCGATGCATCTTTGGTTTTATTGGAACTCGGTGTCCAACGAGTGGGCACCATACTCGGCCGCGTAATGACCACGGAGGAAGGCCGCTCGTGGGAGCTCCTGCAGAGCTTGCAGGAGCGCGACAAAACTAAGATGGCAAGGAGCGCCAAGGCCACCGCGGCTCTTCTCGAGGAGATCATCAACCTCGTCGGGCGGAAGTAACGGAGTACTGGTTCCTTTCCGGCGCTCACTTTGGAGCTGCTGCTGTGTACCGCCTAGTCTTCTCGCACCTGAGGTGATGACAAGCCGTCACCTCGTGTTGATGATGATTCGCATGCACCATGCTGATTGTGTCACTTCTGTGAAATTGATTCTTAAACAGACTTGCGGGCTCGCGGATCTGACGCACAATGGGCTCATAGCGGCCTAGTTAGTGTTCGTCATCTAACAGGCACACGAGTATTCTACTCTTTGGCGTCCCATCCATCTAGGAAATGTATCGCTGTCTAGTGTGCCTGTTCCTTGGCCGTTTTGGCGCCACGATTAGGAAGGTGCATATTCTTCGCATGAACATCCTTTGCTCTCCGGAAGGTCGCATTCCGTCGAATATGGGATAGACTTGATATTGATATGAGCCATGTACATATGTGGATGGTGCAGCTGTAGTAGCACACGAGGTGGGTACAACGTACAACATACAATATACAATCCATCCGAGTAGGGGTAGGGGTAAAAAATAATTCTTGAAGATGCCTGCTACGCTGCTAAGTCCTCCTCCCTCATCCGGGGCCTCGCTGGACAACGCCTTCGTCCCTACCTCGCTTCCCTTCCCGCCCCCCGAACTAAGTTTATACTTAGCTCGCCCATGGGGGGGCACGAGCCCCCCCCTCTCTCCACTCCTCCCCTGCCATGGGGGAGGAACCACCCATCCTCCTGGCACGCCTGATGGCTTGCCAGGAGGCCACTGCCCTGCTGACCCTCTCTCCCACTGACAGGCTCGCCTGATTCGCCCATCCTGGCCCGGCGTGGCCAGCCCATTGCTCCAACCCCTCCTCCCCCCCTGTTCGACAGGCAGACAGGTGCAGCGTGGGGGCCCCTGAGGCTCAGGAGCGCCAGCGAGGGAGAGGCAGGGGAGGCCAGGGCCCAGCCCCAGCCTCCTCTGCCCCCAGAGCTGGCCTCCATGAGCCTCCAGGGTCGCCAATGGGCAGCTGCAGGCCTGCCGCAGGCGCGCCATCGCGCGTGCCGCAGGAGAGGGGAGAGAGAGCGCGGAGAAGGGGGTGGGCGGAGCGGAGCTCCGCCCACCGAAAAGTAGGTAAGTCCCGCACCTGTTTACAGGATAAGTCGGGACTGAGGTCGCCGCCCACTCGGAGACACAGGAGGAAGAGAGGGAACAGATCACCGGGGGGAGGCGCGGGCCACCGGACCATATCTAAGCCTTTCACCCCAATCCCCCTAGTAGTGCACGGGGGGAGCCGCCTGATGGCGGGGGGAGAAGGACTGGGAGCGTGGGGGTGTAGAAAGTTTTCCTACGTGAGTAGAAAGTAGAGGGTCCACGGCTGCGTGCGCGGTGAGACTATTAAAAGGTTTATTTATCCCTTCCCGCCCCCCCTCTCGTTCCTTTTTGTTCGGTTTCGGGGGGTCGGCCCACGTACACTACTTTGGGCCTAGCGTTGGCGTTGGCGTTGGGGGAGGGGGGAGCAGGCCTTTTGAGTCATGGTTGGGAGGCGGCGTTTGTTGTTACGCCGTGATGTTGGAGCCCAGCCTCTCGGCTTTCCCCAAGGGAGTCCGTGGTTGTGGGGCGCTTCGCCTCGCGCGCCCGGGGGTTATCCTTGGTTGGTCGTTCTCGTGTTTCGTTTTAGAGGGTGCAACCTCAGGTTTGGTTGTTTTTTTGGCAACTAACCCCATGTGGACGGTATAAGTGCGACCCCCTCGTTAAAGTACAAAAAAGTACAGGATCACGAGGCGACACGCCTACCCCCACCGCCTCTTCCGCCTTCAGCTTATTTCATCCTCCGCCTTTTCCGCCTCCAGACGTGAAGTGTTCGAGAAGTGTTCGAAGCCGTGATTGTCGATGCGTCCAGCGGAGTTTCCCATTCTTCTTGTACAAGCAGGGCGCTGATCATTGTCCGAGAGGCTGCAACCGCAGGTTTGGGTTTTTTTTTAGAAATGCCCCCATGAAATTGTTGTATTCAGGCCTCCTGGCATGAATATTTCGGCATGGGTACGTGCTTTCGTCGTTATATATCGTCTTCTATGTTCGTCTCGGTCACTCAAGGCGTGCAGATTCGGATTCTCCCTGGCCTCAAATCCTGGTCCGCCGATTTTCGTCTCGAAGTTCGAAGATTTGAGTTGTATTTTTACCGTTGCGTGTCCCGATAGGCATTTTGTCATTTGACCGCGCATTCCCTCGCGCGCGCTGCCGCGCTGCCCGCTAAAGCAAGCCGAATCAGCAACCAGCAACCGCAACAGTGACGAGTTGAAGTGCGTCAACACTGTGTCAACACTTGTTGTGCCCTGCGTCAACACTTGTAAGAGGCCAGATGGGTTAACATCTTGCCCAAGCTACTGTAATGGGCCCTCGAGGGCGTGTCAACGTGAACCCATACGCCCTGGCCACTCCACAGCCCACCACACTAGGCAATGGCGAGTGCAATACCGAAGGGGTGTGAGTCAGTAGCAGCATAGCGGGCACCTTCAAGAATGTTTTTATAGTGGGGGGTATCGCGACGAGGTGCCCGATGTATTGCGCTATTTGAAGTGCACGAGGGCGTGTACCAATATTGGTGGCGCTTAGGGCGAATGGTAAGGTAGAAGCCTTGTGGTGTGCACTCAGGTCAAGAATGAAGCTATAGGACCGCCACGCCAAAAGCTAAGGCTAAGCTGAAGCAAGGCGAAAAATTGCGGTGGCCAATGTCATTGCACAAGTAGAAGCAGTACTTACTCGTAGCTCTTAGTTGATGGGCACGTAACAATGTGCGATTTTACGATAAAAATCTGACTTCGCCAGAATGAAGAGCATCGCGTGGATGAATGATGACCAGACTTTTTGTCAAAGATCACTTGGCCGCCGTAAGAAGGTGACAAGTAAGCACGAGCACGAGCATCTTCAAAGGAAGAAGGCAAGAGCAGCTGGGATATGCGCTCATAGGTGATCACGTCTTGCTCTCTTGTTTGACGTCCGCCGCAGCGCCGTTTACGACTTGTCGCCTTCGTGGCATTTGCAATCGGTGTTGGTAGGTATTGTGGCGGATTGCAGTGCCAGAGCTGTGTCAGGCGTCGCATCCGCATATGCAAAGCATGTCGTGATGATGAGGGGCTTAGGCAGGTGGCTGCTCAGAAGCCTCTCGATGTAGGCATAAAAGCACATTGGGATTGAGCTCGAAAGACTTTCAGTAATTATGGGCGCCCAAAGTTTTCAGTCAAGATTCTGAAGTGCTGGCTCCTTGCTCAACTACCTCAGGAATCTCTCTGGCCATGCCGAGTGCCGTCGCAGCCTCCTCTGCCGCGACCAAGTCAGCCAGAGAGGCGCCGCGGCGGCGCGTTGCAAGCAGCGAACGCGGTCGTCGCTTATCATGCTCAGGAGCTGCAGGCGGATCGGCGATGGCGTTGAGAAGCACCACAACGGCCGTGACATTGTCATCTGCATGGCGCTTCAACGCAACTTCGACCAACTTCTCAGAGGCCATGGAAGCATCGGCATATGCCCGTAGCTCATTGCGCGCGAGACGCACCTGCGTGGGGCGTGTGGCGAAGGTGGTTACTGCTAAGCAGGTGAGCAAGGTGAAAGCACTCCGAGCACAGTATGCTCAGGACCCAAGGCGTATCCTTTTGAGAGGTGGATGTCAGATATCTGAGCAGCGTGAGGACAGTGCACGGGAGCTCACCGCATCAGCTGTCGTAATGCAATCCCACAAACCGTCCGTCCCAACAATCACAAACTCGTCCTGCGGCTGAACTTCGCGTGAGCTCAGCTCAGGCACACAGCTTAGCCCGAGAGGCTTGCGACCCGTCGCGCAGTCCAAGTCGCCAAGCGCGCGTGAAACCTGTAGAAATCCGCTCAGTCGACCCGCTTCCACCTCCCCACCCGCGAGCAGCACACGTCGCCGCTCTGAATCGATCGTCACGTTGTGCTCGCACGTGAGAACCTCTGCGACGCCAGCTCGACACAAGACAGCGCGGCAATCACCGAGCCAAGCCACATGTAGATGCTCTCTTCTCGTGCTATCCGAACGAAGCATCAATACCAGCGCCGTCGTTCCACAGCAACCGCTCAGAGAAGGAGGCGGGGGCTGCGTGAGGCGGATAACGGCGCGATCTCGCGCACCTAAAACGCTCGTTGATACGTCTGAGTCCCCCGCCACATCTTGATCTTCGACAGCATGCTCCCCCGCAGCGCCTAGGCTATGCACTCGCTCGGGCTCGCGGCCCGCCGACCAGGAGGACGAGTGACCACGGCGCAGTCTGCTGCGAGAGCTCCCAGCAGCGGTGGGAACGGCGGCCGCCTTCTGCAATTGCAGCTGTAGCAGCTGCTCCTTTGCGTGGTGGACATGCTCTTGTTGCGAGAGCTGCATCTGTCCAAGCTGACGGGCGAGGAGATCATTGTCAGTCTTGAGGAAGCCTTGGAGCAATGCCTGCTCGGCATCTTTGTCAGCCTGCACGTGATTCTGGCTGGACATGGCACGCGCATACGCCTCTGTTTCCATCACATTGAAGTGAAGTACCTGTTGGGAGCAATACAAGGTAGGAACTGCTGGGTCTTCTCAAGTAGGCGATCCGGCAAAGCCAAGGGATTCCGCTTACTCGCCCGACCGCAGCGCTCACCTCCTTGCAGTAGTTGGATGCTTCGCCTCCGCCGTGACCGTCGTACACGCACACAAAGGCAGCATCGCCCTTGGGGGTGATGTGCACCACTGCCTCGTCCTCCATATAGGCACATCCCCCTCGGTGCGCATGGACACCAACCTTGAGGCGCGCTAGTCCACCCGGCGAAAAGCTGCGGCGCCCTTTGAACGCGATACGAGATGGAGCGTCCGCCGCCTCATCTGATAGTTCATTCTCCGCCGGCCTTTCCTCCGCCACCGGCCAAGGTCTGCGGGCCTCGCAGCGGAGCACGTCGAGCATGTACACATCATTCAGCACATGCATTGCGGCGCCGGCCGGCCAGCTCTCGGGCGGGCCGTAGCAGATGACCTGCTTGGAAATGGTGTCACGCAGTACCATTACTTCCACCCACTTGTCGTTCGCCGTCCGCGCACGTGCCTCAAGATACGCCTGCGCCCACCCGTCGGCGGCTCTGGCGTCCATCCACAAGCGGAGTCGAATCCCTCCGCCCAAAAGGAAAGGGTAGGCGTGGGACGGGAATGGGGTCTGTAGGAGAGAGAGGGAATAGAGGTGGAAAGAAGGGTGTGGGGGTGTGGGGGAAGGGGTGCGATGGAGCACGGGAAACGAGAGAGGAGAGAGGAATGAGCGAGTTTGGGAGAGTCAGCCGACGGAGCGAGCGAGGCGCCACCCGCCGCGGGGCACTCTCCTCCGTCCCCTCTCACAACCCATAGACAGGAAGAGAGAAAGGAGGGAAGAGACTAAGGTTGGTGGGGGGCACCGTTTTTCGCTTGGTCCTACTGGTAGATAATAGATGGTGAGGAGAGGAGGAAGGGAATACAATACAGAGAGAGAGGGAGACTGGAGAGGTAGTGACGAGTAATATAAAACAGAGAGGAGAGACCAATACAAAAGGTACTCACTCGTAGAGATAGTAGTACTCCTACAACAGACGGCGAGGAGGAGAGAGACAGAGAGACAAGGCAGACCACTGGAACCCAAAATACAAAATTCTGTGAGCTTATGATTTATTCATCCGTCATCTGATCTCTCACCTCTGATTTGTTGATTTGTTCTCAAACCTTCAAGCCAGCGCCGACGCCGTCGGCGCGTCGCCGACCGGCAGTTTCAGTTTCCGAAGGTAGCACTTATCACTCGTCACAAAGAACTAAGTTTATACTTGGTTCTCCCGGGGGGGGGGGGCACGAGCCCCCCCTCTCTCCATACCTCCCCTGCTGTGGGGAAGGAACCACGAATCACCCATCCTCCTGGCATGCCTTATGGCTTGCCAGGAGCTAAGCTACTTCGATAAGAATAAGTGGGGGTCAATGGGGGCTTCGCGGCCCCCCTCACTCCTCACTCCAACGCGGAAACCCCCCGGCGTGGGCCCGTACAACCAACCCCAGGCCCCCTGCCTTCTAGCAGTTGTTGGACACTCATCATTCCGGGCCAGACGGCCAGACCCCTAGTGTTGGGGCAGCTCGGGTGTCGATGCGTCTGTCATATAAGAGATCGGCCGGCGCGGCGGGGTGGGCGGGGAGGGAGGAGGGGGGCGGTGCGCGCTCCATGCCCCTATCGTTTTGACGATAGTTGTACCATGTCCGCTCTAGTCGGTCGCCCGCGAATGTTCAGATATTTTTTGGGACCGGAGCACATGACACATGACATTTAAGCACCCGGATTCGTCTCTACTTGCTTCTTGCACTCAACTCTTAGCAAATGCAGGTCGCCTCATATTTCAGCATATGCAAAGGCATAGCTTGTGTCCCATCGAAAATTACGTACTCCTCCGAGAAAGGTGCTGGGGCTTGGGAGCTGCGGCCAGCATGCGCCCCTTTGCGAGCACTCGTCGCCACTGGTAGAGGTCTTCCCGGTACAATGATAGAATCATATCCCGGCGACGGCGCGCCACGAGCCCCATCACAACGAACGACAGTCTCAATGTTCCCCGCGGCCACACGGGCGAGCAGCAAGTGGCCGCTGCCCGCTGCAAAAGAGTGCGCACGAGAAGCGTAGCGCGAGAAATACCAGCCTCGGCCGAATGTGATGATCCCTGGTTGCTCAGGCGGCTCCAACTCCGAGAAGCCTTGCGCAAGAATCTTTCGCAACATGGGTAGCGGGCCGGCAAAGTACAAGTTGAGCACGCGCGAGGGCTCGCATAGCTGTCGCTGGCAAGCCTCAAAACGGCTCAGAAGTCGCTCTGCAATCTGTGGCTGCACGGGGACTACTCCAATTAGCCTCATACTTGCCAAGCCGTGCTCCCTTCGTACGGAGCTATTGACTTCCCTTTGGAGGTCTTCAATGCCCATTTTCAACTCCGCAATACCTACTTGAGCAGTCCGAGGGTCACCACCTTTTTTTCTTGGCGTCGGCTTCTTCTCGTTGAGAATGTCAACTGCGCCTTTTGACGAGAGCGCAGGCAGCTGGAGCTCCGCTAAGCGTCCGTGACCTGATGCTTGATGCGCCCTTGCGAGTTCCAATTTGAGCTTGACATTCTCTTCGCTCAATTTCTGGTTCTGTGCTATGAGGAAATTGACGTGGTCACGCTGTGAGCAAACCTTTGAGCGGAGGTTGCCGATCTCAGCTTGAAAGCGTTGAATCAAACCCAATTCGGTCGAATATTCCTGAACACGTGCCAGCCGCCACCTATCTATCTCCGCTTGTACATCTGACGATCTTGCGAAGTCGGCCTTGGCGTTGTCCGTAGACATTCCTGACACCTGCAATCACCCCGGGAGAGGCTACGTGATAGGTTTAAAGGAGGGCACACACGAAAAATGGCGTCATGCTTGAAGGGGCAAATGGTTATGGTGCAATGTATCAGACCTCGCCTCGTTGTGCTTGTGTGGAAAAGAGGCAAGCATCATTCAGGACGAACAAACAGAAAGAATAACAACACACCGGTGGTGGCAGGTGTGTTGCCATCAGAATGGATCGTTCCCACGGCTCCGAAATCATGCGGTAGCGCGAGCATAGGATGGCGTCATTGTCGAAGCCATGGCGCTGGAAGAAGGGCACCGCGTTGTGATCCGCCCAAGCAATAGCAGCAGTTGGCCGGTCACTGGTTGCCTCACCACGCAAAAGGGCATTCAGAAGGCGTGACCCGACGCCCAGCTTCTGGTAGTCAATGTTGACGCCCAAGAGCGAGACCTGCACAATCTCGTTGCCATACCTCGCCATGGTCTCGAAGGAGAGCGCGCCGACAATACGCCCGAGCTCGGGAAGTAGAGGTGTAATCGTCTCATTGTCATGAAAAGCATGTGAAGACGAATCAAGCTCGGCCTCCTCCTCCTCTGACTCTGACTCATCTCCGGAAGTCTCATCAGCTCTGGCCTCATTGTCATCTTCGCTGCCTTTGTCTTCTGCTCCGTCCCCAAACCCCAAGTCCCGGTAAGTTTGCGAGGGCATGTGGCACGCAGGCTTGTCTGCCGCCGCGCCCACCTCAATCCCGGCGTCGTCTGCCGCTATATTACCAGACTGCTTATCAGCTGCACGCTCCGTGCTACTTATTGTGTTAGGCTTCACGAGCAACGCCTGCGAGTCCTCTGGTATCAGCATGAGGATGGTGTGGACTTTCTCACGGCTCAAATACTTGCGCAGGAAGGCTTTCCCAATATTGGGCAGCACGTGATTGTACAAAGAGATCACGTGCTCAAAGACGCCCAGCTCGTCGCTCATGGCGACCGGGGTCAGGTTCGCCACGCGGCTCCTGCGATATGCGAGCCCAGCGAGCTGCGTGCTCCCTGCGCACGATGCCGCTGCGTGCGGAGCGTCCGCATCAGCCATTCTTACCGTCCGGCGTTTGCCGCGAGCGGGCTCGGTTGTGTAGGCGGGAGGCGAGGGGGAGGGCATCAGAGTTTTCTTGTTGTCCTGGTTTAATCCTAGCTAGTGCTGAGGGACCGTGCCTCATCGGTAAGGAGTGGAATAGGTTTAGTTTGGAGCTATCTTGATCGAAGTAGATAGCTAGTCAGAGCTATCTTGATAGATAGAGATAGTGCCCGTGGCTATCTTGATAGATAGAGATGGTCGCCATAGGTCGCCTATATCTATATCTACTATATCTAAGATATCACAATATCAATATCAAGATATCTGCGCTAGTCCGACTAGTATTAGTTACTAGTCCGGCGCCTCCCCCTTTAAGAGTAGTCCATTGTCCATTATCCCGTTACTTCTTTCTTTTCCCGCTCCCCTCAACTACTTTTATAAGTAGGAGGCCAATGGGGGCCTCGCGCCCCCCTCTCTCCATCGCAAACACCCCCTGGCCCCTGGGTGCTGGGTGGGCCTGCACAACCAACCTCAGCCCCTTCCTGCTGGCAGGGGTTGAGCTGACACCAATCTGGCCCAGACCTTCGCCGAGCGCGCGCCGCGCGCCGCACGCACTCGCCTGCACTGGCCCTCGCTCGTACTGACCCCCCCCTCACCATTGAGCCCAGGGTTCGTGTAGAAACGTTTCACAGGTGTTCCACTGTTACACGTGAAACGGCAGCGCCAGCTGCCGTTCCACAGGAAACCCCCCTCCCGCCGCGGAGCGGCGGGCGGTGGGGCGCGGCGCCATATGCGACGCGCGCCGCGCGCCGGCGCGCGGCTGGCCGTGCGTCTTCGTTCGCCGTTCGTTCCCAGTCCAGACACCCATATGGGGATGCCCGACCCCATCCAGAATTTCATTCACCCGACTCCCGGCGGGGAGGAGGGCCAAGGCGCCGCGCTAACCGCCGGTGCCGCTCGCGACGGAGTGGCCCAGAGCCCTCCGGCTCCGCTCGACTCGACAAGCACGAAATCATTCACCCAAACCAAGCAAATTATGTTCTTGTCTCCACGTTTCGCTCGCTATGTTCCGTTGCTTCTTGTTCCGATTCTGACCTCTGGTCAGCTCAGGTTCCAGGTTCCAGGTCTCTGTTTCCAGGTTCACCGCTCGACATCGGGAGACGTCTCGATCTTAGTCGGGGGGTGTCGCATTCATCCTAGATGATGCGATTTCCAGGTTCTTATTTCCAGGTCCTTCGCCGTGCGGCCACACGGTGAAGCTCAGGTACTTCTAGGTTGGTAGGGTTCGTCCCTAGCGACCTAGAATTCGGGTTCTTGTTTCTTTCCTTCTAGCCTGTTTGTCAGGTCTAGATTCCAGGTTTCCTCCTTTCGGGCAATCTTGACCCAAAGGAGCCAGGTTGCCTGTCGCTCGCTGCGCGCTTGTCTCAGGCTCTCGAGTTACCTTGTGAAGGCTTATTTAGCTTCTTGCAAGGCTTGTTGTTTCTTGTTGGGTTCCGGTTCTTGCTTGGGACTTGCTAACTTTCGTTGTCGTCCAGGCCTGTTCTTCATAGGTTCTGCTTGGCCTGGTTAGGGTTTCGTTGCCTTCCCGCGTTTGGCGTTCGCGTTGGCGTTCGGAAACTTCCTCTCACATTCCCTAGGTCCGCTACCCTTGGCTTGTAGGTCCTTGCTTCTTTCTTCTCGGTCAAGGTTTTGGCGAGCGAGTCGGTTGCTCTAGCCGCTCGAGATTTGAGGTTTAATTTGCCATCTCCCCTTGGAGATCAGTGTAGGTTCGCTTCCTAGGTGAGGGAATCTTTCCCCTTGATGCAAGCTACATGCAAGCCCTTGGCCCCTTTGGTGTTTCTTCCCCTTGGTTGCTACTCAGGGTTGTTCGTCAGAAGCGTCTAGAAGGTTCACGCTCAACGGCAAGATTTATTCGGTCGTGAAGATATCTCGTCGCGATCTGTATCCAAAGTGATCGCCGTGGTCGCGCGACATGACGCTCCCCTTCGGACTCTCCGCTACGTGGGAAGTTACAATTGAGACACGCTCCGGCCGTCGCTGCGGAGTCTCTCCCTCTCTCTCGCTCTCTCTCTCCGTCTCTCGCGACGTGTTTGAGTTATCGGTGATTTGGGGTCGCGGTTGCTTGATAATTTGCTTGGTTTGGGTGAATGATTCCGGTGTGTTCGTGAGGCGGTGTATCCTGTTGGTTGTCCTCAGGTTCGTTGTCCGTCGTTGTTCGCTGCGTCGCTGCACTCTAGCAGTCTAGGCTCCCTCCCTGAGGCTGAGGGAAGAGTTCTTTGTAGGTCTAACAATCTCTTAATCTTAAAACCCAACACACTAGGGCCGCTAGGAGCGCCTCGCCGCCCCACAGCCCTTCGTTCGCCGTTCGTTCCCAGTCCAGTCACCCATATGGGGATGCCCGACCCCATCCAGAATTTCATTCACCCGACTCCCGGCGGGGAGGAGGGCCAAGGCGCCGCGCTAACCGCCGGTGCCGCTCGCGACGGAGTGGCCCAGAGCCCTCCGGCTCCGCTCGACTCGACAATGTGGGAGGGCGGTGTTGGGTGGGAGGGCGTGGACGACACGCCTCCGCTACCATGTGGGTGAGGTGAGTGATGGGAGGCTGTGGCTGCTGTGTGTGCTGATGTGGAGGGGCTGTGTGTGGTAGTAACATGTGAGATATGAACAGAGGGAGGCACAGAGGATGGGATGACACGGACGGGGGAGGCACGCGCGGACGAGGGCGAGACCGAGGGTTCGGTCTCGGACGGCATGAGGACGAGCGGGACGAGGGCAGAGGACACAGGCAGGCGAGAGGGGCACGAGAGCGGTCGAGCGGTGGCGCTGATCGCGGGACGAAGAACAAGGGAGGGGACACTCACGGGAAAAGGAAAAGTAAATACCGGGGAGGGGAAAGACGCGGGAAGAGAGAGGGATGAAACGGGGCCGGAAACTCAAGGAGACACTCGGGTAGAGAACGGGGGAAGGAGAGAGAGAGGGGGCGGACCCGGTGGGCCGACGCGGGGAAGGGGGCGTCGGAGCGTGACAAGAGACGAAGGGGGGCGCGGGGGAACCCGATGGCGGGAAAGGGGACGCAATGCAGGGGGGGGGGGGGGCACCGGGGCGAGGCGGCGGGGAGGGAGTCACGCCAACGGGGACCTAATGAACGGGGACGTGCGAGGGGGAAAGAGGCAACCCCCCCTACCCGCAACAGGGATCGAGCATGATCAACCCCGACCTAACACACTTGGGAAGAGAGGGAGAGGGGGGGGGGTTCGGGGAATCGCGATCGGACGGAGGGGACGCGGACGAAGCGAAGCCAAAACTCGCAAAGGGGGGAACCAAGGGAGAGAGGCTCCCTAGGGGAAACCTAAGGGCGGCTCTCCCCCTAACTGCGACAGATACTACTAGCTACTACTTGATGTATGTCATTGCCGTATGCGTATGCGTATGTCATTTTCGAGTGTGGAGGAGGGTCGATAGAATGCGCGTGCATTAGCGGAATGAATAATCGGTACTCAAGTGCCATAGAATAAACTGTCGGACCGAATCCGGCTCAGTCAAAGGTGCATAGGTAGTTGGACGCGTCGCAAATGCACGAGGATTCTTGACAATAATTATGCCAGGAAGAAAAATCCTAACATGTCCATGGGAAGTACACATAGTTTCATGTTGTTAAACTGGATGCACATCATACGGGAAGATGTTGCACGGCAAGATCTTTTCAGGAAAGCGTAGGCTGTGCCCATCAAGGAACGTCCCGTGGCACCTTGCTGGCAGACATCGTAGCCTAAACACGCTTGAAAGTGCGGCGCACCACCACCTCTTTCTTTCCATCGGGCGACAGGTGATGGAGCTCCTGCTCAAGCCTCCCGCCCACTGCTGTGTATCTCTCAGTCACACGCTCTCCAACTGCCGGCCCATCTTTCACAATTTCGATGAAGCCATCCTTGGACTGTATGAGTGATGCGCGTTGGTTGCCGCGCGGCGTGGACAGGATTGTCTCTGAGCCGCGCGTGTAAGTGGCATCAGTCTGTAGCTTGATGGGCAGACTCCAGCCATTGCGTGGCGTGGCAAGTGTCACGGAGCTGTCGGAGATCGTGATGACGAGACGATCCGAGTCAAACTTTCGAGCGAGAGGCCCAGCAAAAATTCTTGGCGCACCACACGCCAGAAGGAACTCACGTAGAGCTCCGGCCTCTGAGGCGGCACGGTCAAGCTCCCACTCTCCACTGAGACTGGCCACCTCCGCACGCATGCCGTCACTGAGCTTGCGCACGAGATTCTCCTGCATCTTCTGTACTTTAGGCATTGGCGAGAGAAGCACGGCGAGGAAGGGCACCTGAAAGTTGGCTGGCATACAGCAAGAACTCTCTGGTCGCTACCACCGCCGGGCGATGGGCGAGGGTTGGTAGGTTCTGGGACAACGAGGGGCTTTGCTGAAGGAGGCGGCAGGGAACAACCAAAGGGGGGGGGGGGGCGGGGGGGGGGGGGGGGAGGGGGCGTGGAATCTCGAATCTCGGCGTCGACGCACCCGCCGCGCTCTCGGATTCCTTCACTTCAGTTTACGGCTCTCCTTCTCCTCTGTTTCCCCGCGTGGCGCGGGCTGAGCGACGCTCAACACACTCTCAGAAGGCGCGCGGGGGGGGGGGAAGGCGCCTCGAAGGAGGAGTACTACGGATACATCCATTATGGACATCCATTATGGATCTGTCCAAGGGATGTATCCTCACCTCCTTATGGTTATTCTTAGGGAGGATATTGCTCGGGCTTGTATGGCACTATTCCCCGGCGCGTAGCCCCCCCCCCCCCCTTCGAAGTGTCGCGCGCGATGCCGCGCCCATAGCCGCCTATAGCCTTACTATAGCCTATGGATAGCGCCGTTGCCGTGTCGCCGTGCGCCATCGGTGCTGCCGGGCCGCCCCGCTTCGCGCCGCCCCGCTTCGCGCCGGCGCGCGCGGCGCACTATCTTTCGCTGGGGGCCTCTAGAAAGACGGTATTATACGACTGTCTTTCATCCCCGAGGAAAGACACTGTCTCTGTCTTTCACATGTAGGCTTCTAAAGCTTTCTTGCCCGCAGCGGGCTCCGCCTGGAGGTTTCTTATTTGAGGTTTCGTAGGGGCTAAGGTGTGGAACAAGATACCTAGATATCTAGATAATAGGCATAGAGACTCTATGCCTATTTTCTAGATATCATAGAGAGAGGGAGTAAAATGAACTAATAGTATCTAACAAGTTAGTGCTTCAGAGCTAATAGTATCTAACAAGATAGTAAATATTGCCAATAGTATTAACAGGGTATAGATAGTGCCCTAGCCGGGTGCGCGAGTGCTGGCTTCGCGCGCGTGCATACGAAAGGACAAATACAAATACGACAACGCACGCGCCACACATACGCACTCACTGACAGTTGGCTGCAGCTAGCAAAGCATGCTCTAATGTTTCATCCTTCATCCATCTGAGCAGACTTCAAATCATCATGCAGCTTCCCAGCTTTAAGTCGCGTTCCGTCAAAAGAGGGCCGGGTTCTTTTTCGTATCAGTGTTTTCTTTTTGGGTAGCCACTATAATATTATTATTACAAAGCTAATCACGCTCCCACTCTCTACTCTCTACAGACGCGGTAACCCCCAGCTACGCGGGCTGAGTTTTCATCTTCTTCGTCTTTTTCTCACATCCCTCTTCCTCAATGGAGTTGATCCATCCGAGGAGGTCCCCCCGTGAAAGTCACGATGGGGCTCCTCTGCTACACGTCTAATTGCGCAAGTCTCTGCTACACGTCTGATTGCGCAAGCATCTGCGGAGACACCCTGGCCCAGGAGAAACCTTGCCGACCCTCCTGCCAACGGCATGGCGAAGGCCGAGCTCACCGTACCGCGCGCACCGCGGCGAACAGTTTCAGTTTCGCCGCCATGTGCGGAGGAGCAAGTGGGGGGGGGGGGGGGGACAATGATGCGGGATGCGGGAGGGGGGGCGATATTCATAGTAGGGGGTGCTAAAACAAAAATTCGGAGAGCACCTACTATCTAGTTATATTATATATCTAGATAACAAGGAGCAAGGAGCTCAGAGGAGCCAATAGTATCTAACAAGTTAGTGCTTCAGAGCTAATAGTATCTAACAAGTAACAAGTTAGCAAATTTCACGAATAGTTTCTAACTAGATAGCCCCAAACCAAACCTATTCCACACCCTAGTAGGGGCGGGTGGGGTGAGGTGGGGAGGGGGGTTCTTATTTCTTGCGGAAACAATAGTCGAGTGCGAGTGCGCGGGCCATCCCCACCCCTTCCGCCTTACACGGGGGGGGCGTTGTCAAATTCGTTGTTTATCATCACAAGGTGCTTGCTCGATATCGAGCCTTGGCCGACGAGAAATTCCTCGCGACAAACGCCCAGCTGGTGGCACTGAGCTCTTGCGCCACGTAGAAACCCGGTTTGCGTCAAAGGTCATAAAGTCGCGTTCCGTCAAAAGAGGGCCAGGTGAATTTTTTTTACCCAGAATGCTTGTTTCTTTTATTAGGTAGGAATGTCACAACAAGATAAAAAAGTTGGACCTATTTGCAACCGTGGCCACATCTCTGTTGGGCGGTAACTCGTCTGGTTTTGGTTTCGATGCAATGCTCTGCTTCCGGGTGCGAGCATTCTTGGTCAGTGGAAGGGTGGTTTCATTCAAAGAAACGCAACAAGCAACAAGCTTGGCCAACAGACAGTTGAGAGGCTTGTCGTTCGGGCGTTCGGGCTCATACCCATACCAATTTCCAATTTGTTGCTTGAGTCTTCTTTGGAAGAGTGGAGTGCAAGTGTGTTACCCTGGGAATTAGAGATGGTCCCTGAGGATCCTGATGATGATTCTGATTCGGACTGAGTCACTTCTCTTTTCTCATTTGTGAGAGTAGTGTAGTATGAATGCTGCGCTTAGTGTGAGTTGAGGCGGGGGCGACAACAGATATAAGCTGATGAGGTCCCTAGTTCAGAGGCAATGACTAGTATTAGCTGATAGAGCCCATTAGCTGATATCGGTTCTGATATTAGTATTAGCTCTAAGAACGCCGTTAGCTGACGAACTGATACCCCAACACTGCCGTTTAGGAGGGGGTATCACCGATGGTCCCTTGTCTCTTGCGTCCCCGCTGGCCTCTCTTTACTTCCTAAGTCCGATGGCCCGACGTTTGAAGTCAAACGCGGAGTGAAACCTCGGTGAAATCGGAGTGAAACCCCTGCAGACCCTCAACAATGCTCATTTTGATTTTTACCATGGTTCACAGAGAGAAGTGAAACGGAAGGCGGAAGGACAACGGGAACCAACGTTCGGCGAGAGAGGGGGCGAAACGGTCAACGTCCGCCCCCGCCCCGCTCGTCCCCAGCATCTCCCTCTCCCTCTCTCCCTCTCCCTCTCTCCTCCCTCTCTTTTCCCCCCAGCGTCGCTCATTATGTATAATTCTCAGGGTGCTTGATCGTTTAGTCGATCATTCCAACCATCTTGCATTCCTTTTTTGTGCGTTTTCAGCATTATTTACATGACTTTGACAAGTTGACTTCATCTCAACTCGCGCTGTCGCGCGATCGAAAAACAGGAGAGAGGGGGGGGGGGGAAGGGGGGGGGAGAGAGAGAGAGAGAAGAGAGAGAGAGATTAGAGAGTGAAGAGAGAGAGAGAGTTGCTCGCCGTCCTTCAACCTTCAACTTGAAGGTCGCGCCCCCCTCCCCCCCTTCCCCCCGTGACAAGGCGAGGAGAGGAGGATGGACGCGGAGCACGAGAGAAGAGAGAGGAAAGAGTGTCTCGAGAGGGGGTGAAACAACTCTAACGGCAGAGTACTTTGGATACACTGGCAGCGGTGAGAAGCCGACGTGAGGAAGGGGGGGGGGGGAGCGGAGACCGGCCCGTTGCGCTCGCGACGCACGGCACCTGATGTCGACGCTGCCGCAGCTCTCCTCGCGCTCTACCCATCCGGCCGCGGCTGCGGCCGCCCCGGTCCAGCTTAAGTCGCGCACGCGCAAGCGCACTGACGAGCAGGCCCAAGTCGTGCAGTCGCTCTGCAAGACCTATGCGGCAACCACCACCAAGATGCTCTATGCATTCGCAGCGCTCTCGGAGATCCACACAGAGGCAGAGGGCGGAAAGTCATCCTCGGTCGACGCGGCGCTCGCATCCTCCGGCCGTGCGCTCCTTATCGAGCAGATGGCCACAACCCTGGCTTCTGGCGTCGAAAAGATCATCCGTTCGCCGGACATTGCAATGCGCTCGGCAGTGCTCCGAGACTTGCGTGTGCGCTTCGCCCCAAAGGTGCCCCCAAAGAAGTCCGAGTTCGGCTGTCAGGCCGACATGGAGCCGCCCGCGAAGCAGCAGCGCCTTGACGAGCCTACGCTGGGCGAAGTTGAGGAAGTAGAGAGCGAAAGCGACGCCTCGACACCTCGCGAGGACTCTTTAGAAGAGGGCTCAACTGGCTCTGAGAATCTTCCAGCAACTGCAGCTGCCCGGAACAAGAACAAGGGAGGGCTGTCGTCTGCAATGTATGACAGACTCAAGGCGTGGGAGGCGCGTAAAGAGGCACGCCTTGAGGCTGAGCGGAAGAAGGCTGACCAAGAGATCCAGAAGGAAATGGAAAAGCGGTCCAACCGCCCAGCCTTGAAGCTCTATGCACATGTCGAGTCTGTGATCAAGAAGGAGCGGACTGCCCTCGAGAATGCGCGCGTGGCGCAGGCAGAGGCCATTGCGCATGAGGCTCTCATGGCGAAAGAACACGCAGAAAGGGTGGCAGAGCACGAGCGAATGCAGGCGAACATGTCAGAGGCGGCCCGCCGCGAAGCCGAGGAGGCCAGGGCGGCCGCTCTGGAAGCCTGCCAAGTGGCTCGCAAGGAGGCACGCAGGGCAGAGGCCAAGTACCAGGAGCTGATGCAGGAGGTGGAGAATGACAAGAAGGCTCGTGCCGATGCTCAGGAAATCGCAGACGCTCTCGAGGGGCGCGAGTTTGAGTCCTGGCCAATGTTCCCCGGCAAGAAGGTCCTACGTGTGAAGGAGCACGAGGAATTTGATGGTCGTGTTTCGGCTGAGTTTCGTTGCAAGGATGATGAATCGGGCGAGAGGGGCGTGTCTCTCCTGATGGGACGCATGTACTCCACGCGTGCCGTCGTGCCTCAGTGTGTGCTCTTTGACGAGAATGTCTTCTCGGACCTGGATGCAGCTCGCTGGTGGGCAAGGAATTCTCATCGCAAGTGCTTCGAGCCCACAAAGACGGGGTTGATGTTGCAGAGGGCTCGGTCGGGTAGCAGCCGGAGCATCAGTAGCCGAAATCAGCCACCCATCGCCTGAGCCTCAAGTACCTCACCATGCAACTTTTGTGCAACAACACGACGCAGACCACCCAACGACGCTAGACAGCGCTTGCAGCACATTCCAGCGCTAGCCGCTATCTTCCAGCCCTCGACGGAGGACTAGCGATGCGAGCTGGTGATGCTCTTCTTGCCATGAGCCCCTGTGCCATGTGCAACTCGGACTAATTTCCAGCTGTGACACGTTGTACGTGCGGAATAGAATAATCTTGAGTCCGTTTTCCGCTCCTTGCTTGCGCGTTGGTTGGCACGTGCAGAGTGGACGGACCTCACCGTGGGCTGTTTGTGGAGCTTGAGGACTTGGTC
>CM030931.1:6664749-6689749 GCA_018136815.1 Isochrysis galbana
CTCTCGAATCAAGTAGTAGTAGAATATATTATATACTCGTTGTAGGTGTAGAGGGATGGCATTCTTTTTTTGGACCCTTTTTTTATCCCCGCCTGGGCACTGCAGCACTGCAGATCACGCTTTGAGCTTTCTGGGTTTCTGGGGACCATCGAGGGGTCTTGCGGGGTTCCACTTGGGTTTTACTGTTGACGGTTGGGGATGCACTTGCACGAGTAGCGGTGAAACTCTACATGGTAAACACGGGTTTACCGTGTTTGTACACAGGCCAAAAACATCCCGTTTTCACCGTGTTTCAAACAAACGCCCTCCCTAGCAGCATGCCGGGTTTGTGAGGTTCCTGTGTTTCTAGAATAGCCAAAAACAGGCCGTATTTGTATTTGCTGTGTTTGGAGGCCCCCCCTGCCGTGTTTCACATCTAGGGGTGAAACCCGAAACCCGTGAAAACCCAACTTCAACTTCTACTTCTACAAGTACAAGCTACAAGAAACCTGCGGGCCGTGAGGGGTTTCACTGCGCGCCGCTCTAATTTCTAATTTCTAGCCGGGTCACTCACTGGAGGGGTGCGGAGGGCACCATCTGTAATGGGCAAACGAAGGCCAAAGTAAGCTCCCTATTGATGCTCCCTATAGGTTCTGGTATGGGAGATCAGCAAAAAAACCTCTGACGACGGACGACGGCCGTGCGGAAATATATTTCAGGCCCCCTCCGGTATTATTCTACCGATGGCCTTCATGCGCGCCTCTCGCAGCGAAACACGAAACCATGGGCATCGGCAGCTGACCCGGACCAAGAGGGTGCAACTCGAGGTTCCCTTTTTTTGTCACACCCCTCCCGGCTTTTTAGGTATATAATTTCTACTGACCCCTAACTTCGCCCCTAACTCGGGGGTTGACCGCGCGCAAACAAACATAAACACGGGGACCCATCAAGCGGAAGACGTCTTGTGTTTCGTTTGTGCCTCCTGTTTCAATATCGCAGGTCGTTTGCCTTCATTTGGTACCCCTCGTTTCCAAATACGCGATGCGCCGCTCCCAGTACTTGAGCAAAGGCACGCACATCACAGTGCTCAACCATGTCTATAAATGGAATGACGGCTGATGATGTAGTACTCAAGCGATTGCAATGGATCACAAGAAAGATGGACGAGAACTTTAAAACGGCCGGAGACGACGCACGAGGGAGACGCCGCCCGGGGCGGGGGGAACATTCGCCCATAATTTTTTTATCGATGATAATGGGAGTGCGAGTAGCCATGCCACCCCGCCTCCGTTACCAAATATCTTCTTTTTTTTTTGAACATGAGTAGCCTCGCACGTCTCCCCGCCGCCCCCGTGACCCTTGCTTCATGGGGGGGAGTCTGCTACGTTTGCATTCGCTGTGGATAATCGCTTCGCGAGCCCGGCTGCTGGTGGTTGGGCAGGCAATCCGGTCGGCGGAGCAGAAGCCCCACCGCCTCGGCGAAGCCGCACGCGCTCGCCGTCATCAGCGGCGAGAGCCCGTTCCTCGTGAGTACATTGGCGCGTGCGCCGGCCTTGAGCAGCGCCCGTACGGTGGGCGTGTCGAAGTGCATGCACGCGACGTGGAGGCAGGAGTGCCCCATCGCATCGGTCGCGTTCACGTCGCCCCCCTCCCTCGCGACGTAGGCGATGGCGTGAGGGACGCCCGCCGCCCGCACCACACGCCGCGCCGTGTGGCGGGTCGCGCACAAGGGGACAGGCTACGCCGTGCTCGGCGTGGGCGTCTACCAGGCCCTCTCGGGGCGCGCCCTCATGCCGAGCCAAGGCGACGCCGTTCTCGTCGCGTACGTGGTGCTCCTGGGCCTCTCCTTCGGGGTGCTCGCGGGGGGGCTCATGGTAGGGTGAGAGTCCCCACGGGAGGGGAAGAAACCCTGAGGGAAAGGAGACCAAATGAAGGCAAGCCGCCTGCCTCCGCCTCAAAGCTCAGTTGCATTTTCTCCGTCTTATAAAAGATAAAAGCGAATATACTTTATCTTCCACAGTACCAAGGGGAGAAGAATGAACAGCGCGAAAACCACCCCGACCGCGATCCCGACCTTCGCAAGGCCACCCCCCGACGCGATGACTGCTGCGGCTATAGCACTAACGATAAACCAGAAGAGCATGCCGCCCAAAAGACTCATCAAGCGGAAGACGTCGTAGGGACCATCGTCGAATAGGCTGTCACGGACGTAGACCCACATCTTACAGTACGCAAAATAATTTTTTTTGAGATTGCGTCATTGACGGGGGCGCCCTCGCCTTCCTTCTAGTTTGCGCCTCAACTTGAACGATCGTCCCGCCCTTGTTGAAGAATGCAACCATGCCCACTGCCCGAATTGAAGAATGCAACCACGCAACCACGTGGGCGTCAGACTGCTGACGTCCGCCCTTGCACGCGCATGGGCAGCACGCCGGGTGGATGGCGACGTCTTCAGAAGACTTCACACGTAAACAAGCGTACCATAGCTAGTAGGCGAGTAGCCCTGAATCTTCAGAAGGTTTTTTTATATCGTAAACAAGCGTGAGTATTACCTTATTTCGGGCCGGATCGTGTCTTTTTTGTCGTGCTTCTTTCGTCATTATATTCTCTTCGTTTTCCTGCGCGCGCGTGATGCCTGCGCGCGCCATGGCCCCCCCGGGGGCCTCCTCGGGGCCCCCAGAGGCTAGAGGGCCAGCGGGGGCAGCTCGTCGGCAGCTCAGGGGGCAGTGGAGGCTAGGGCAGTGCCTGCCGCAGGCGCGCCATCGCGCGTGCCGCAGGAGAGGGGAGAGAGAGCGCGGAGAAGGGGGTGGGCGGAGCGAGATCTCCGCCCACCGAAGAATAGGTAAGTTCCGCACCTGTTTACAAGATAAGTCGGGATTGAGGCCGCCGCCAACCCGGTAGGCATAGGCATAGGAGGACGGGGAGAACGGATCACCGGGGGGGGTGCGCGGGCCACCGGACCATATCTAAGCCCTTCACCCCTATCCCCCTAGTAATGCACGGGGGGAGTCGCCTGACGGCGGGGGGCGAAGGCTAAGGGCCGCGGGAGTGTAGAAAGTTTGCTGCGTGAGAAAAGTAGTGGGTCCGCGGCCGCGTGTGCGGTGGAAATATTAAATAAATTTTAATTTCAATTTGGTGCGTGGAATATTGCGCTCATTCTTTGTGCGCCCCCCCCCCCCCGCCTCTCCGGTGTGTACCCGAGCTAGCAACCGCCCGATGTTGATGCCGCCTGCAAAGGGCAGTGAGTTAATAGGGGGGGCGGCGGTCACCGCTATCCCATCCCCTACGCAAGAGATTGCGTACATTGCTCTTGGAGCCCCCCTTCCTTAGCGTTCGCGCAGTACCTTTCGGAATCCAAAAGGTCGTCCCATGGAAGTCAAGCGTCGCCGCGCACCTTCAAGACTTGGTACGTAGCAAAGCTGTGAGCTAGCGCCAGTTCTTCAGGAAAGGCTTGCTGATACCATTCCAGACTTTCAAGGTCGAGCTCGGAGGAAAACGCCAGGTATTGCTTCAACTGGCTATCTGGATTCCACCTTTCTTCACATAATTGTTGAGTCATAAGATCGTAGAGTGCCGGTACCACTTCAGAAACGACAAGTCGTACGTCAGATGCGAGCCTTGCTTGAAGTTCGCCCTCGAGCGGCCGCCTATAGGCTAGCGCAACACGATCGAGTGCAGAGGAGCCCGGTTCCCCTTCTTCTAGCGCCATGAGCAAAGCTTGGATGTGGCAAAGCTTCACTTGCTGCTCGATCGTTGGAGTAGAGGCTTCCGCCCACGATTCACGTGGAAGCTGCAACGCGCTGAGAACATACCGAACAAGCGGCTCTTCCGCGAGCTGTGCACCGTCACTAACACCAACAGCGCCTAGGAAGGTGGCTGCTTGCTCGAGCACCGCGAGCAGCGCTTTGAGCTTAAGCTGCGTGTTGACTTCATCCCAAATGGAGTTCAGGAATGATTCTGGTAGAGGTCGCTGAGGCACGCGTGCTTTGAGCCGTCCTAGTCTTCCCGATCTTTGCAGCTCGCCTCTGTAAGAGAAGTGATGGACGTGAACATTCACTTCCGATGCGCATATGAGGACATCGTTGACCAATCGCCGCTCGATTTCTCCATAGTCGAATGCCTCGGCACCGTTCGGAGTGCGCAAGGTGGCGAGCAACGGCAGCAGGTGGCGCGAGGGATCAAATGAGAGCAACAACTTCTCACTAATAGGACGTGGCGTCTGGAAGGAGATGGTGGGACGCACATCACTTGTCGGCGGCTTCATGGGCGAGTCCATCCTAGCGAGTTGGGCCATTGCAGCGTTGTGCGCCTCGGCCAGGACATTCAACAACTGCACGGTGCATAGACTACTGGCCTCATTTTGGCCAGGTAGAACAGACGGAAGCGAAAAGGAGACTGGGATATCTGGCGACATAAGGACCTCCCCGTTGGCGCCCCCTGCGAGAGAAAGGTCGATGCGCCTCGCGTCTGCAGGCCCCCAAAGAAAAGGGTTCTGCTGACACTCAAAGAGGTTGACCACCAAGTGGAAGCTCTTATTAAAGGCGTCGCAGAATGCGTCCATCGCCGCTGCAGCGTACGCTCGACGATCCTCTCGCAAATTCTGGATCACCTCACGGCTGCTGATGGACCCAGCCTCCTCTCGCCGCATACCCGAGCCCTCGAGCGCGGAGAAGAGTACTGCGTGCCACTGCAAGATATCCACGATGCATTGGATCAAAGGGAGAGTCCGGTTTCGAACAATGGCGGCAAGAACCGGGTGGCGCGATGCCGTGGATGCACGCAAGGTAAACTCACGCTCGAAGAGAGCTAATGAGCAATCCACGGGAGGTGCCCAAATCCATGCTGCTGTGCTGGGTCCGGATGCGTTTGCGTCGAAGGAGATGGCATTCCAAAGTTCGTCGCCCATTGCCGCTCGCAAATGAACGGACGGGTCGACGTGCTGTAGCTCATTTCGTGCCGCCTGCAACCGTGCCTGCAATTCAGAGCCGAAGACAGGAGCAACGACATCAGCTTGGAAGTCCAACTCCCACACGCACCTCGCAGCATGCGTCTTGAAGACTCCATCAACACTGCCATCCTCAATCGGTGCCTTAGGACTACCGCCTCGATGGCTGAGCATCGCCCGCGTCACGAGATGAAGCGCGAGAGCGAGTTCTGTGTCGTCCATCGCATGTCGCTTCAACAGTGTGTTCCAGTCCTTCTCCACAGAAAGCACCAGATGGCGCATCGCCTTATGAACATCCCCCTGGAAATGAAGGAGCGTCGCGACCTGTGCACAACGAGATTTCGGTCCAATTGCAGCTGCGACTTGTAGCAAAAGGTGCATGAGGAGCCGTAGCACAATGAGTGGGGTGCCGGAGGCTCTCCCAAGCTCATTGCTCTCGTTCTCGTTGACGCTGCTTGTGAGGTAACCCTTTTGCGTGGGCGGCATGATGTGAACTGCCTCCTTCCCTGCACCAAGTCGCTTCACGCCCGCCACGTCCTTGTGATCCTTGCCGCCAATCACCGCACCACACTCGGGGCATTTGGCGACTTGCATTGGCTGCGTACAATTGCCGACCGAGTACAAGTGGCCCCTTTCGCAACGATACCAACCGACGTAGCCCATCGACCTCATGATGAAGGCGATTTCGTTCCCCGGCATCGCCGGCAGATAACCAGCTGCTTGCGCCATGGGCTCCGTGAGCAGTGACATCCACCATGTCCCGGCGGCACAGCTTGCGCGGAGAGCGACGTGTACAGCAAGCTGCACCATGAGTGTTGACCTCAACTGTGCCGCTGGCCCGAGCATATAGAGATCTGGATCCACCCCGACATCGCTTTGCTTTGGGAGGAAGCCAGCGCGCCCGCTCCTAGAGATGCTTCCCGCATCGCCAGAGCCATTTTCTCCACGCGTACTCCACTCCCACGACACCACGGGCAAGCGTTCCGTCGGACATCCTTGTATCACCCATTCTAGGACCATGCGCTGACGATGGTTGTCAACACCCTGCAGCGACGAGAAGAGCATCTGAGAACCCTCGTCACCTTCAACCACTTTGGCGGCTTTGATCTTGCCGCCTGTTGCAGTCATGAGTGGATGTCGCAGAGAGAACGCCGCGCCAGCCAGAGCGGCTAGGGTGCTACCGTCTTGGATTGACGTCAGTATGTCTTGGAGACCCCGCTTTTCTTGCAATGAGATCTGGTCCATAGAGTATGCAGTCTTGCAAAGCTCTTGCACGTGCTGGTATTTGGCACGAATGACATCATCGTCTTTCGACGCGGTACCCGATACTCGCGGAGTTGAGGAGGATGCTGATGCTTTGGACGGCGCCCTCACCAAGAGCCAGCGAAAAGGATCTAGTACTTTGTCCGATCGAAAACCAGCCTGTACTTTTGAGACATCGAAAGGTAACCACTGCAAGGCTTTCACTGGGAGTTCGAAGAGCTTTTCTAGAATCGGAACGCCGCCAGCCTGGAATATGGCGCGCAGGGCAAACGTCTGAATCTGTGACGACGAAGAGAGTAGTTTACTTGCCTCGCAGCTCATTTCGGTATGCGCAGCAACATTGCTGCCCCGGAGACGCAGCGCCGCAACAAGAGCTTCGATATAATTCAGCAAGTGTCGCTTCCCCGTGGCGACACTGCGTAGAAGGGCGAGAGAGCCGGGCCGTTGGGCAAAGACCGCATCGTCTGCACCGCCGAGGGCTGCCACGTCTGAGACTTCCGAGTCTGTCATCGAGGGGATGGCCGTGGCGCCAAAGAGCTCTTGCTCGTAACATTGCAAGAGTAGAAATGCACCTGTGCGACCTGGCCATCCTAATGCTTGTAGTGCCTCGTCAAAACCATGTATTGAGCTGCAATTTTCATGTAGGAAGCGAAGTAGCAATGCTCGCGACGGTTGAGAAAGATGCGGAAGAGACACATCGTTGTCTTTTAGTGACAAGTGAACCAAGCACTCTGTCATACGCCGGATGGAGACCGCACCGACAGCACCGCAGCTGGACCCCCCAAAATATTCCGTCGTCAATAGCAACTCCTTGACGTACGATACCACAAAATTGCTGAAGAGGCATGATGCTTTGGTGGGGAGAGTTTTGAAGCAATCGCCCTTCGTGCCACGAGGTGTCGCAGCTTCTGATGACATCATCCGCATCACGGTCTCGAGAAGTCCAACGAAATCATCGCGATCCCCAAGTTGATGCTCGCCCGCAACCTCCAGGAGACGGTGAACATCGTCCGATCTCACTGGCCGCGGAAGACCTCCAGGCAACGCGACTTCACGCACAAATAGTGCGAGAAGCTTCATCTTTAACCATAGCCGTTCGACATCACGGCGAGCGGAATGAGCGACACAATCATCGCTGTTACACATAAGAGACAACATCACGTCGACGTCAGGGCCATGGTGCTGTGCCCGACGGACGGCGACACTCATGTTATCGAGGTCTTGCAAGTCTTCGAGTGACAACGCCGCTTCGGTGTCACGTATCCAACGCTCAAGGACACCTGATACAAGAATGGCATCAAGCATATTCAGTGTGCATGCGTCGCGCGAGTATTGATCCACTCGGGCGATCACATTTGCAGCGGATCCATCAATGGTGGAGAGCAGAGAACTGGCGTGGAATAGACGTTGCTCGGATGCCCAGCACGATGCATGAATGCCTCCAGGTGAGGCCAATGCTGCTGAGCCGGAGGCACGCACGACGGCGATGTAAAGCGCAGCTTGATGCCGAAGGTCGAGCCCGGGAAATGGCCGAGCCACCCGCACAGCATATGCGCGTACATAGTCAAGGAGCTCGTCGCCGTAAGCAGTCTTCCAAGCCGCAGCCGCCTGTGAGCCACATGCTCTCTCCGAAAGCATGGCCATGTGCTCAATAATCCGGCTTGGCAGCTTCTGTTCAAAGCAAACAGCATTGCGGGTCTCAGTGCGATCAAAGATGCGAATCAAACGAGCAGCGAATGGGAAGCTGCAATAGTCAGCGCTGCACTCTCGGCGAGCCCGCGGTTGATCTTCGACGGCATGATGCGCGGCCTCCACAGAACTCGGAAATGGAACGAGGTGCGCTTGGGCAGCTAGTACAGAGATATCCAAGATGGTAGGCTGTGAAGCAAGAGTTAGCCAAAGCTCAACGAGAGGTGGAGTCCTGCTCTCACTGTCTGAAGTATTGAATGCGTTCCAGAGCAGTTCAAGCCCAAAATCCTCGTCAAGAGTGCGCAAGGTATGAGCGAGGGCCTGTGCTACGGCGGAAGACACAGCCAACATGAGAGATTCCCACAACGTTCCTCCCAATGCACCGCCAATCGCCCAGCGAGCTTGCAGGTGGCGGCCGTGTGCATCGGGCACCGATTGAACGTCAAGAACGGCTCGAGTCCCGCGCGACAGAAGTGCTAGGAAGCGGGGCTCTTTATCGCACATACTCTGCACCATTTCGATGCGTGATGCAAGCGATTGCCTCGCTCGTTGATTTCCGTCCATGGCCCATGCGCCCCTTGCAGGGGCCGCAATGGACATAGCTCGACGCAGCTCCGTCACACGGATCATATGTTCGAAAGGCAGAATGCCCAACTCGATCATGCCCGCAATGGAATTGCACATCATCGTGCGAAGAGGGACGGACACCAGCGTTGAACCCGCCATGGGCCGTGCACTTCTTTCGCCCCTAAGATCGTCGACGTACACCATGACCCAACAAGGGTTGAAATCCAATGAGATATGACGTCGCGCTTTGCTCGTTCCAGGCGGTAGATGCAAGAGGAGCACGATGTGCCTCAGGGGTGCGATCGACGGCGCAACAGCATACCGTTGCTGACAAATGTGCATAGTGTGGAAGAGAACGCCCGGAGGCAGCTTCACTGGATCACATTGTATGAGCAGGATTCGTGTCGACTGCGAAGTGGCAATGCGGTCTGCAGGTACGCTTGAAGCCGACCTCGAGTCTTCATGCTCACCCATTGAGAAGAACGCATCAATTGCATGCTCGAGGCTAGATTCCGTGCCAAATCGCTCTAGCTGAGTCAATTCTATAATGAAACCTTTAGGGAACAGGCCAGGCGAATCCATCACGAAATGCATATGTTCGACTTGCGACGCCGTCTGCATCAAAAACAGCCGTCGGTCACGCTGAGGAGCGATAAAGTGCTCGATGGCGGTCGCAAACCCCTTGTGCTCGTCAAAATACTTCATGCCCCCAGGAGCTGCGGCAAGTGTCGGGGAAAGGTGCACAGCGAGAGGACGTGCGATTCGACATAGGGCTGCGCGCAACTTGTTCTGAACTTCGTCGCCGTCATCCACATCCGTCCAACACTCCAGAACACAGCTTGGTATCATCGTGTCATGATAGCAGCAGAAAATCTGGCCATAGTCATCGATTCCACTCTCGTCAGCGATGGCATCTACCCACGCGCGGAGCTTCTCAGCCGCCGCGCGCTGCGATGCATCCTGGAGCACATCAACAGCGGTGAGGACCTGCTTCTCGAAGCGGTTCAACAGCGGCAAGTCTAGCCTGGTGTACGCGTGCTCCGCCTCGACTACGACAATCAAGCGGAAGTGGTGGTGGCATACGCAGAGCTGGGAACGAGCACCCACGGCAAGCCGCAGCAATCGCTGTGAGCGTCCCGTGGCGGCATCCCTCTTGATTAGGTAACGTTGATTGAGCACGTCGTAAAGACTTTCATAAATGGAGTCATGGTTAACGAGGATCACCGTGCGTCCCTCCGCCATGGCAAGTTTGACCTTGTTCACTTGCTTGACCAAGTGCAGATCGGTGAGATCCTCGGCAAACTGTGAACCGAAGAGCACCTCAGCATCGCCCTCTTTCAATAGCCTACAACTAAATAGCAGAGGCAATGCTGCAAGGTTGCGTGTGAGCAGCATGAGATGCCGGCACGACCCACGGTCCGCAAGGTTGGCGGCGATTAGCTCTGTCACAGATGGAAACTCTAACTCATCTAGAGCGACTTGTCCCCGTCGGCCAAAGCATCGGTGATTGAATGCACTTAGGACGCGCTTTAGCAGTTCAGGTTTACCCGAAAAGTTCCGACCGACACAGAAGAGAAGTGTCTGCAAATCTAGCTGCGCATTCAGTCCGAGCCTCGCCCGCAACATCTTGACCAATGCGTAGAAGTCTCTCATTCCAACGAAGTCGCGGCCAAGCTGGCTGGTGTAGACGTCGTGATACGCTTGGGCGATTGGTTCGAGCCATCCAATGCTGCGCCCACCGCTTTTCTGCTTCGAGGGCAAGAGTGGAACTCCACTTTTGGCATGGAGTGGAGGCGCGAGCTGAGACGACGCCAGTGACTCCATCGTGGTCAAACACTCGGTCGCGCCATCCTTCTCGCCGGCTCGCCGATGGTCAAGCTTGACGATGCACTGAGCTGTGAGTTCGATATCGATGGGTGTAGGTTCACATCGCCTGATGACCACAGCGCGGTTCATTTTTGCAGGGTCAAGGGCGAAGTTGGACAGCCCAACGATCCCTATGGGTGGATTGACGAGGATCTGATGCAGAACCTTTAGCGGCATTTCCGGGGACAATTCGGCTAGACCCACTTCGTCGAGCAAAAGCACAGTAAGCGTATCCCTAGCATGCTCTTGATATCGGCATGCCATATCGAATTGCCGTCGAATTGCCTCCGACGAAGAGAGAGGTGAGCATTGGTATTGGACTAGGTGCACTGCAGGAAAAGATCGAAAAAACTTGCTGGGAGAATTCTCGCCCTGCAAGTTGGAGGCAATTACCTGCAGCCCAAGCGTCTTACTCGTACCAGGCTTTCCAATGATGAATAGCGGGAGCTTGTTCAGAACGCAAATGATTGTCACGAAGATATTCTCCGAGAGAGCCTCATTCATGGCGACGCCGTCTTCGACCTCCACGTGTGAGAGGAATCGTTTTTGTACGGACACAAATACTTTCTGCAATGCTCCGTCCTTGCTTAGCCGTGCGAAGCCGGACTTCTCGAAGGCCTTCGACCGGCCAAGCTGCTGGTATCGTAGAGCAGCCGACATATGATCCCAATATGCTTGACGCGAAGCAGCGCTAGGTAAGCGCAGGGCATATACGAACGCAATGGCTAGGACCATAGAGCCTGCAAGTGGTGAGACCAACGACTTCTTGTCGCGATTGATGCTGCTCCCGATCTGCGCAATGAAGAATTGCAGGAGATCCATGCAGCGCTTGATGTCACGTAATGAAACGGCATTGAGCTCCGCTTCTGCCTTGCGGACGAAGGCTTGAGAGGAAGTGAGCAAGGTGAGCGCGCAATTTGCATCCACCTTGTCAACCTCGACTCCTTTCTTGATGAGCAAGCGCAACTCTCGCTCGAGCATGCGGCGAGTATATTGGGCTTCTTCGTCCGCACCAAGAGCACCAAAGTCGAACACGAACTGTTGGAGTGAAGGCGGTACGGGGTGAACTCGATAAACTAAAGCCGCCATCGGGTCTTGAAAGCCGCCCGCATGTCCATCAACGCTTTGCAGGGACAGCCCCACGTCATCCGCTTCCTCCCCTGCCGCACGAATGCGGTAGGGATTGACGGCTGCAAGGATTTCGATGTTTGGATGCAGCGGTCTGCCGTACATACTGCGCTGGGTGGTGACCTCCACCATCAACGACACGTGCGCGCAAGTGTTGAGCTCGTCAAAAAATACGAACACTTGCGGCTCGCTCGTTCGACCCGCGCCTTTGGACAGGTCATCTTGGCAAAGACGCTCCGCCTCCTCAAGAATCTGCACAATTTCTTGAGCCGTCGTGCCTCCGTGAACATCGAGTGTTAAGAGTCGACAGCCAAGCCATTCGCAAAGGTACCGAATCAAAAATGTTTTGCCACAGCCGCACTCACCCATCAGTACGACCGGGATACCGCAGCGGACGCGCACATGAATAGCTAGCATCTTCAGTAAACTGTCTCCAGTGATACAGAAGCCTCCACCCATGAGTGCTGCGGCCTCGGCTTTGCTCCGTTTGACACCGGTGAGCGCAGTCAAGATCTCGTAGTATCTAGCATTGAGCTCCTCGAGCCCCTCACCAATTTTCACACCGTTTGTCACAATGTGCGATGCGAGGTGAGGATGGATGGCAGCCGCAAGCTTCTTTGGATCCGTCGAAAGAAATGAGACACGATCGCAGCTGTCGGAGAAAAGAATGCATGCATGATCGCTTTCCGCCCACGGCGACAGGTTGTCGTCGTGCTGTTCTTGTACGTGACCTGCTCCAGCATGGTTAGCGCTGGTACCTGTCAACAGCAATGGCGCCTGCTCATCGAAGAGAGTGTGTATGGCACCCTTATCTTTCGCCCGAGAATCTTCCCCCGAGAGCAATACCATCTCTCCGCGTTCTTTGACGGGTGGACCACGTCTGCACCAGCGCCCTAAGAGGTCCGTCGATGCAGATTGACATAGCACACCCTCCGTATCATTGCACGTGGGAGCGATCTGCCAGCGCATCACAACAGAATTGAAGAAGAGGTGTCGACGAAGGGGGAGCCCGTTGGAGCTCTGGATCCCGGCCGTCAGCAAGTAGTGTGACTTGCCATTTACGTCATCGCTCGGTGGCAAGAGCAAATAATCGCCGTTCTCTGACCCCTTGGGTGTGAATCCCTTTATACCTCGGCAGCCACTCATTTGCATTGCCGCGCCCGAGTGGCCGTCGGCGTTTTGGACTTCGCGCATGACCAAAAGCTCGTCAATTTCCCACTCTGGCTGCGTTTCCCACGGACCTGTTATCGAAGACCCTACAGTGCCGCAGAGCACGGTGCCTTTTGGCACTATCGTTTCCGAGACAACCCAACGTTTCTCCAAAGAGCGATAGTACATGAAGAAACCGCGCTCTCGGATGGTGTATACGGGCTGACCTTCATTCAAGAATTCGCACCGAAGCCATCGAGCATTGAAGTAGGAAGTTTGGCCATACTGCAACTCGCCAAATCCACGGCCTTGGACAGCGGAAAGGTTGATATCGGGCTCACGCGTCCGCGAGCGCCGTGTGCTAAACTCACGCGCAGTACGCAGGATGAATTGCACAACTTCACCTAGCATCTTCGACTTTATCATAGGCTCGAACGTCATGTCTGGCTGGCCTTTATCAGGAACTAGGGAAGCATTTATGCCAGAAGCTTGTAAATCTCCGAGTTGCCACCCGACGCACCGTACAAACGCCCACATCGACCACAACGAAGGCGCTGGAGTGGGAGTTCGTCTACTTTCGATGGAGTCCTTTTGCATGCCACGAAGGAGGATGGAGAAGCAAGAAGATCCGGGCAGCGGCAAGGCCGGAGCCTCGATGTGGGGATCCGAGCACAGCAGCACTGACGAGGGGTCATTCGGGCAACGTGGTGCGTTCTCTGCCCCTTGATACTCGAATGGGAAGCTTCCATCAGTCTCCTCAAGCACATGCAACGCTAGGCATACAAACTGTAGCTGGGATGCTCGACGCCTGCCTTCCTCATATCCTAACGCTAGCACAAGCTCTTGCTCATCGCTCACGAAATTGTCGGGAGATGGAGATACGTAGTGCTGGGGTAGAAGCTGTGGGACGGATAGCAAGTGACGAGTTCGCCCCGACCTGTGTTCAATTGCAACCATGACTTGCGGTGGCTCAAATCGAAGTAAATTGGGCCCGTCTCGCGCATCATCTGTGACGGCCTGCATGAAGCATAGCTCAAAGAGGAGTGGGTCGACGTCGGCGCTGATGTCTGCAATATCTAGGTGGAGGAATAGTTGTGCTGCTGGATGTTCTACGGCTTTGCAAGCCCTATGCGGGGAGCCCTGATATTCATCTTCAAACGTGGGAGTTTCGCATCTCCGCAAAGTCTCTCGAAGGCTGTGTGTGAGTTGAGCACGATCGTCACTGTGCACTGGCACGTGCACATACCGCCGGCGCTGCTTGGCGGCTGCCGAGCGCGCGGCAAACGTCTTCCCTCCACCAGCTATTGGAGAGGTGAAGCATACGAGGCCCAACCTCGCCGCGAGAGCGCGGATGGCATCTAGGTCAAGCGGCTGCATAGGCACTCGCCGATGCCCAAAGTGAGAGAGCACGTTCGAGGCAGAACCTTGAGAGTTGCACAACAGTAGTAACACTGGCAGTCGCTTGTCATGTCCACAAATCAGTGCGTCCTTAATCTGTGCGATGACGTCAGCGGCCACAGCGAAGGGCAGTGAATCAAAGCAGACCATGCAAAAAAGCGGTTGATTAGTGAGACGATCTACAGGGCTCACGACCTCCGCTTCTGGGTGAGCGGTCGGATCTGTGACCCGCGTCGTTGCAGCTGATTCCCACCTGCGTATGAGATTGGACAGCTCCTCGGGATCGCTGCCGCGCCAACACACAGCGCAAGTCTCGTACTCCGGCATACGATTTCGGCTCGCGAAGGCGGTCAAAGCTAGTTCGAAGGCGGTGTGTTCTCCCTCTGCGCATGCCACCTGCACTCCATCGATCCCTCTCGACGTCTGAGGGAGACATCCTGAAACTCGTGGCACTGATCTCACGCGGGCTGGTACCTCGCTTAGGGTGACTAACGCCTCACAAAGCCTCACGAGACGGATCGCCGCGTCCGTATCAACTTGAGCCGGCGCAACTGGCATTGTAGTTGGGAGAAGGGCACGATTGTTCGATGAAGAGGCCCAAGCACGTCTGAGTTGGCTGCATAGCATGTCCAGTCTTGGGCCAACACACGCATCCGCAGCACTCACGAGCAACAACAGGCTTTGCAATTGCTGAGCTACGCCCGCGTGATTTGGGAGGTCGGTTGTGTCGCCCTCAAGAGCCCGGATAAGGGGTGCTAGGTGCCGGATTCGGCAAATATTGAGCCAATATCCCGACTTGCCGTGCCGACGAAGCTCGCGCACCACCTGGCCCCACCACTTCAGAGAGGATCGAGCGACCGTCAACGCGGCTCCAATCGTTGTCGCTGGGTCATCTGCTAGAGGGAAGCTCATGGAAAAGTTCGAATAGGCGAAATGGCCCGCTTCATAGAGTGCACTTAGGGTTTCGGAAAGTACCTGAGCGAAAGCGAACCCTGTGACAAAGCTATCGATGGCTGGTTGTAGATCTTGGGAGCGCGTTCCCGAGCGCGAGAGCACCACGGCGGATTGAAAGTCAAGAATTTGTTCCACGGTTTGCTCATGTAGCACAGGGTTCCCGCCTCGAACGACAAAGTACTCCAGGCTCGCTCTCGAGCCTCGCTTCAGCCGCCAGCGTGCATCTGCCCTCACCTTCCTCAACTCGATCAGGCGTGCAGGCGCGGCGGTGTCAGCGTCTCCGGCGAGAAGCTCGACGAAAGCAGTGTGTAGCGGTGCGAGATCGTTGAGGAGCACACACACCTCGCCTGACGCAGTCCAATCGATGCGAGAAAGGCTAGTAATCGCATCTGCCAGCGAGCCGTACAGATCACACGGACGAAAGATGTGTGCGTGGAGCATGGCCCGCAGCGAAGACAGTCGCGAGAGCTTACGCTCGTCGACGCAAGCCTCCTCAGCATTCCAAAGTTCGTCCGGCGTCTCCATCTGAGCACGCCCAAGAGCTAGCTCGATTGAGGAGATCATCTCTTTGTCAGAAATCCCACGCATCCACTCTAGCATAGCGGCTGAGTGTGGCTCCTGCATCGCCTCTATCACGACGGGGTCGATCTGCAGTAGCACTTCACTCACAATATCGGCATGGCGGGTGAAGCTTGACAAGTCGGCCATCGTTGCTTGCTCCCAGCCTTGTTCAAGCTCGCATTCGAAGGATCGGACGGCAGTCATGACTTTCATCAAGCTATTGCGTGCTTCCTCCGTGTTTTGCAGCCACTTCAAAAGCATTGGGAGACTCCGCTGCACTTTTTTAAGTGCGGCTCGCACTGAGAGGACATGCGCTAGGCGATATGCGACCGCGCCAACAAGTTGCTGCCATTTAGCTCCGCAAGCCGGGTGATCTTCTACGACGAGCCATTCGCCATCCCAATCGTTGGTTGTCATCTCGGCGAATTGCGGCCCCTCGAGATGTGCATCCGAGCGGGCCAGGCCCGCTGCGGTCCGCGCCAGCCGTATGCGCACGGTGTCGTCCATGAGTTGGGTATTCCAACGCGACAAGAGCGCCAGAGATGCCGAGCCCGCGTTAATCTCCGTGAAGAAGTTTCGCCAGGTACGGCGGGCGAGCAGAAGGATGCGTGCTATGCGAGCCTCTTCATCAGTCCTCTCCTCGTTTCCTATAGTCTTACCCGCTTGTCCCGAGGGGTCAGTGGCACCGTTTAATTCAAGATTTGATACCAACTCCTCTTGTGAAAATACCGCATCAAACTCGCCATCGGCGTCAAAGGGCACCCGGGGCAAGCGGGCAGCCTCCCCCTCTTCCGCGAGGGCCTCTTCCTCTGCTGCTTGCCAGAATAGATTGAAAAGTGGGCAATCGACCAAGGTATGAAGCCAATCGAGTGCGGCTGTGAGAATCGGAGGGATTGGGGACACGGAGTGCGAGCTCCCGCCTTTACTTATCAAGCGAATCGGCTTCAAAATTGAGCCACCATCGAGGCTTGATCGTTGCTGCGCATTTCCCGAGCCCAACCGGAGGTAGGTTTGTACGTCGAGCACGGAATTTTTTTCCCACCCACCCTGTAACACGATTACCTGTCTCGTGATGTCGGTATTCTCAAAGAATGAGAAGGCCACGGTGCGAAGTTGCTGCAGTACAGCCCAAGCCTCGTCTGCAGCAGCGAGAGACGCCTATGTGGTGGAAAGGGTGGGTTGAGAGGCTATCGTGACCACTCGCTCAAGGCTCAAGTTGCATGTAGCTGGAGTGCAATGAGAAGAAGGGAGATTGTAGCTCAAGCAAAGGATGTGATGGCATGGCATGGAGATACCTTTAGGTTAGCCCCCGTCAGTTCGAAGTGCAGCCTTGAGGCCGCTGTTGATAGGGTGCGTAGATGGGAAGGACTCTTGCTCAGACGTCGCAGAAACCAAATAGGACAGCTTCTCAGCCGGACCGCCTGTGCTATGGCTTGACGGATCTGGCGAGCGTAACCGGCGAGTGTAACCATCGAATCCGAATGCATATCCGCTCCAGTCGGTGAATCAGACTGGAAAGTCGTGAAGCATTCGAGGAAACCGCACAGCAAGGTGGGAATCTCGCTGAGCTCGGCCAAGCCAAACATTCGAGGCGTGCTCCATGCACGCATTTCCGCGGTCGGCGGCCCAGTGTATTCATCGAAGGCGATCACGAACATCTCATACAAGATAAAGACGTTCGCGGGTGAGACCACGCTCGATGGCGGCATGCTTGTGACGGCCGCAGCGTTGAAGCTGCGCAGCATCTCTAGCATAACCTCGGCAGAACGGGCAGGCTGAAGGGCAGCGATTCGCCGGCATTGCTGGAGATACTGGCCGCGCATCGGCTCGAGCAAAGGGAAATCGGATGGGGAATTGCTCAAGAGCTCCCGGAAACATGCTAAAAATGCGAGCTGCGCCTTAGCGGCGACTTTGGCACTGCTAGCCTCGGTCGCAGGGGTGTAATGGTCAATGAGCTTGCGAATGAAAAGATCGCACAACCAAGAGGCGCAATTGCCTAGATCCATCCTCGCACGCGGCACAGACCGCGGGCTGGTGCCATCCGCACCCTCCTCCCCATTGCCAACACTTTGGCTCGCGGACGCCATCAATGGGCCTGCCCACCGCAAGGCCTCAAGCATCCTACGACGCGGGGAACTTTGTACGCGCGAGTGGTGTACAGAGCTTTGGTCCCTGCCGATGGGACTGAGGCGTTCAAGCCAGCTGGACGCTGCGGCAGTCAGCCTGGGCGAAGCGCACTCGTGGAAAGCCTCAGTTGCATCTTCACCGGCCTTCGCAGAGAGGGCTGAGGCTCTCACTGCTCGGTGAAGGAGCGTCAGTGTGCGCCAGCTAATAGGGCACAGGAAGTCAGGTGAGGCGAAGAGTGATGCAGCTATGTCACAATTTAGGAGGTCAGCGTTGGCATCGGCATCATTTGATTCTCTGCCCCACAATGCCTGCGAGTCCAGCCCAAGCACTGAGTCCACGCACGCCTCTTGCTTTTCAACTGAGGCGGGCCACAAGTAGGTCGAGAGGTAGCTACCAAGGGCATTAAGCGCCATTCCGCGTTGATTTGCATTGAGCTCCGGCAGACCGAGCAAAGCCTGACAAGCGTCGTGTACCGTGGGCGCATTGACGATTAGTGCTAAGGCAACCTCAAACGAATGGCTGCTTAGCCTCTCCTCCGCCGAGGTCGATGTGCGCACCATTGCGGCAAGCCTGCCACATGCCTCTTGGTGCATTGCCCTATGAACACGCACGGAGGCGGCGGCAAGAGCTTTGTTGGCATCCAAAACACCCGCCTCTGCGACCGCGAGGTTCTCTTCGAATTTGAAAAGCCTGCCGCGGAGGCGATCGTTTGCAGTAGCGAGCGCCTCGCCTGCTTTGGTAAAGAGATCCTCGGCATCGGCGCGAACACACGGGTGAACCATACGGTAGAGTGCGCGATCATGCAAGAGCAGGATTACGCCGCGTCGCGTCTTGCCGAAACGCACGTCGCCCGCGAGCTCAACTCGAGTAGCGCTCTGGTCAAGAATTACTTGGAATCCAAGCCGGCGTGCAATGAGGGATACGCCCGTGCCGGGCACCCCGTATAAAGAGGATTCATATCCGCCTTCGCCCCACGAGGCAGTGAGACGATTGTGGAAAGGTACACTCCACAAGACGCCTAGATCGGCTACGAGAAGGTGGGAGCCGTCCGGAGACTCGATGGCCGCCGTGGGTGCGCATGGCTCCAACGGCATATCGTATCGGGATACGCCCTCCACAAGGAGCACTGAGCGACCATCGCGGTCGGCCGCGCGAAGGCCTTTGAGCGCAGCTACGATTGCTTCGGTGTCCCCTTCCTCTAGCGGCTCATCAGCGTCTCTACTCCGTCTAGCGGCGCCGCCTGTGACGGTATAGACCACGGCCGTCCACTCCTCAAACGGCACCGCATTTGCGCTTCCTCCTTTGCCACTGTCTACGACACGTAGCAGCTCGACTTGCTCTGCCGTAGCACCGACAGCGTTGGCCACGCATCGGTGGAGCTGCGAGCGATCAAGAGCTCCTTTTTGTACTGAGATGTTCGCTGAGATGATGAACAATTCGAAGGATTGGGCTGTGCCGCCACAACCGACGGCGTGCTCCGATAGATGGCGCTCGAGTGTGTGCGAGGGCGGTGTGAGGCTCGGGCGCCACGCAGCTCGAGACTTGCACTCAGACAGAGCAGCTCTTGTCACAGGACGCGACGAGTGCATGCTGTGTCGGTGCCTGCCCGTGCGCCACAGCCGCTGCAAAAGCCGTGCAGCACCCTCCTCCTCGATTTCCCGTAGCCTAACCTCAAGCGCCGCAACGAGCCCAGGCGCTGCTTCTTGAGCCAAGTATGACATGACCTGCCGCCAGCTAGGCTCGCGCGTGCGAGTTTGGCCGTGGGCGGCCGATCCTTGACATTCAATTTGTTCAGCTTGACTCAGCAGCTCCGACGTTCCCGTCGGTGCGCAGCTGCGAAGGCCATCTCGTGCCGCCATCCTGTAAACGCTACACCGCCGTCGGAAAGCTGCAGAGTCTTCCTGAGCGCTGCGGACTGCGGGTGGCCATCTGGCAGCTGCAAGGAGTTCTCGCGCGAGGGCAAGGGCTCGTGTAGAGCGGCAGCCATAGAGTGTGACGACGTCGTACTTGGGCATCGAGCCTGCGACAGGACTTGTGCGCACCAGTTCACGCACACCGCCCTCCGCGGCGTCACACGGCTTCTGCACAAAGAAGATGCGCCCAGAAACGGCGGAGCGGCTGAGGCCGTGCGGACTTGCAACGAGGCTTCGGCCGACGCCTGCCCCGTCAGCGCAACCACAAACTCCTGCCTTGCCCGCGACAATTGCGACAGGGCCACCAAACAACTTTAGGCTAGCGTTGGCACCCTTCTCCTTGGAATCGCGCTGCAGGCGCTCATGGAGGAGCAATCGCAGCACATGGTTACCAGTGTCGGCGATGAGCAATCCTTCATCGGTGAGGACAAGCGATGATGGGGACGCGAGGCGGCACTTGGACGCATCGGCCCCGTCAGCCGAGCCACCCTCGGAGTCGCCTGCGAGCGTCTGCACACTAGAATATTGTAGCTTTGGTTGCCAACCGATGTCAGCTGCGAAGCCTTGAGTGTCCTGTTGCACCGTCGAACAGCCAGCAATGATACGAAGGCAATTGTTGGAAGAGTCGGCAACGACGAGCGACCCATCTGGCGCAACGCACATGTCAGCGGGTGCGGCCAGCATCGCCGAGCGTAAGTTGCCGTTCTTAAGGCCTCGCGTGGGCCCTCGAGCGCCGGAGCCGCCCAGCATGGTCGTCATCTTCCCTCCTGGCTGTACCAAGCGCAGGCGGTGGGCACCAGCCTCAGCAATCACGAAGTTGCCCGACGGAAGTTGTACGACCGAGGAAGCCTGACTCAGCGCGGACACCGAGTATCCTTCTTCGGAGGAGTCGGTGCCGCAAACGACGGAGAAGGTATAGGAGGCGCCCGCTGGCGCATTACTATCCGCGCGCGGCACTGGGGCCTTCGTTGCTGTTAGGTCTCCGAATTCGTGCAAAAGCACCTAAGATTGAGGTGCGGGGAACAAAGGAGTTGGCATGGGGGGCGTGGGGCGGGGGGGGGGGGGGCTTAGCATGACCACGTATTGCTGCGAGATGGTGTGGGAAATGTCGGGTATGCAGGCGGACCGGTCGTCTCGGTGCACAGAGCAATTGCTCACCTCCCAAGTGGGTGCGGCACGTCGGACCTCGGCAACAATCCCGTCTTGCTCGATTCTCAGCGCCTCGCCCAGCCGCTCGGTGGCCTCATGCTGCCACTCGCGCTCGAGAGCGCGCATTGCTACGATGGCACGTGCAAGCCATTGCTCGCACATGAGCTGCGACGAAGCGAGCCGTCGCGACTCGTCATCGTCCCTCGAATGCCATACCGTGGGCTCGCCGGCGGCCTTATCGGCTTTGGCTCGCGGTACTGGCAAGTTAGCCAAGCTCTCGCACCAACGGCGCAGCCGACATGCGGCTTCGCGTATGGAGTTCGGCGAGATGGCCGCGCCGGGTCTCGGAACGCGAACATCAAGGAACATTCTGACCGCCTCAGCATACGAGGACAACGCAAGAGCGCATCGAACTTCCGACGGAAGCGCGCCAGCCTCCTGAAGCTGCGGTGGTAGCTGCAACGGCGGCTTGCTCTGCGTTTTCACAGGTTGCGGGATTCGCCCAAACAGGCTCCCTGGAGTGCGCTCTGCGCCAACATGGGCAGGGATGGTAGATTGTTGCTGCTCGCGCGACCGAGGTGGAGCGGCACCATTACACGCAGCCGCCGTGGCCCCGTGGAGCTGTTGCAAGCGCAGACATCGGAGTTCCTTGCGCAATGACGGAGTTGGTGGTCGTTGCAACCAGCCGACGTCGACGTGCACGAGCATGGCAGGGTCTCTGTCTCGAGCGCCGTCGCCGGAGGGCGACGCCAGCTCATGCGCTAGAGGCAGCACAGCGGCAAACCAAAATGTCGTGCGCGGGGGCGGCGGCCGCTCCGCATCGGGAGTCAGTCTCGGTCGTACCGGAATCCATTCGGTATGCGGCGCGCCCGCTACAAGCACAGGAGGCGTCGCGCTATCCGAGATGAGCGCTTGCGCTACTCCTGCGTACAAGCAGCGCCGCAAGTCGGTGACCTCCTCGCTAGACGCAACGCTCAGACTGAGCGCGAGCCGGTGCACGGCCACTGACGCTTCCGCCGTCCACAGCTCTGGCCGGCCAAAATAAGCCCATATTCGCTCGTCCCAAATCAAATTCTTGATGCCGGCGGCCGTTTCGCGACGGCGCGCGTCGGTTTCAGCCACGGCAGCCATTGCTATTGCGTCCTCTTGCTCTTGCTGCTCAAACAACCTGCGGTCTAAGAGCGCTTGGTCCAACTCGACGTCGTCCATCATCTCCAAGCGCGCGAGGCGTTCAATTTGAGCACGCCGCTCCTCCTGCCTGCGCTGGGCCTCCTGCGCTGCGGCTCGACGCGAGCGGTACTCTTGCATGAGCTTGCCCGATACGGCCAGGAGCACCAACATGCGCCATATGGCACGCATCTCCAACGGTACGCAGGATTCGCCTTGAGGACCGATCCCAGCACTATGTAGGATGGATGCAAGCGATGCCAGCGCCTCCATTGCGGTTGAATGCACAATATGGTCCGGACAACCGGCATGCAGGAGGAATCGAGCGATGAGCCAACGGCGGCCGAGCTCCGCCGCCACGCTCTGGAGGATGTCCTCCTCACCAAGACAAGCCGCATTGGCCGCACTGACTTCCTTGCACATTGCACCGATGCCGGTCAGGAGCGCGTTGTGTACGCCTGTCCATTGCTCGAGGAGAGGCCGCTCGCTTCGTGTGGATCGCTCGTTGGCGTCGAGTCCTCGCGGCAGCTCTGCGACGAGGAGCACGCCACCGTCGGCCGCCTCGGCAGTCAGCTCGATGTTGACCGAGTGTTTGCCATTCGGAGTGTGGACGTGGAACCTTAGCTGCCCAACGAGGCCGCTCCCGCGCACGATTGGAAGCTCAATCGGTCCAAACCAGCACCGAGCCGCAGAGCTCGACCCTCCTTTCCCTTCCTCTCGGCTGGGCGCCACCTGCTGCAGCTCGAGCCTCGCACTAATCTTACAGAGTGACATCATGAAGCCCTCGAAAACGAGGTCTGTAATGTATGCAGTGGGCGCGAGGACAAGGAGAGGGAGACGAAGCGTCGCAATCTCCTTGCCCCGCGCGTGTGCCCCCTCGGCGAGCAGCGTGACGAGCGCACGGGGCTCTGCCATGGCCACGGCGCGGACGGGGCGAGGTGGACTGCGGGACTGCGGCGGGAAGGGGGCGGGGGAGGGGGGGGGGGGGGGGGTCAGAGTTTTGTTGTTGTGTGAGGGCCTGCGCATACGACCCCCGAGAGAAACTCGGGGTCCGAAACTCTGAGTTTCACGGTCCTCCGAAACTCTGAATTTCACGGTCCGCTAGCGGACGAATATGCACTCAACGAGAAAACACAACTAGACCAAATCACCGTGTCAGACATAACGCGTGAGCTGATTGCGAATGACCCCGATGCCAAACCCCAGCCGGCGCGAGAAAAGTGGGCCCGTAAGCTTGAACTAACGCACATGACACATGACGAGTGGAAACACGTGGCGAGGCTATACACCCACACACCCATCCCCTACTAAAGCCCCCTCACAAACACCTCCACTTTAAACACATCACCCACAGCAGCAGGCTAGGCACGCGAATTCGGTTCCACACGGCGACCGCTAGCACGAAATGCAGCCTTTGTGGGAAATACCGCGAGAACTCGACACACATGGCCCGATGCCCTTCCACACACAACAGATCTTCCAAGCCATAGAAGCCGCGGCGGGATACACGCCAGAACGGAACACATCGACGGCTCGAAAAACAAAAGACAGACTATTTGCATACCCGAATTCACCGACGCCAGACAGCCTCAAAGCCCTATACCTTATAGCATGGAGATTCATAATAGGCGACTTCTACAGAGTGGAATTCGACAACTACAACTACACCTTCCACCTTCCACCACGTGCCAGTCATCGAGAAAACCCTGAACAAGTTCTCGGTCCTCGTCGGAAGCCTCGAAACCTCGGACAAAACATCGACGGCACGCACGTACAAAAAGCCTCCCAAGGGAGAAAACCGAAGATCAAATCTTCACGAGAACTTAGCGCTCCAATCTATACAATGGACGAGAAGGGCAACCTAGTGATGAGCACGAATCTAACCCTGATAGCACAAGCGCTCAATATAGCAGAGAGACTCGCCTAATACTAATAGCTAAAACAGCGCGCAGCTTTCCGCCGCGAGCCGCTCAAGCCCCCCGGACGCCGCCCTCGGACATAGCGATGCACAGCTACCGGAACTCCGAGTATCGGTGTAAAACAAAAAACGAGAGAAGCCGATAGCCCGATGGCGCAGGAGGAAGTAGAGGAACATGCCATCGGGGTCGGGGATCGGTACACACCGTCCGCCACTGGAAACCTTAGACACCCAGCCCCTAGGTAGCGCACGAGGGGACGAGCCGCAAGGCAGGTGGAGAGGGGGTAAGGGTAAGGAAGCGGGCGTGGCTTCATGAGAGATGTGCAGGGTCGCACGCGCAGCGAGAATTTTAAGAAGTTTTTTTTTGGTACAGAATAGTCTGTAAGCACTTAGAATCTAAGTGCGAATGACAGATAAGCGAGTGTGGTGAAAGAATACGAATTGTGTGACAGGAAGAAAACTCTTGCATGCGAAATATTGACAGCGACGTGACGATGCGCTCAAGCCGAAGGATGAGGCGAAGGCCTCAATAGGCAACATCGCATAGGCTCGTGTGGAGAGTTGTGCGATGATTATGTCGTGGAAGACTGAAGCTTCCACATTCATGTGCACAGGGAAAAGAATATAGTTAAGGCGCATGCAAGCTTAGCCAAGCGTCCGCTGCTCATCGTGGTAAATGAGGGTCGTTCAACAGCCATCGAGCTGCGTCTCCAGCAGAATTCGAGACGAGCAGCAGGAGCATACGTGTGGCGCAGCAACAAAATACACGAAGATGCCATGGCGCAAAGATTTACTACATTCCATATTTTCATCTTGAATTTACAAGATGCTCACGGTAGCATCTCAACCCGCGTTCCCAACGATGTCACCTCATCTCCGAAGATCTGTCGTTCGAGGCGAAGCAGAAATTGCATGAAGCCGGAATTGGGTTGGACCTGCAAAGTGGCGGTTGAGGCATCGTGTCATGCGTTGCACCAAGATGTTGCGGCAGTACACTGCCTGGCCACGTGGTCGGAGCAACGAATGTCGAGTGTGCCCTGGGGAAGCGGGTAAAAATTGACTCACGAATCTTCGTTGATCCACGTAGTGGAGAGCTGTTTTGAGTTCCCACTTCTTTGTCTGCATCAGATATCCGATCACAACAGTTGCGGAACGCGAGACGCCAGCGCGGCAGTGCACAAGTACACGACCAGAGCTGGCGGCACAACTGATGCGAGAGGGGCAGTG
>CM030931.1:6689849-6714849 GCA_018136815.1 Isochrysis galbana
TCCTCAATCCCTAAGATGCGATAGGTTCATCCAACTAGTAGTACCAATCTACGCTAGAGGAGAGAAGGAGAGTTCGTGTGTGGAGTGTGGAGAGCGTAAATCAACGCACGCGTGCGCGCGCACAGGGGAGTTTTGTTGTTGGTTGGGACAACTCGACAACTCTCATGAGAGCTGGTATTAGTGCTGGTATTAGTGATAGCTCCATAACCTTGAGAGCTGATAAGCTGTTACCCCATCTATGAAAATTTCAACTCAGGACCCATGTTGATACACTTCACGTTTTCACCCCACTCTTGTGGGCCACAATTACCTACAACTCAGTGCCCTGCCTTGGGATTGGGCCCTCTTCCAACAATTCACTCCCTCTCCCACTCCCTCTTCCAACTACAACCAACAACCAACCCAAGAAGCACAAACCCCCTCGCCCTCGCCCTGTTTCAAGCACCAAAAATTTCGACTCAAGACAAGAAAGAGGGAGGACATGTCTTGAGGCGGCGTCGCTGCCCATGCCTAGCGCAAGGGTACAGCGCCCCCACTCAGACATCTCCTTCCCCACAGCTCCTCTCTGAGTCTCTGAGGAGTTGCTCCTCTCCCTCCCATTAGGCCCCCTTGCCTGCGAGACCAGAACAGGATCCTGGCGTGGGGGCTGTCTGAGTGTGGAGGGAGGGACGTTCCAGCTAGCGTAGGTAGAAAGCTAGTGAAGAGCTGGGTGGCATAAGGGGGAAGGGTGCTTGCGCTTGCCGCGGCAGGGGTCCTGTCTTGAGTGAGCGCTAGTCCCGTTCCTTTGCCGCGCCGCGACCCATAAAAAATTGTTAAAAATTTAAATTTATGTTCGATGTTCGTTTCACCCTTTGCCTGTGAAAGGTTTCAGTTAGTTGACTTGGCTCAAACGGTCAACAAGTTCGAGTTGAGTTCGCGTTCGACTATTTTTTACCACCTACTTGTATCGTTCGTGCCACTTCAGAACTATTGCACCACTAGTGCTCCAACGATGGGTTGTCGCATTCGCGAATCCACATCTACAGTTCAATAATAACTCTCTCTCTTCATTCGGAATTGTACACGGCACTAAATTTTTCGAGAGCTTCTTCTGAGCTTCCTTCCCGTGGAGGGAGGCGCCGGGCCTCGTCGGGCCTCGTCGGGCCTCGTCGGCCCCCCCCCCCCTTTCCCTCCGCCAGGCACGAATGGCGCGGGACACCCCGACGGCTCGCGCGGCGCTCTGTGTGCGTGCCATCTCGCTGCGCCGGCGCCAGGACCGCTGGACTGCATGCGAGGCCCACCTCTCCTCAGTCCTCCCCAGTGACCTCCTGGCCCGATGCCGCATGGTCGAGGGCACCGACGCGGCTGCACTGACCGAGCGGCTCCAGAGCGAGGCTGCGGTCGCTGCGTTCGAGCGCAACACGCAGAGCCGGCTGTACCGCGGATGGCCGCTAGTTGAGGTGGAAGACGCACGCCGCTGCTTCCAGAGCACACCAGCTCATGCGTCCGATGCCACAGCCTGGCTTGCCTATGAGCAAGCTTGCCAGCGTGCGTGGCGCTCAGACCGTGCTCGGCTGTACATTGACTTTTTCCACAGGCACTTGACCGCTGGTGACGTAGGCGCTGCCCTCTCACACTTGCGTGTAGCGGAGGATGCTGTGCTTGAGAAGGCCCCATTGACGCTTGTCTTGGAAGATGATTGCAAACTCACCCCAAATGCAATCACCTCGGTCATTGTCGAGGTTGACCGCCTTTCGTCCCTGGGAATAGGCTGGGACCTCATATACCTTCATTCTGCGAATTATGGCCGGCGTGGAGAGCCTTTCGTCCACCCTAGTTCTGCGCTACGAGTTGCGGGCCATCGTAAAGTGTGCCATGCGTACTTGCTCTCCCAACGCGGCGCTTCCAAGCTCGCCGCCTCTGGCTTCCGCGATTGCCTCTTTCCAGTCGATGACTTCCTCCCTGCGCTACATGCGGGGCATCCACGAGAGGACATTATGGCATTGCCGTGCGTGCGTAGGGCACGGGGGGAGCTTCATGCTGTTGCCTCTACATCAGGTGCTACATCTCCTTGTTTGGGTGCTGCCTCTGAGGGGCAAGACCATGATGGGGTTGCTATCTCACTTAGGTCGAGTGGGTTTGTTGCACTCACCTTTCCAGATGATGCTGGGCTGGTTCGTCTGCCTGGGGAGGCATGTACAGCTAGTAGTACAAAACAGGTTGGTGTACGGCGGATACTAGACTCAGACTCGAAGGCGGGAAGCGGTTCGAAAGTGTTGCTGGGAGACGCGGGAGTGTCAACTTGTGCAGCGGAGTCCGACGATGAGAATGATGATGGCCTTGGTGTCGACGACCAAGAAACATTGGTGTCGTCGATCGCAGCAGACGATCGCATCCTGCATGATGTATCAGTATCTCTTGGGCCTCCCATAGACTTAAAGGGGCTTCTCTGGGCAGTTCGGAGAGTCGGCTCCAATTTCGCACAAGCCACGGGTCGCCCCACGGAGGCGGCGGAGCTACGACACCAACTATGCTCAAAGGGGTATGCGCGATTACGACTGCCAACGCACGATCATGTTAGTCGGCCTCGACACAATTCGCACCTCGCAGATCATCCAGACACCGCGCGGCACGATGATGGTAGCAGCCTCGGATGCGCCGCATGTGATGATGACCCCGATGGGCGCGGCTCCAACACTGTTGAGCGAGTCGAAAATGAGTTCAACGCCAAACGAGCATCTACACGTGTTATTGATGTAGAAGAGCTCGTTCGCCACGGGCTCGTGCATCTCCTCCGCGCAGAGGAGGCATCACTCGCTTTCTTCGGGATGCCTTTGTCCTTCAAGAGACGATGCGCCGGCACAGGCGGGCGCAAGGGAGAATTGATGTTGTGGTCGTGCGGATTTAGCCAATGGCCGCAACGACAGCACTGGCATCTTGTTTGCGGTGCGTTTGATGAGGCGCAAGCATGGCCAGAATTTCCTGACGTTGACGGCGTAGCTCAAACGGAAAGAAATGATACTCACATTCGTCAACAGGCTGAAGGTCCTCGTGCAACTGGCAACAATGTGATGGATCATTGCCGCAATGCTAGCACGTTGCGTCCGTCCTTGCGTGCGGCAGAGTGCGTGCTCCGTAGTTGTGCACTAGCGTGCTTGAATGCGTCTGTTTTGCGCGATGGAGGTGCGACTATTCGAGCATGCGAGACTGTGCCTGAGGGCAACGACCCCTCGGTCTTGGACAGCTTTCTCTACGCCGAAGCCATGAAAGGCTTGTCTGATGAAATGTCGGCCTCATCGTTCAGACAAAGAATGGCAGAGCTCTCGTGTGCGCCTTCCGCCTCAGAGCCACATGAAGTACACATGATCGACCATGTCGACCCAGGTTTATTGACACTGACCCGGCGATCTGATGCAGCCGGCCTCGAAGTTTGGGATGTGCAGTCCGAAGGATGGGTTGCACTAGAGCAGCTAGCGGCGCCAAACGATGTGCTCGTCTTTGCGGGTGAACAGATGCAAGCCCTTAGTGGCGGCGCAATACCTGCTGTGCGTCATCGCGTCGTTGCGCCGCGGGAGCAGGGTGTCAAGCGTTGTAGCGTCGTCTTTGAGCTCCGCCTTCCCGAGGCTACGATGATGCGTCGCACACTGACGTAGCAGCAACACTCTTGTCTCGTTACTATTACTACACCCTATTGGTTGTTGCTACTAGTACATCCCACTGGCACCTGCTATCATATTCAACTTCAACGAAGTTTATACTTGGTTCACGGATGGCGAGGCACGAGCCCCCCCCTCTCTCCACTCCTCCCCTGCCGTGGGGAGGGAACCACCCATCCTCCTGGCATGCCTAATGGCTTGCCAGGAGCCCACTGCCCTACTGACCCACTCTCCCACTGACAAGCACGCCTGGTTCGCTCGTCCTGGCCCCTCGTGGCCACCCCATCGTTCCAACCCCCTCCCCCCTTGTTGACAGGCAGACAGGTGCAGCGTGGGGGCCCTGGGGCTCAGGAGCGCCAGCGCGAGAGAGGCAGGGGAGCCCAGGGCCCAGTCCCAGCCTCCTCTGCCCCCTGAGCTGGCCTCCAGGAGCCTCCAGGGGGCGCCAGAGGGCAGCTGCAGGCCTGCCGCAGGCGCGCCATTGCGCGTGCCGCAGGAGAGGGGAGAGAGCGCGCGGAGAAGGGGGTGGGCGGAGCGAGAGCTCCGCTCACCGAAAAAATGGTAAGTAAGTGCTCTCGTGCGCTCTGGCAAGCTTTTCAGCCTTTTCGAGCGCAGCGGCGTGGAGCGCCGCCGCATGTCCCGCCCTCAGGCCACCCCCAGGCCGAGCCTCGTCGATCAGCGCCGGGTGAGGCGCTGTCGAGCAGAGGAGTGCCGCGAGGGCTGCCTGGACATTGGCGCTCGCCAGCCACGCGTCGACGGCCCGAGCGTCGAGGAGGTAGAGGTCGTTGTCGAGTACGAACGCGGGCGATTCCTGCGAGGGGCGGGTCGGGGCGGTCAGGATAGACTATTTAGTGGCCAAGGCAGTCGTGTGCACGCGCTGTGGGGTGCCCGGGGTGCTCCGCGGGTGACTTCCCTCCCTGCTCTAGGCACCAGATGAAGGTCGGGCGCCTGATCGCGCGGACGGATCTCGGGGGAATCGCGTGTCATGAAACAACTGCCCTGAAATAAGCTTATCGTCCCCGCGGCACGATCGCCAGTTCTTTACTGTTAGAGCCCCAGCGCGTGTGCAGAGGGGGGGCGAGGGGGGCGGTAGAACCCACCATTTTCCTCGGGAATTTTTCGTGGCGGCAGGTGAGCCCCCTGGGAGTTTTTTTATGGGCTTTGGGGGACGGTCAAAAAATGCAGCCCCCCCCACATGTTAGTAGTTATAAATCAGTGTTTGACCGCCCTATCAACCTCGCTCGAGCTCCGATGGACTCTTCCTCCATTTGCCCAGCAGTGGACGATGACGATGAAGGACCATGCGATGCGCATTGCTCGCTCTCACAGAAGTAACGGACACACTCGACAACAAAGACAATTCCAGAAGGCCTGCCCGGACCCCACACTCTAAACCAGGCCTCAGGTAGCGCACCGAGGCCGGACCCCGGAAACCGAAGAAAAAGGAAAGAAGGGGGGCAGGGGAAGAGGTGGAGGGAGGGATGATAAGGGCGGTGTAGATAGCGAAGGGAAGTCCCATAACTAGTAGGTGTGTAGCCCTGAACCTTCAGAAGTTTTTTTTTCGCTCTCACAGAAGTCCGCAGACGCTGCCTCACGAGGAGGTGGAGGTGGAGGCGACCGGGGCGTCGACTCCACAGTGGCATTGGCCCCAGCATATCCCCCATCCACCATCCATGCCCGGAGCTGGATCTCCAAGGCCCCTACCCTGAGAGGGCGACGGGGCCCCACTAGCTCGTCGTCCCCTCGCCATGCTTTCGTGGCGAGTTGGGCTCTAGAGACTAGATACGCCTCGTTGGCCTCTTGGAACATTAATGGGCAGTTTAGACTTCTTGTTTCTTGGAGGGCGCCCGCTGAGAGAACTTTTTTTCTGTTTTTGTACCGCGAGGGACCCGCGAGGACTTCACACGTACGACCGTTAAGAGGTGAAACCGCCATGTGGGCGACCACCAGCCCAGCGCTGGACGCGGATGGGCAGCGACGAATGGGGCTGCGAGCTGAGTGTAGCCTGGGATCGGTTCGCTCATCACCGACCATCTTGCTAAATTCTCCAGGCCCAAGCAAGTCGGCCACACCAGGACTCCAGATAGGCCCTGGATCGATCTTTAGCGGCAAGCTGCCTCCACCAGCAGATAAGCCGGCCAGGTGGGCGACAGAGGCACGGATTGCATACGCGGACGCGGCCCTGCAGAACGAGCGTGCCCGTAAGATGGGTGAATTGCGCAAAGCTAAGGCAAAGGCGCAAGCAATGACACGAGTCGTCACCGCCCCGCGGCTGACGCAGCACTCCATTCGCTGTGCTGAGCTGGGAGCCAAGCGACGCTACCAACTGGATCCAGCTTTCGTACAGAAGGATGAGCGCGAAGCTGCCACCATAGCGCGCGAGGCTATTGCCTCAGTATTGCGTGAGCACGGGCACTCAGGGGTAGAGCGAAGGGAGGGAGAACGACAGATGTGCAAGCAAATGGCTTACGGTGTTGAACACCGGGTGGATTCAAAGGCATATCGGCAGTTGAGGATGGAACGTCTGCAACAAGCACATGCCAAGATGTTGAGCGGGCCAAACGGAGCCTGGATTGCAGAGCAAGCAAGTATTGCAGACGGCCGCGGACAAAGGTTGGAAGAACTCAATGCTTCTTATGCGATTCAAAGGGCTTTGGAAGCTTCTGTCTCTGACAAGCACCCTCTGCTACACAGCGTTGACATTCCAAACAGGGAGGCAGCCATGGGTCTTTCGTCAGCTGAGCTTCTTGCCGTAATTCGAGGGCTGTCGGATGCGGTCAACACCACTCCGGCCCTCCTGCCGTCGGATGTTTCGCCAGAGAACATCCGACGCACATCGCGCCACAAAGGATCAACCCTTGAGATCAGTTCGAGTGCGAGCGCTCCCTCGAAGATCGACTCGCGGTCGCCTCCGCCACTTCAGAAGGCCAACGTTGTCGAAATAGCCCGGAAGCCTGGACGCAAGTACGTATCGGCGGCTGCCCGCGCAGCATTGGAGATGGATGCATGTGAACAAGCCGAGCGCATGCGTGCTCGTGACGTAGCCGTCTTCAGGGCTGACCCAAAGGCTCCGGCGTTGCTCCAAGCTGATGCACTCAAGAAGGGGCAGGTTGCAAAATGGAGACGCGACCAGGTATCTGCCGCCGAGGTTGAGCTTCTCCGGCGAGTCGATGCTGTGAGGGGTGATGCGTCTTGCCAGGAAGAGGCTACGGCGCGTGCTGCGCGGTCGGTACTACAGTAGCTGAATCTTTGGATAGATTTGGGCGATAGTCGATCCATGATGATTTACTCTGGTGTATAGCGGGTTTGTGTGCGTGCATGGATGGGGCGAGCATTAAAAAAACAGCTGAAGATTAAGGGCTAAACACCTACCAGGGATTTGATATCTAATGACTCCCTATCGACACCGCCCTTACATCCCTTCCCTCCAATGCTTCCCCTTCCCCCCATCCATCCTTTTTCTTCGGCTTGCTCCAGGGTCCGGCGCCGGGCGTGCGGTGCCGGCGTGGTATTGGGTATTGGTGGATGCTCACCTGCACCTCATGCCAAAGGGCAGAGCATGAGGAGGACCGACAGGCCCCCGGAGGGGTATTGGAGCCCGAGGGGAGGGCACGAGGCGCCTCCCCATGCTGAACTAAGTATAAACTTATTTGAACCTCCGGCGCAATACTGCAGTACTACTACGCCGCCGGTTGAGGGGCGGCACATATGGCGCCAACAAGCAAAAAATAGAACGTGAAGTTTCAAGCTCTTTCAACCAACGATCATCTGCCTGATGACGATAATGGGGCAGCGCTAGAGCTTCCGCTAAATGTGCGTGTAATGTCATGACTTCATCTTGACCGATATTTGCTATACCTCTTTATGAGTCGATTGCGGCAAGTTGTTTTTGCTTCCACTTCCGCTGCGATGTTGGTGACGATCACGTAGAATCTAGGCAAGCGAGATGATTCTCACACAAAACATTTAGCAGTCCTCTCCAATGAATCAAAGACGCTCGGTGGTGCAGCCGTCCTGGTGATTACAAGCAACGAGGACACTCATCGGCCAAAGCCGACGCTAGCTCCCGAGCGTGAGAGTGCTCGTTTCATGGCGAGACGGAATTGAAGGGCAAGTGCCTCATTTTGCGGCGGCTCGGCCGCCAGCAATGCCTCGTCCTCTTCTATAGAGGTCTGAAGTAGCATCGGCTTGGCCTCTGGATGCGCCTTCAACATAGCTTCGTCTGCAGCAGCGGCTGCAGGGTCGACAAAGCCATAATGGCCAAGGAATTCAGCATTAGATGTGTCAGAAGTTCCGTAGACAATCTCTATCTGGTCGCCTACTGAGATCGGCGCGCCGGCAACAACGCGCAGCATGCCATCAGTACGCCCAGTAAGATAGTGCTTCGAACTGGCACGGTGATTGAACATGTCGATGAAAGGAATAAGCAGTTTGTGCCCCTCCCCGTCAGGCCCAAGAACCGTTAGGACTCGTGACTGGATCAGCCAGACCGCCCATCTCACTTCACGCATGCGGCCACCAGCAATGGCTAGCTGGGAGATGGGCGTGTCACCCGAAGGTGCAGTACCGCCTAAAACTTTGCGCACGGCAGCAGAGCGCTTGCGCACGTCGACGATGAGCGGTGGCCACTGCAACATCTGCAGCTCCTTCTCCGAGAAGAAATCAGGCGTACACAGATCGGACGAGTCAGGAGGGGGAAGTGTGGCGTAGTATGCCTCACGCTCCGTGCCTTCTTCCATCTCACGCTGAGCGAGCATGCGGAGGGCGGCCGGCACTGGATCAGCCCCCTGCACACCGAGATCAACAGCGCATGACGCGGGGATAGCAATGACTTCTTCGCCTGGCGCGATTGAGCGGGTGGCCATGACGCCACGCAACCCACCAAAGTCGGCGATGGCAACATTGGCTAGGTTGGCTCCCTCGGAGATAAGCCAATCGGTCAACCGCTCGTAGACTGGCTCAGTCAGCGCCGTCCCCGGCGGGCTAGGCGGCACCTCTGGCAGTAATACAACCTTCTTCGCCTTCGACCCACCTCTGCCTGAGCGTGCTCTGGAGCGGGCACCGCCCGCTTTGCCGGGCTTTCGCGTGGTTGCGAGCATGCGGATGGGCTGAGCGCGTGCAACGCCGCCGCTCAGCCTCCCCCTATCCGCCCACTGCCACGCCGCCGCCGAGCAGAGCAGAGCCACGAGGAGGGACGGCCGCAGCGCCATCTCGCGCGCGGGTGGAGCTACGGACTGCGCGGCGCAGCCAAAGTAGTTCTACTCTAGAGGCATTCGCTTCATGGATCAGCCCCATTTCTAGTGGTTACAATAAAATCTTACCCTTTGGTCTCTAGAGGATGCTCTCACTACATGAAAGCACCAAGGATGAATGGGCTAGGCCGACCTATGCTCAGTTTTTGATTTGGTGCTCACAATCGCGTACAGTGTATAACTTTGCGCACGATCACGTAGAACAGGGAGCTTCATGCATCAGCCCCGATGGCGGGGGCGGGCTCAGCAGCAGTAACATCACCCTGGCGGTCCACATGAAGCACAGGAGTCACAGAAACTGCACCCTTTCGAAGGTCCACACATTTCCTCTTCTTGCACCACCCTTTCTTCAGGTTGCTACAGCTCTCACAATACCGGAACTCCAACCAAGGACACGGTTCAACGCCACACGAACAATTCGGATTGCACACCATGAATGCTTGAAGTCGAACTCGCTGGCGCTCTTGATTGTCTTGTGCCCTCTCCATACGCGCGGCCTTCCTCTTTGCGACATCCTGAGCTCCTTCAGTTGCCATCCTGCGCCGCTTCTCTTTCTCTTCCTTCATGTCTCTAAGCGTCCACGACCCCGAGAGTTGGTATAGACGCTGACGTTTCGTGAAGACGGCCGCATTGACGTCGTCCTCATCGCCGTTCTCCCCAGCTTCGGAGTCGGACACGTTGGCTTTGGCACCGGAGGTATTGGAGCTCACGTTCAGCACGCCGCGCATAGGATCGTACGGCGCCTCGGCCTTGTCCTGAAGTTTCTTAGCCAAAGCCGCTAGATTCCGAACTTTCGCTTCGGCCGCCTGCAAAGAGCCCCTCATCATCCCGGGTGGAGTGGCCATCGCCTCGGTGAGGGAAGATGGACCTGGAGACGAAACAAGGCTAGACTCCTGCGCTGAGGATGCAATGTCAGTGGCTTGATCGACGAATTGTGAGCGGTCGATGACGTCGGGGCAAAGCTTGTTGCCAACGATACCTACGCGCTTGAACGCTTTAATGATGTCGTATTGGTCGCACCAAGAGAACCACATGCCTGGCACACCCAAGCGTGCGGACCCTCCTAAAATGGCCAAGAAGTCAGAAAGGCTCAGGCTTTCAAGCTCTTTGTTGTAGATTACCTGGTGTGCGTCTTTATACGCGTCTCTTGCTTTGTTGTATGACCTGTGGAACGACGAGTTGAATTGGTCGAGGGCCTGGAGAAAGCCCGATGTTCCCGATTCCTCGGAGAATATCCGAATGCCGAGACTTGCGGCGTTGCCGCTCGTGTTCTTCAAGACCTCATCGCTGAAACGAGAGGCGTGGTTGTCCAAAAGCAAAACCACAGGTCGTAGTATTGGCTCACCACCGGCCTTCACCTCTGCGTCACTCCTTTGAGTGATCCACTTGTCGAGACGCTGGAGATACGTCCAAAAAGTCTCCTCAGTTTGCATCCCCTCTGGCGCGTGGACAGGTAGACACGACCTGGTTTGACGCCGGACAAGATCAACCTCGTCGTCAAATGTGCAAGTACCGGGCGGGGCGTTCATGACCATGTCCACCGTGGCCCATTTGCGCTTCACAACGAGTTGAGCTCCGTAATTCCACCCCGAGGCGTCCCACGTCATCATGACGGTGATGGACTCTTTTGTGCTGCCCGCCCGTTGCCTCACCGTCTTGCCCTTGCGCTTTGCCACCTTTGCCCGCCGGCCCTTCTGTGGAACATCGAGAGGTTGTGGTGTTTCATCGCAGTTCAGGATGCGTCGTAAATCTTGAATGAACTGAGTCGGGGACATCGGCCGGGTAGTGAGCGTATGCGCGGCCGTTGTGCGATACATACAAGAGCACGTGCGATGAGGGGAGGTGCGCAAGAAAGGCATACCTTGGTGCGAGGATCGATGATCCCCGCGTCCATCAGCTCAGCTTCCAAGCCGAATTCGCCGTAGAAATGTCTCTGCACAACGGCCTCGTTGAACTTTCTCGACCTTCGATATTCTTCGGCCCTCGAAGTTCCCTCGTCGATCTCGATGCCATGCGCACGCCACCAGGGGTACATGCGCTGGAAGAACGTGTGAGAGAGGTCGACGTCGCTGTTCAGGTGGTCGAGCTCAGGGGTGTTGAGAAGTATAGATCCTTTGCCGAACTTGCGCGCCTTGTTGAAACGGTGACGCTCGCCGAGCATCTTGCGGACCTTGACAGAGATTTGGTGCCTGTTCTGCGGTGTGTGAGCATCAGCGCAGGCAAGGATCCATTGCGCCAATTTCATGCGCTCCTCATTCGTGAGAATCTGCCTATTCGCGTCGCGGGGTGCTTTCTCACCACTGGCTCCTTTTTGTAGAGCAGTGGTCACCTTGTGCCTCGTTGCCTGCGGAAACAGCCCTGTGGCAATGGCGGCTTTGGCGCCGACGTTGCGTTCGTGGCAGTACGCAACCGCATCTCGCACTTCCTGCAGCGCGCGCGCTCGGTCCAGGGCGCGGGCATCGCGGGCCTGGACTGTGTAGTGCCCCTTGGGCACCTTGGAGCGTACGGGGGGCTCGGATTGGGCCTTGGGAGCCATGGCAAGGGCAGGGGCCGTTCCACGAAGCGGGCCGTTCCACGAAGCGAATGCCTCTAGAGCGAAAATAGGCGACAGCTGATCTTGTGATCGAGGCGCCAGATGATGGCGAGTGCACCGTCGACGACAGAGTATTGTACTCGTACTAGTAGTAGGAGTACTAGTATGACGCGACATCAAACATCAAACCTGTTGTTGTTTGTTGTTTGCCCGTGCACGCGTGCACGCACAGGAGGGTATGCAAACGGAGCAAACATTCATCACGTACACTTGCACCGCTTGAACGACTGGATCTCACAGAGGAGCGCCGCGTGGACCGTGGAGGCAGCCTTAGGTGGCCTTCTCATTGAGCGCCCGGTCGCCTGAATGCTTGACAATTACTCGTCGCGTTTCCAGCGATGAGCTCCTATCTAAGTGCCAAGGACAGGCGGCAGACCTAGGTATTCGCGTCTTCACGTAGGAATTGTGCACATCAAGGTTTTTGCTTTTTGCAAGCGCTTGATGACTTCAACTCGTCATTTGTCATTTGTCATTTCCATTTCGCCGCGCTTAGCGCTTACAACAAGGCACGCGACTCCTGCAAAGATGCGTATGAGGTGTGGTGCATGGTAAGCGCCTGAGCACTCTCACCCTCTCAGATTTCTTGGCTGTTTTGGGTAGGTAGAGGTGGGGCTAGCTCCATGTGCTGTGGTAACTGTAACTGTGGAAACCTTGAGAGGGGAGAGGGGAGTGTGTAAAGGGAAAGAGTGCGTCCAACTGCGAATGGTCTGCGGAGTCTGAGTCTGTGCCTGAAGTTCCTCTTTTTGTGGGAGTGAGCGCGTCCGGCCCCGCCGCCGCCGCCGCCGCCGGTGCCTGTCCATGAGTCTCCTAGTTTCGTGCGTGCGTGCGCGGAGCAAACGTCAATGTGAGTCACGAGTCACCGCACCTCAATCAAAAAAGAAAAATGGGCAGGCCGACCTAGGGAATCACGAGGGACAACTTTCATGTAGTAGTTGAGGCAACCTCTAGATCTAGATGTCGATGGGGCGGTTTTTCGTAGAAAAGCGTCTTGTCCATGAAGCTGCCCAGCTTCTAGCCAGAACCTTCAGATTTTTATTTTAGGTCAAGTTTGTTAGAGGAGGAATACAACGCCGCAACTTGAGCGAAGAATCACTACCAAGGAGTATTTCTAGAATCTAGAAACTGTAAATCGCCGCTGCTACTCATCACTCGCTATTACTCACAACCGCTCCGTCGCATGCTGAAATACGCAAGTGTGGTAGAAGTCAGGATCCATGCCAAGCACCGCTTGGCCCGATTGAAGGTCGGCCGACCCAAGTTGGCCTTTCCATCCAATGCCAGCCGTCAATACATGCCGTCCGTACGACGCATGGGTGCGGACAGCGGAGTGTTGATATCCTGCTGCAATTTCGCAAATGTGCATGCCGCGCAACGACTCGACAATTCGCGGAATCAACTGATCCAAGGTGTCGCCGTGGCCGAGCTTGCCGTATGCACCATCACCAAACGTTGCCACGAGGTATTCCTCTACTTGAACAGGTATGTCCCTCTCGTCCTCGGCAAGCGCGATCGTGAAAGCCGCAGATGTCCGCGCGTTGTGCGGGGCAGCAAACGCATTCGAGCGAGCCGCGGTCGCGTCAAGTAGCACGATGGAGTGGTAAAAGCCGGCAGCAATGGCACAAACTTTCTGCCCTTCAAGTGAATGGACTTTCTGCGGCACAAGCATGGATGTCTCGCTGCCGTGTCCTAATCTTCCACATTCCCCTAAGCCGAAGCTGAAGAGCCCGCCATCCGACGAGATCGCAAGCGAATGTGAGTCCCCAGCGCTGACATGCGCAATCTTCACGCTGCGAAGTGCCTCAACACGTGCAGGATGAGCACGAGATATAACATCGCCGTGGCCAAGCTTGCCGTCACGCCCAGCGCCCCAAGAGTATAGGGCGCCCAGATCGGTGGCGGCAATGGAATGTAGCCCACCCGCCGAAACCTCGATCACCCTCACATGGGAAAGGGAGCGCAGCAGTCCCGGACCGTCGACGCGACCTTCAGCAGCGGCGGGGACTCTGAGGCCCCGACCTGTGGCGCGTCCACGGCTGTGACCGCCACGACTCCGCGAGGCAATACAAGCGCGATCACTAGGGCGTTCCGCCGCGCTTAGACGACCTAGCTGCCCATTTGAGTCCCTCCCCCAACTCCAAACCGCTCCCTCTTGAGAGAGAGCAAGACCGTGGCGTTCCCCGCAAGAAACCTGAACCACACGTACCCCCTCTAGACACGCAAGCTGGCGCGGGACAGGTACGTGGCCAAGAAGCACTACGGTCCGTCCAGTTGTCGGATTGGTTGTTGGCAAGCCTGTGGATGACGCATCCACGTTGGTAGCAGTCGACAGCTCCATCGGCACCGCCAGTTCGGGCTGGGCGCTTAGGCAGGGGCCGAGTGTGACAGGAGGCGGATCGAGTGCAACGCCGCTCATGACTCTATTCAAGTTGGAGTTCCGTACCAAAGATCCCAGCCCACTTGAAGTATTTACTCTGGATGTGGTGATGATGTGACCTAGCCTTCCATCGCCATTCCAACTGAGAGGAGGAATTGGGAGCAACGCCATCGCACGATTGCGAAAGAAGGGCCAGACAAAATATCTAGAAAGAGCAAGAGTGTGTGGTCGGCTACATCGTCGTATACAATTCTGCTTGGAAAGTGGAGCCGATGAGAGCCGACCAGTATGTATCCATGTGCGGGGAGCCCGGTCGATGGCATCTCGTTCATTTCATGATGTGCGTGCCCACTCACCCCCAGTTGTAAACTCGGCCGTCTGATGTCAGCATGATCGACCCATACCCTCTTGCAGCCACTTCTTGCACAGCCGCTAGAGAAGGAGCAGCTGCTTGCGAGACGCGTTGGGCAAAGCAAACCGGGGGGCCATGCAGCTCTCCGTGGCCAAGATGACCGAGGAAACCCCGATCTCCAACTGAGTCGCCGCCGCAGGACCTGCCACAGAGGCAGATAGTAGCGTGCGGGCGTCAGAAACGCAATGCTGCACAGGGTAGAAAGCGAGAGGCAAGTAGTGCAAATCCATTGCACTGTCCTCCAGCTCACCATGCTCCGCTCTTCTCTGCACCGACCCAGAGTGTATGGGCCGATCCTGCGGCGATGGTGGCAGGCCTACGTGCGCTGATGATGTCGACGAAACGCAGTGCTTCGAGCGGCCGCTCGCCCGGCAACAATCGTGGCAGCGGCACCCCACCGCGCTCCGCTCGCAGCTGGCAAGCGTGAGCCAACAGGGATGATGTCGAGGAGCAGAGCGAGGCGAGCTCGGCGAGCTTGGCTGCGTGCAGGCATTAGGAAACACGGCGCAGTGAGCAAATTCATGCAAGTAGGTCACAACGACAGTGCTTCCTGGCGCGGCGAGCTCACCGATCGACTCGACGTGCGACATGATGTGAGCGACGACGACGTCCGGGAGCTCCAGAAGCGGGAAGACCTCCTGCGACTGGAGCTTGAGGAAGCATCGCGAGGCAAAGCGTTGGCTGAGGCGAAGCGCAAGTCTACCCAGCCTCGCGATGGCGGCGGCTGGAGGCGGCTCACCCGAGCGCAGCGCTGCCTCGACCAGAGCAGTGAGCGGCTCCATCGCGAGGCTCCAAGCGTCAGGCTCGCACACAGCACGGGAGCGGGTAGGTCCGGGCCGAGAGGTTGGCAGGCATTCAGTGCAGGAGGCTGCCATAGCGCCTGCACGCGCGCAGCCGCCGCGCAGAGGAAGGTGGGCGCAGGCTGGCGGGCCTGGTGAGGAGGGAGGGAGAGGAAGGAGGAAGGAGGGAGAGGGGGAGGGGGAGGGGGAGGGAGAGGGAAGGGAGACGGGCCCGCCAGCCTCCTATACGGGAGGGCCGCTTTTGATGATGTGATGATGAGAGATATGCTTCAGATGAGAGAGAGACCCCAAAAGACGAAGTGAAGAGAGAGAGACGAGAGCAGCAGCAGCCCGGAGAGGGGGGGGGGGGGGGGGGTTAGGAGCACTGTATGGAGTGTGAACGGGGGGGGTTAGTTTGGACCTCCTCGAGCTCTATCTAGGGGGAAGGTTGGAAGGTTGGGTCTGGAATGTCGATTCGCTCTACAATATTTGGGTTTGGCTGCCGCCCCGTGCGCGCTTCTTGGGCTGTTCGCGCCGAGTCTACTCTAGACACTAGACTCTCGACGCGAAGAAAAGAGCGTTGCTGGAGGCCTCGCGTATATCTGTTGAGGGCTCGGACTAGCACTGAGTTGTGGCACAATGCAATGCCGTCGTAGTGTATTGTATAATCGTCTTTTTCAATGCTACAATACCACCTGCGTCAGATATCAGTCATAGTCACAGCTAGCGCTCAACGCTAGCCTACATCTGATTCTTTGTGCCGCGCCCTCCTCCACTGGCCCGTCGTTCACAACTCGAAAGGCGGTGCCCGCGCTCTTCTCCCACCCTTCAGTTGGTCCTTTGACGCCCTTCACACACAGGTGGGAAGAAAGGACCCTAGCCGCGAGGCGCCTAGGGAAGCTCCTTGACCCTCAGCTTGAGCTCGTTAGAGAAAAAAACTACTGCCCGTCCTCGGAGTATATTTGTAAAGCTGTAGGTAGGTCTTGGTCAGCTCCTGCCTGGCGATCGAGCCCCCCCCCCCCCCCCCCCCCAGCGTCTCGAGCGAGAGACGAGGCGAGGAGGGGGAGAGGTCAGAGAGGAATCACGAACGAGCAAGAGAGAAAGGAAGGGAGCGGGGAAGAGAGGGAGGGAGGGAGAGGAAGAGAGAGGGGGAGGGGGGGAAGAGGGGGGGAGAGAGAGAGAGAGAGAGAGAGAGAGAGAGAGAGAGAGAGAGAGATGCGGCCGGCGGCGCGGCTGTCCTCTCGGCTTCCCTCGTCGCCCGTCGCGGGCTCTCGTGTGCTGTGCTCGGCGAGCGCGGCGGCGAAGGAGGCGGCCATACCGGGCGAGCGACTCGCCGCTCTCCGCCAGGCCCTCCTCGCCGAGGAGGAGCCGCACCACCCACGGGCGCCACGGAGACGCACGACCCACCAGCCGAAGCCTGACTGGCTCAAGGTGCAGATGCCAGGCGGCGAGGAGTTCCAGAGGCTGAAGCGGGGCCTGCGAGCGGGTAAGTTGGCCACTGTCTGCGAGGAAGCCAAGTGCCCCAACATCGGAGAATGCTGGGGAGGCAAGAAGGAGACGGCCACAGCGACCATCATGGTCATGGGAGACACATGCACGCGCGGCTGCCGGTTCTGCAATGTGAAGACGGCGCGCAACCCGCCGCCGATCAACCCAGGCGAGGCGCGTGCCACCGCTGAGAACATCGCCTCGTGGGATGTCGGCTACGTGGTCATCACGTCCGTAGATCGGGATGACCTACCCGATGGAGGCGCCTCTCACTTTGCAGAGGTCATCCGCACAGCAAAGCAACTCAATCCATCGCTTATGCTCGAGTGCCTCACGCCTGACTTCAATGGCACCTCTGGGCTCGACGGTGTAGCTACAGTTGCCACTAGCGGGCTCGATGTTTACGCACATAACATCGAGACGGTGCGTCGTCTGCAGTCAAAGGTGCGGGATCGACGCGCTGGGTATGTCGAGTCCTTCCGTGTGCTCGAGCATGCTAAGGCCGTGCGAGAGCAGCATGAGCAAGGTCCGCTGGTGACTAAGACTTCCATCATGCTGGGATGTGGCGAGGAGCCTGAGGAGGTGCGCCAGACAATGCGCGACGCGCTCAACGCGGGTGTGGAGATCTTCACTCTCGGTAAGAGCTGGTCTTCCCTGCCTTGTTTCACGTGCCTCGCATACATGCGACCTCTACCTGAGGGTTTTGTGAAGCTCATGTGTTCCCTTCTCTATGGCCGTCAGGCCAATATCTGCGTCCCTCAAAGAAGCACATGCCTGTGTCGCGCCTCGTCCACCCGGACGAATTTGAGGCTTTTCGCCAGGAGGGCTTGTCGATGGGCTTTAAGTACGTCGCCTCCGGCCCTCTGGTGCGGTCCTCGTACCGTGCGGGCGAGGCTTTCATTGAAGGTATTGTTAAGAGGCGCCAGGCGGAGGCCGCTGCAGGTCATGCATAGGATTCCAAGGCGCGACTGCTTGCCAGCACAGCGACCAGCTTGCAGCTGGCTCGAGCTGTCAATGCTCGCACGGCTTGGGGGGTTGTATGACCTCCCGGAGGGTCCCTCGTGTCAATTATAGCACTCGTGACCATCTCATGACGTGCATCGCGTCTCAGTCCTTTACAGCAGGAATCTGCATTTGCAAGCTTCACGGATTCATGCCGCCGTGGGGCTCGCGACGTACTTGATGTCTCAAAGCGCACGTGATGACTCGCAACGCACGTGACAGGTAGTCATCGCACTATCTACCACCTCTTCCCCTCAATCCAACGCAAAGAGCAAAGCGTTGAAACTGCAGTGTCCTCGATGGCATGACCGCGACAAAATTGCACAGCGAACGGCACCATTCGCTGCATTCACTTTCAAGGTAGCCTGGCTTGTTGAGCTTGACCTCGCCGCTCAGTCAGTCGTGAAGTTAATGTTTACATGAAGCACTGCAACTATTCAGATGACCACCCCGGGTATAACCTAAAGCGAATGCTCCGCGCTAAACCTTAGGCCGACCACTCTGCCGCTGGGCTTGGTGTCGTCACAATGCAACCGGCACATGAAGCAGAATCCCTCCAAATGTGGAAGACTCGAGACTTGTAGACCCTTTCGCACGCTTCTCTCTGCTAGAACACATGCATAGCCCGGGTCCCGACGTATGTCCAGCGCCCCCGCGTTACATCATGCATTACTTAATGCTTGATTATTCGACCTATTTCATGGTAGCGTTCAACGCGGAGGCGTCTCGTGCCCTTTCCTTCGGGGACTAGCTCTCCTCTGTAGGGCCCTTTAATCACTCTCACGCCGTATGCTGTCGTGCTTCGATAGCGCTTCCGGAGGAGGAGGGGCCGCCGCACTCACGCAGCCACTCCTATCGCGAGGGGTACCAGCGGCGCTAGCGCGGCGCGTGGGCTCCCTTCCCCTTCCTCGCTGGGAAGCGGGGAGGGGTTCTCGATCATGCTCGGGCAACTCCATTTCCATTTCGTTGTGAGAGAACGAAGGGCGCGAACGGTGCGGCGAGTTGGCGAGCTACGCGGCGCCGGCGACCGTGGGTGGCACGTGGGCCCGCACGGGAGCGCGGCAGCTGCAGGCCAGAAGTCGCGTTACGTCGAAAATGGGCCAGGTGGTAGTTTTGTTTTTACTCTTACTCAGGATGTTATACCGTTAATATGGATTTGGAGACGGCGCAATGACGCGGCGCGTGCGCATAGCAACTTTTCCCCCACCCCATACTTTTTCAGAAGCAGAAGCACGCCTATCAGACCGTCACGGAACACCTACGGCTAAGTAGCCTTTAAGTCTTCATCTTCTTTGCCTTTTTCTCCTTCTCCTCGATCCTGTGGTCAATGTCGTTCTGCTGGCAGGCGACCATGTCCCTTGGCTGATCTTGGGTGACGAGGTCCGTGGTGCGTGAGAGGATGGCCTTCTGGCCCTGCATCCAGAGTTTGCTAGCTGCCCGGCGCACTTGCACCATGGGACTCGTTTCATCGTACGCGACCGCCGTGATGTATTCCATGCAGAGGTACGCGACGGCCGCCTTGTCTCCAATGTATTTGGTCTTTGGGATCTTGTCGTACTCGTCAGAGTAGTCTTCGACGAGCACGAGCTTTGCCTTGCACCAACGGCCCATGTATGGCTCGATGAGTGCCCACATCGACGGGTAGCGTTCCGCTTGGCCAAATCCACGCGGAAGTCTCCACATCCACGGCCCATACACCGGAGGCGGTGACGAGCAGCATCGCCAGGATGGCACCGCTCATGCCCTCCTCCATGTGTTCGCAGAGCTTGAGGGCTGGGCTCCGGATCTCCTAGTAGGTGCGGTGACTGAGTCGCTTGGCGAGGAAGACAAAGTACTCGCCGCCTCAGCTGGCAATGGACCGGGCAAGCGGCGAAAGTGAATGTGAACGTATTGAGTATCAGCCTTCCTGAATGGTGAATGGGAGAGCATCGCGAACCTGTTCCGACAGCTGGGCGTAGACCTCGCGGAGGCAAAGCCGCCCTGGGCCTGAAATGCGCGGCGCGATGTGAGCTAGTCCTGCCGAAATTCGCCCAACCAACTAGTCCTGCCAATTTGCGGTCTGAAATCTGAAAGCGCGCGGCGCGATGTTTTGAGTTTTGATCTCCCACCATTTTTTTCTTCCTGGGTAAGTAGGGAAGATGTATCCGCGCATATACTTTCGACTTTCGAGGAAACAACCCTCCCATTGTCGATGAGTACGCCAGGCGGATTAAGGATTAAGGACAAATTAATTGAAATAGCAGAAGCGGAGAATTACTTCGAAATGGCTAGACCAAATGATAATGATACATATGACTACGTTGATATAATGAAGGACATGAGGCATGCAGGTTGGGATATTACAACTCTACCGGACTATCGTTTCTATCAAGAAGCAATGTGTCTCGTGTCTCGAGTTCGTCAGGAAACGTCAAAATATGCTGAAGGAGATAAATGCTAATGTTACAGCATTTTGTCAGGAAAAAGACACTGGAAGATATGAATATGAAGGATGAAGGTTGGGATGTTACACGGCTGCCGGGTGAATACTTAGTGTGATTATTGCACCCTGCGAGTGCGCGGCGCGATGTGAGCTAGTCCGGCCAAAATTCGCCCAACCAACTAGTCCTGCCAAATTGCGGTCTGAAAGGGTATGTGAAATATTGGTATGGACATTTGATGGCTCCATCCATTCAATTGATGTCCCATAATTGACGGAACGACACCTTGAGGGCGCTCATGACGAGAGGTGGAGGTGGAGGACCGGAGCCGGGACAGAAGGGCGGCAAACACACAAGCAAGGGGAAAGGCGGAAAGGCAGAGAAGAGAACCGGGCGGATACGTAAGGAAGCGGAAAGGATGTGGGAGACGCACGCGTCTGGAGAACGAAAGGGGGGGGGGGGGGGGCGATCCTTCGACGAGAGGGTAGCCAAAGGGGGGTCTTAAGAGGGTAGCGCCATTCTAGGTTCTAGGGGTAAAAACCCTTGCCCTTGGGGTGACTCCCCCTACCCGCAACAGCGACGTTTTCCACCGTGGTCACACGCACATAGCCACAAAGACGCACACGGGGGGCAAGCTCATAACATAGCCGTATGCCGCGCTAAGGCTCGGCCGTGACTAGCGTACACACGGCGGTGATGACTGAACAAGCAAGAGCAGAAGAGGCGCACACACTAGCGCATAGAGGAGAGAAGACCGACAACCACGGCCGTCAACGCCATCCGGCGGGGACGCAGTTAGCCCTGCTGCTGGCTATCTACGTGGCACAAAGAGGAGCCCATACTTACGCGAGCCGTGACGCGTGCAAGCCACGTGCGCCGCGTGTGCTACGGACACGCATCCAGAATTAGAATGGTCCAATGTTGACAGCCGGAGAGCGCTCTTCACCCGGCACGCAGTCTACTGGGAGGAGTGTGAACAACTTAGACCTCTGCGCGGGGATCGTCTCCGCCCTCATCCTGGGGCGCCTGTTGCTGGCCAACGGGAGCACGCTTCTTGTGCTGCTTATGTGTGCCCGAGACGATCTCGTCGATGCGCAGAAGCATAGACGCAGCCTCAATCGCGGTTTTAATTGTCTGTGATTTTACGGCGAATGGCTCCCACACACCCAGTTCGTTCATATCGGCGAGGATCCCCTTCTCACCGTCAATGCCCCATGTGAGGTTAGTGCCCGAAGCGTGCTTGGCGCGAAGCTGCGTGAGCACACGGATGATGTCAGCGCCGCAGTTCTCGAGCAGCGTGCGCGGGATCACCTCTAATGCCACTCCTGCGGCGCGGTAGGCGCCGGCGATCTCCGGTTCCTGCGTCTTGGAACCGGCGACAAGCGCGTGCGCAATGGCCATCTCCGTGGCACCACCGCCAGGAACGGCGCGAGGGTCCAAATAGATGGTTCGCAGCACATTCATCGCGTCGCCAAGGTTGCGCTCAACCTGCATGAGGGCGAGACATGGAGGATACGCTGAGGAGGTTGCTTGCAGCAGCAGTCGGTGGAGATGCGCGGCATCGATTGGTGGTGCAGGGAGCGTGTGTAGGTAGGTGAGAGGTTGCGCACCTCATTGAGGACATCCTTATTGGCTCCACGCAGCACGATGGAGCAAGCCTTCGGGGCCTCGCAGTCAACAAACCAAGAGAACCACTCGTCACCAATCTTAGTGCACTCGAAGAGACCGCAGCCCGTGCCGATATCTTTCTCTTGAATCTCGGAGGTACGATGGACGATTGTGGCACCCGTAGCGCGCGCAATGCGGTTATTGTCCGTCTTTCGGATGCGGCGGATCACGGAGATATTAGCCTTCACAAGGTAGTGCTGCGCAAGATCAGAGACGCCTTTTTCGGTGACAACGATGTCAGGCTTGAAGGCAACAATCTCCGAGCAGATCTCTTTAATGGCCTCCTCTTCCTGCCGGAGGAGTTCCTCCCACGCCTGGACCGAGCACGTTTGGCAGGGGCGTTCGGGTGTTGGGCGTGAGGCAGGCAAGCCTTTCATGCACGGGGACAGTCTCGCCATGCAACACCCAGTTCGGGATCGCACCTTGTCGTCAGACATCTCGATGTTGGTCTGCGACTCGTTTTTCTTGTATTCGAGCGTGCAGTCAAGGAGCAGGATGCGCGGCTTCACGATCCTTCGGCGCATCTTGGAGTGCACAAGATCCTTATTCATCATCACACCCTTGAGCACGCGTGAGTCCTCGAGGTTGCCTCCGGGAATCTTCTCCACCTTGGCATACCTATCAATGACAACAAGAGACAATCCGGGTGAATTTGTCAGGAGGTGAGATGGGCGCGTTGGCAGAACACCCTTCTACATGCGTCCGTCTCGCCCATGCCCCACAACTGCACCCTCGCCACAATTGCTCACCGCTTGATGTCGACCTCCTTACGTCCGCCCTCTTCCATGTAAACAGTTGAGACGGCCTCAAGCGAGAGATCGATGAGCATGCCCGAAAAGTGAGAGATGAACTTGGTGCCTGTGCACGCTTGGACCATCTTGATCAGCTCTTCCTTGTCGGTCATGTCGATGGGCCTCGCGCACTTATCAAGCACCTGTAGAGATCCGGCGTCGTGGCGGGTTAGGTGTTTGGAAGCAGCAGTCGCAGTTGGCCTCGAAGTAATGCAGCTAGGGTGGTGAATTGCTCCCACAACTGCAACCTGCCTGATATAGGGGCGGGAGCCTATCGAGGGCGTGCGGTGCTGTTTGTGCAAGCTGATGCAGGGTCAATACGACGACCGCGAAGCAGAAGCCACAGCGGAGCGGCTGAACCATCTCGATATCTACTCACCACCACAAACCAACACCACCATGGGCCACCCACATGAGCTGTCACATGATTTTGCAGCCAGCGGCACGCATGATGTGGCTGGCTGTGCTCGTGTTGCTGGCTGCGTTGTCATAGCAGCGGAGGGAAACACACCGCGATGGCGTCATCGAGCGCCCTCAAGTATCCGTTGCAAATGGTAGTTGGGTGAAGCTGCCTCTCGAGGAGCGGACCGGCAAGATTGAGGTACTCGCCAGCAAGCACGATCACAGAGGTGGTGCCATCGCCGACTTGCTCATCCTGTCGGGTGATGGACGCACGAGGCAGGACTAGTGAGGGGCTGCTCGTCAGCGGGTTCTCTTGGACCAACTATTCGACTCTCCACTGACCGCCCCGCCGCATATATGACGTCCACGAAACCGGGCGCACATCGCGTGACGGCTTCCGTACGATGGGTTGGCATTGTCACGGGTAGCAACCATCAGCCAGACACTTATCCTCACCTGTGCACGGGAGAGCTCGATCATCGACTTGGCGGCAGGGTGCGAGACGTCGACTTCGCGGAGTATCGAGTTGCCATCGTTAGTCATTACGATCCCTCCCATCGGGTCGAGGAGCATCTTGAGCATCGAGCGGGGGCCGAGCGTTGTGCGGATGATCTCCGAGACCGCTTTGCCCGCCGCGATATTAGACATCTGAGCCTTGCGTCCGGTCTCGCGCTGCACCTGCGAGAGGATAAGTGGCCGAAATAATTGCTTGTCAGCCAGCCTCCCCCAACCCTGCCCCCGGGTCCTTCACTCCATTCTTCCGACTGGGGACCCCCTTGCCCTCCGTTCCCTACCCCATTCCCCATCTCCCTTCCTTCTTCTCTCACCAGCGAGGGCGCGCGACGGGCGCACGGCTAGGGCGTCGCGCATGTGCGTTAGGAGTCTTGTTCTTCCTACCTGCTGGTTCATCACCATGATAGGCGTGCCGCCCATCCGAGCCATGGCCATGTGTGCTCTGGAGAGAGGAGAAGAGAGGGGGGGGGGGGGGGGCGAGTGGGGGCGGGCGGGGGGCGGTGGAAGCAGCGGGGGGGGGGGAGAGAGTTGGGCCGAGAAGAAGCTTGCCACCGATGTAATGGATAACAAGGCGATGAGAAGGGGAAGAAGGGGAGGGGGAGGGGGAAGGGGGGAAGAGGAAGGGGGGGGGGGGCTCGGCCGAGCGGGCGGAGAGGGCGGGGGAGAGAGGCCCCGCGGGGGGAGAAGGGAGGGGGGGAGGGGAGGGGACGGCGGCGGCGGCGGCGGCGGCGGCGGCGGGGGGCGCGTTGTCGCCATGGCCGTTGGGAGCAAACCTGTATTGTATTGTAGGAGGGACGAGTACTCCTACTCGTACAAGTAGGTCGTAGGAAGAGAGAGGGGTGGCGTCCTACATGTGAAACACAGCCAAACTTAGAAAAAAAAAGCAAAAACAGTATGTTTTTTGCCGTCGAAAAAAAACAGTGTAAAGAACAGATGTGCGGGGTAGGGGGGCCGCCCGAAATAAAACAGCGAAAAACATATGTTTTGGGCCTCCGAAAAAAAACACTGTTCCTGTGTTTCACATGTAGGGGTGGCGTTAGAAATTGTAGTCTTGTAAGAGGTCTTGTTGGCTAGCATCCCTAGCCTAGATGGGAAATACAGTGTTAGGGCGGTCAAACAGCTATTTTAACTTCTAAGGGTGAAAATTGACCAAGTCAAGATTAAGATTGAGGATTCATTACGAGATCTTTGGATATGGTGACCGGATAGGTGTAACTAGCACATATCCGGTGCCCTTTGGGCCCTTGACCCCCCACGGTAGCCCACGCAGCGATGCGTAACCAGAAAACGCGCAAATTGGCCAGAAATCACTATCGCGGAGGGCCGACGTCCGACGCGAGCGCGGGCGAGCGTCGGGCCGCTAATCGACGCGTCCCCGGCGCAGCGTGCCTCGGCCAGCCACAGCCATGCGCGTAGGCTGCCAGGTGCGCCTCTTGGCCCAGGCCAGAGTTTCGTTTCGGACCCGCCCAAATTTCGTTTCGAAATTTCGCACGCATTTCACTAAGTTTCGGGCCCGCTCCACCCAAATTTCGGGGGTGTTTTGCTTTGCTCTCGGTTATAATGGCTAATGGCGCTAGCGCGCTCCGCGCGCATCGATACGCACCTAACTATGACGAATTGGGATGGCCCATAGGGCCTGAGGGCAATGAGGAAGGGGCAAAGCCGGCGGCAGGC
>CM030931.1:6714949-6750587 GCA_018136815.1 Isochrysis galbana
TCCCCCCCCCCCCTCCCCCTAACCCCCCTCTCTCCCCCTCCCCCCCCCGCCCCCCGCTCCCGCCCCCCCCTCCCCTCGCGACCTCTCTCCCCCGCCGCACCCGCCGCTCGCGCCCAGGCCCACCCAGGCCCAGGGCAGCAAGCAGGGGCCTACGACAGGCTGGCTGGCCGTGACTGGGCCAACCTTCTCACCTCCTTCTTCCTTCTTACTATCGTGGGGTTTCCAGGGTTCACCAGCCGATGTATTCAAGACCACCTACACAAAGAGGCGTTGCCTCTTACTCTTACTTGTTACTTGTACTTGTGGGTTCTCGTCTACGTTGAGGACATTGTAAGTTGTAATCGTCGACAATCCTGCGCTAATCTACGCACACGCGTCGGCTACAAGCCTTAATTAAGCGAAAGGATTCCGGTAGAAGACAAAGGCGAATTGACTGATTGACTTGGATACTCGTGTCAATGTCAATGTTGCAGTTACAGTTGACAGTTGCAGTGTGCAGTGTTGCAGTTACAAGGGAAAGGCCAAAATGTCTCCAATTGTCGCAACATTTGTACGTTCGGACCTCCGCCTCGAGCGCTATCTATGGATCGTACATCGATCCCTCCAATTCACAATTCACGCCATTTTGATACGCAGGCTGGACTTGCCTCGGTGGCCGAGACTAGAGGTGGGGACGGGAAAAATCGACTTTTCACAATTGCACCCAAAAGTCGATGTGAATGCATGGAGAGGTGTCTCATGCTATCATAAGAGCTTCTGCAAAGTTTCAGAAGCCAATTGTTTCATGGTGGCGAGTACGAGCGAAGACAATGCGGTGTTTTTTTCGCGGTGGCCAGGGAGTTTTTTTTTAGTAGATTTTGGCGCGTTGGAGCCACAATGAAGGATGCTTGTGCCCACCAAAGGCCACTTTCGGGGTTGCGGGGCTGGAACCTCGTCCTCTGCCGTCCCCAAAGGGCAGAAGTGTCACTTCCAGCACACACACACCCGACATCCGCCCCAGCTATCCAGCCCTTCCTTCCGGCAATTGACATGCCAACGCGCGCGCCCCCACTCACAGATAGCCAGATAGCCTGGTCACTCACTATGGGGGTGCGGATGGCACCAGCTACAATGGGAGATTGAAAGGCTAAGCAAGCTCCCTAACGATTCCGGTGAGATGGATCAGCGAAAAAAATTGGGGGTTATCCGGCGAAAATTTCGAAAATTACCGAACTTCGGGCCTTCGAAGGCGGAGCGCGAAATACAGTCAGGCCCCCCTTCCGGTATATTTTTGGTGAGGCCCTTCATGCGAGGTACAAACATCGAATGACGAGGAAATTTGTGACGCCAACTTACTGGGCCCACAAGGCAACTAACTTTATAGCTAGACGCGATGGAGCGCGCCGCCGCGACTCCCCTCTCCTTCAGGCCCCCCGCCGAGGGCGGCTCCCCAGTCTCCATGGACCTGTCGCTGACGAAGCGACCGCGCCCACCGTCGGAGGCCGAGCAGGTGTGTGCGACCCCGGTCGCACCCCGCGGCCCGTGGCCTCGGCCACACCCAACAAGGCAGCCATGCTGGCCCCCCTCATGGGGGGTGGCTGTCTGTAGACCCCACCACATCACCACCACAACCACACCGTCACCCCCTCCATGGGCATGCCTTATGGCAGAGGCCCCTCCCACCCCGGCGACGGTCGCGCTGCCACGGCAGCGCGACCCGAGACCGGGTGGCCCTCATGGGCACAACATCATGACAACACATTTTTGCAACACAGCCAGCATACTGCCTTGGGAGAACAAGGAAGACTGGACAACAGGAGGCCGGTGGCGAAGCCCAGCCCCCAGAGCAACGCGCTACCCTCACTTCCAATCACCTGGCCCTGCGAGACTAACCACATACCCATACGGCCCTGCACCACAGGAACCAGACTCAGAAGATGAGGACAACAATGTGGACACCGACGCAACGTATGACCTGTCGCTACACCAGGAAGGCGACTTCATCCTTCACGACACGATGGTGTACGCGGCCATCGTCGAGCTTCTCCTCGAACTCGAGGGTGTGGACCCCGAGCCGGACTTCTGGGCCCGATCCTCAAAGGGTCCTTGGCACATCGCGATAAACGAAGACTGCATGCTGCAATTCAAGGCACGTTACGGAGAGCTCACCACGATCAGGGTTCACAACGTTGACATCAAGGTGGAAGTCAAGATTGAATCCATCGAGGACAAGCTCAACAAAAAAGGCTCCTCGTCGCGCAAAGCACTGTACGAGGCACTCCAAGATGTCGCGGCCCACGTCGTGATCGAGGCAGAGGGGGATAATATCGGAAAACCAATTAGGATTCGTGCCAAGACGGCTGATCAGCGAAGCAACACACCTGCTCCAACTCACGAGAGCATATCTGGACGAAACCGGGGAACCGGGCCTAATACTAGCCCTTGATTGGGAAAAAGCGTTCGATAGAGTCAGTTGGGAGTTCTACCACTTGGCCCTCGAACTCCTCAACTTTGGCCCGAACTTCCAATCACTCGCCAAAGCGCTCACTAGCGAGAACGCCCGACCGGTAAGGACGATCAAAACCAACGGGGGAAGGAGCTATCCCTTTACTGTGGGAAGCGGCATGCCGCAAGGCTGCCCGTTATCCCCGCTCACCTTCCTACTCACGACGGAGGCACTCACCCGGGCCATAAACAGGGACGAAGACATAGCGGGAATAGACCTCAATGGATACAATCTGAAGATTAGCCAGTTCGCAGACGACACGGCGCTAATAGCCAGGGACTATAAAAGCATGAAAAAATCCCTGTACTGGGTACAACTACATGAAAAAGCCACGGGGGGGAAAACGAACGAAAGTAAGTTCCAAGGACTCCGGATGGGAGGGCAAAGGACCCGCAAACCCCCGTGGGACATGCGAAAATACAACTGGATAAAAAATAGCGAATACCTAACGATATTAGGCGTGCCACTAGGAGCGCCGGAGGCGCTCAAACCCTTCTGGGCGAAGCTAGCAGACAAAATCGACGAGAAAGTTACCAAACTAGCGCCGGCCACCGGACATATGTCGATATTTGGGAGAGCCGCCATAGTAAACTTCATTATTTACGGAACACCGAGATATTGGCTACAGACTCTGGCCGCCCCTAAATGGTTTCACACGCGGATACAGAGGGCCGCGGATGCGGTCCTCTGGACGAGCCCATACACCCAAAAGCAGAGCAAATGGATCGCTCACCCACACTACGCCACACACCACGCAAAAAGCGCGACCAGGACATTGGGGCTAGGGCTCATACACTGGCCGACTCATGTCAAGGCCCTCCAAGCCAAATGGATCCTAAACTACCTAAACGCACGCAAAGCGATCTGGAAGCACGCGCTGGACGCATGGTTCTGTCGCACCGGGCTGGGGAGGGGCGCTGTCCTCTCCACGATACCAATAAAAACACTTACGGGAAGCCTCAGAGGCAACCCAGCACTCCCGACCTTCTGGAAAGAGGCCCTGATAAACTTCCGAGACCTAAACATCCAACCCTCGTGGCTCACGCGCGAAGGCGCGCTCTCGCAACCCATATGGCACAACCCACACTTCTCCCCCCCCACGATTCGCGCCGCATGGGCGCGAATGTGGGAGACCTTGCACACGACCGTAATCCACAACGTGTTCAAAGACGATGCCTTCACGACGCCCTATAGTAGAGAGGAATGCTCGGCATATGTCGCACACCTCCCAGAGATCTTCGTACACGAGGGCCGAGCGATCCGCAAAACAGAGTTCCTAGACTCATGGGACGCCGTGGTTGACCACGCGCGGCAAATACTAGGCAAGTCAGCGGAACGCCCGCTACCCGTCCCCGGCGAGAGGACCTGCCAGAAGGGCAAAGACTCCAGCCAAGAGCCGAGAGAGACAGAACGCGAAGAGATTAGGGCCTCAGAGGACAATAAACACATCAAAAAACTTAATAACATATGGATCCACACAGACACCGATTACCTCGGGGAGGTCTCCGACACCGGCGGCGTAGTGAACGCCGAAGAAACACAACGGTACCACCCCCCGGCCCGATGGGAGAACGGATACAAAGGGCCAAAATACATGGAATACCCGCTGGCCGACGAGTACGCCATACAAAAAGGAAAAATCGCACTCGACGCAATCACGGTTTCCGACATAACGAAAGCCGCGCTCAAGGTGACAAGACTAAACAACCCGCAAACGGCCAAAATAGCTTGGGAAAAGCGCCTAGACATCTCGAAAGACAACTGGAAACACATAGCCAGGCTGTACACCTTGCCGCTGTTGAAGCACGCGGACAAACACCCGCACTTCAAACACATCACCCACAGGAGGATAGGTACCAGAAACAGATTCGCGACAACCACAACCAACAAGTGCAGAATGTGCAATCAACATCAAGAGGACTCATGCCACCTGGCATGGTGCCCTGCGACAAGAAAAATCTTCGACACCATAGATGCGATCGCTAACTACACTCCGAAAACGAATAGGTCACATGGGCAGAAAACTAAGGATAGGCTATTCGCATACCCGGACGCGACTACCCCCGACAGCCTAAAAACCCTCTATATCATAGCCTGGAGATATATAATAAGAGACTTCTACAGAATAGAGTTCGAATCATATGATTACCACTACATACCGGTCTTAGAATCCACGCTCTTAAGATTCACCACCCTGGTGAGGGGCCTAACACCGTCGAAAACCTGTCGCCCGATGCGCACTCGCACGGCGGCCCAGGGTAGAAAACCTAAAATAAAAAGGTCAGCGGAGCTCAGCGCCCCGATATTTACAGAAGACAACAAAGGTAAACTAAGATTGAGCGACAACCTCGGCCTTGTGGCGGAAGCGATTGGCCTCGCCGAAAGGCTCGCCTGAGGTCGAGGCACACCCTCCCCTCCCCCACCCTCTCTGAAAGAACCACCCACGAAGAAGAACAACTCACGTGCACGAGGCACCTCAGCAACGGCACGACACCTACACCACAGCAGCAAGAAACCGGCCACCCAGAGGCACAGGAGGAAGGCGAGGACAGACCACTGAGGGCCGGTGCACCCCGCCCGACCCAGCCCCCCCACGACCCGGGCCCCTATGTAGAGCACGAGGGGAGTTGCCGCAAGGCGGGAAGTGAGAGGAGAGGAAGGGATCTGGGCGTGGCTACAATAGACAACCCCGTAGCCGCGCGCGTGGCGAGAAAATTAAAAGGTTTTTTTTTTGATAGCTTATGGTTTATGGTTTATGGGGGCATTTGTAAAAGAAACAACGAGCAACCAAAGCTGAAGCTGAAGCTGATAGCTGAGGTTGGGGTTGAGGTTGAGGTTGAGATTGCAGCCTCTTGTGCCCGGTCTTGGTGGTGAGGCCACATGCCGGATACTAGCATCCCTAGCCACATACACCGGACGAGCCATGCACCAACCGCGCACACACCCCATCTTGGGGGAGGGGCTCCGTTGCCGACGAAGGGCTAAGGTCCCGGTCATACTCACACAACAAGAAAACTCTGGCGCTCTCCTTTCACCGTCGATAGCTCTTCCGCTTCTCTCTGTGGGATCTTCCCCCCCCCTCCCCCTTATTTCCCCCCCCCCGCCGGTGCCTGCTCGCTCTCTGCCCGCCAGCCCGCCAGGCCATCGGCGGCTGCGGCGGGAGCGAGAGCGCGAGCGCCGCCCCACCCCTCACCCCCTCCCAGCCCGCGCCGCCCGGGCCCGTCCTACTCCGGCCTGCCCCAGCCTGCTCCATCCCGATCCGGCCCGCCCCGCCCCGCCCCACTCGCACGCCCGCAGCACTTCGGGTGCGGGGCTATGACGCCGTTCGCCCGTTTTTTCCTCGCTGCGCACACCGACCTCGCTATATGGGGAATCATCGCCTGCTGCTGCTCGGCGCTGCTGCTCATCACCTGCTGGTGCATGCCTGACGTGCGCCGCACGCCTGGCTGGCAGTTCCTATACTCGTCGATGTACGAGATCTATTCGTCTGCAGGTGCGCCACACCCAACCTACCTGATCCTGCTGGTACAACGCCCACAGCTCGTGCTGTTGTCCGCCCGCGTAGGCTTCGTGGTGGTCGCACTCATCCACAGCCCACCTATCTCGCTTCCGTCGCCGCTCACGCTGCCAGTGCCGCTGCACATCCCACTGCCTACCTCGCTGCCTTCATCGTCATCGGACGCCCGGCTTGCGCGGCTCGCATCCGCAAACGCCACAGTTTCCATGTCAGAGGACGATTTCGAGATCGTCGAGCATCTCATTTGCTCCGCCTACCTCCCATTGCTTGTCACCGTGCTGGCGGCCGATATGGGCGCCAACTGCTGGCGCCTCTTGATGTACGTCGACCTGATCGTTGTGTACCACAATCCGTTCCGGCCGAACACCGCGCGCCCCCTCTACCACCTCGCCGTGCTCCTCACCTCCGTCTTATGGGGACTGGGCATCTCCGACACCAACGTGCTCTGCACATCGGCTGACGCGTCAGGCTCGCTTAACTTGCAGACGCTCACTTGGGGGCTGGTATACGCGCCATTCCTCCTGTTTGTTCTCTGCGGCGGCGGCCTTTACGCCGCCGTGGCATGGCTGCTTTCTCGTGACAAAGAGCATCGGCCTATCTCGCTTCTTGCGCGACAGAGAGTGATGGAACATTGCCTACTCTACTTGCTCCTATACGCGGTGCTGTTGGGCTCGCTCGCCGCATCATATGCCAACTTTCGGCTCTTTGAACAGCTCGCCCACTCTTTCTTCGTGCATGCTGTGGCGGCGCTTACCGCTGGCCGCCCCGCCTTCGCCTTTGTCGGATGGCTTTTGATCAATCGGGTCCCACAGCGTTTGGTGGGCTGCGCTAGGCGTGGGGGAGAGGTGCCCACCTCCTCACGGCTCACAATGCTGGAGGAACCCTTGATGGTTGAGCCCCAGCCGTTGGGGGCCGGCTGGCTTCATAGGCGCAAGAAGCTTCGCGGGGAACGGGGCGTGGACGATGGGGTGAGCCGCCGGCCTAGGGCCACGTGCAATGGGGAAGACGACACAGAGGATAAACTCATAACAAGTATGAGCTATGACTCACGCATATCGGATGGGCAAGGACTCGGCGAGGCAGGCTTCAAAGAGGAATTGAGGTACGAGCTAGTGCTTGATGTGACGAAGGCCATCGCAGAGCTAGCAGAGCGCGAGGCCATACAACAGCCTTTGCCGGCTGAACGAGGCACGAGTACCGACGTAAATGATGGCGTGGCGAGCAGTTCTCTATCTGCTACGGTGGCCGATTTTGTCGCCGGATTCACCGGTCAAGCCCCTGCCCCCGCAACACCTTCTGAGGACCGGACTGCAGCCGATTGGGAGATCATGAACTCGCCCCGGCGTTCCGTAGTCTCGCTGTCTGGGACGGGCCCACAACAGCCCGAAAATCGTGTGCAACATTATGCTGTGGCTCACTTCCGCGCAATTAGAGCTGCATTTGGCATCCGCCCAGAGGTGCGTCGACTGTCAACTTGCAATGGCTGCACGTATTGCGATCGAGTATGGCCGTGCTGTGCCCGCATGGCCAGCAACGCGCGCGTGTGCTCGGGTGCGGATTCTCAACGCAGCTCACTCGATCCCTGTTGACGATGACGTTCCTTTGTTCCTTACAGGAGTTCGCCTCCGCCTTCGCAAGCAGCCTTCCTGAGCTGCAACAGTCCTCGCGCCTCTTGCGCGAGTCGGTGTCGGAGGGAGCTTCAGGTTCCTTCTTCTATTGGGTCAAGCATCCCGACGGCCGGGACACCGGCTATATTGTGAAGCAAATCACCCATCGCGAGAAAGACGTCTTGATGAGCATTCTGCCCGCCTACAAGCAGCACGTGCAGCGACGGAATGGCGCAAGCTTACTGCAGTATCTCAGCTGCCACTCAATGCGCCTTCGTTGGCAATGGGCGGGGAAAGTCTATTTTGTGGTGATGCGCAACTTCTTTCCCATCCGCCCCCAGCTCTGCTTCGACCTGAAAGGAGCAACTGCGAACCGTCGCGCGCTGAACGCTTGGCAGCTTCATCAGAGCAACACCGTCGCCGGCATGTACGACACACTGCGTGACTGGGAATGGATGGACATAGGTATGACTACTGATATGGACCCCACTGACCGCGCTGTCCTTTGGGACACGCTCTCCGCCGATACCGAGCTTCTAGTGCGACAAAACATCCTAGACTACTCCCTTCTTCTCGGCATTTATCGGCCGCCCGCTACGCTTATTCCTCAACAAAAACGAGCGCAAATGCGCGAGCTTGTTCGCCAATGTTGCGGCACTGCGTTTGTGTCCAGGGATCGACAAAAGGTGCGCGCCCGCAGGTGCCCGCGAACGGCTGGCGCTGATCTCGATTGAAAGCTGTGCGATGCGCGATGCGCTTCGAGCTTACACCGGCCTGGTCCGGCTTGAAGCACCCTGACGCCTTGTGCTACTGCGCCGGACCACGCAGGTGTACTTTTTTGGCCTTATCGACGTGCTCGAAAAGTTTTCCTTGCGGTGGCGGCTGCAGCGCATGGTGCTTCGCTTGTTGTACGCGATAGCGATGAGGTGGAGTGATTCGGATGGCATCTCGGCCATGCCGCCTCCTTTGTATGCCGACCGATTCCAAACTTTCGTGGCTCACGAAGTCCTGCATATGGATGTGTCTCCACGCCTTGCCCCAGTTGACGACTTGGGCCGTGCTGGTGGGCTGTGGGCAAGGATAAAACAATTGCTCGGTGTCTACGGTCGCGAAGGTGGCGGACGGCGCCCGCGTTCTTGCGGTCTTGCTAGATGGCGCCGCCTATGGGAAAGACGGCGTCGAGGCCTGGTCAAGCAACGGATTGACTCGGAGCATGATGACTACGTCGCGAGGATCCGCGAGCTCGAGGAGCACATCCTTTTTCTCGAAGGGGAAGTGGCTGCACTCGGAGGGGCCTCGCATCGCGAAATCGGCGCTACCTGTCACGTGTGACCAATATGAAGCGATCAGACCATCAAAGCCCTGTGAATGAGGATGTTCCCGCCGGGTGTAGTTTTCACCTTCCGGGGCTGAAATATACGGGTGGTGACCGATGGGGACGACATCCATACACTAAAAGAGGTACAAGCTTGGCCTCGAGGACCTTTCTCGTGTGAATTGCTCGCGCCGTCTCCGCTCGGCGCCCGTCGCCTTCGGGCTAGGAATTTAGAGAAATTGAATTTTCCTCACTTGCTTTTATTTGCGAGACTTTCGGTCCGTCATCGCGCACCTACGTTTGAGTACTTTGCTCCCCCTTGAGCTTGTACTGTGCGCAACGTTTACCCCCCACTTGCGAGGCGGCATGGGGCTTCGCGGCTTGAGTAATAATAAAGAATGTTATGCCCAAGTCTAGAGGTGGGGGATATTGGGTTAAAATAAAACGTAAAACGTCGGTACATCGGAGGGTCAGATTTCTTTTCACGAGCGAGAGGACGAAGATTCCCCCCCCCCTTTCTCCCCTCGCAATCCAACTATCAGTAAACTGATAGGGTCATGGAGCGCGCGCCGCCGCCCTCCCTCGCTGCCGCTGCCCTCGCTGAGATGGACGAAGGTTTGAGTGACACCCCGCTGTCGCCGAAGCGACCGCGACAGGACGACCCTCCCAGCCAGGTGGGCACAGGAGCCAGCCTGCCACGCCCGCGGACAACCGCGAACGCCACGAACAAGGCTGCCATGCTGGCAGCAGCCAGCACACAGCACACCTCCAACACAACACACAGCCACACCAGTCACACCACACCAGTGGGACGCTTCCAAAGGGAAGGCCTCCGGGCTGGGACCCTACATAACCGCGGTACCGCCCTCGTGCTCCGGCGCGAGGGGCTGGCCCGGCACCATCTTCAGCAGAACCCCAATGGGGAAATGCTGCACCACAACAAGGGGTTGAACAAAGAGCAGTCAGGAACCCCCAGCACGGGGCACAGGAGCAAAAAGGGAGGCAGACCAGGAGGGATGCCCCCCAACGCCCCCGAAGGCCAAACGGACAAGCGAGCCACGGGCGCGCGAACGTCGCAAGTGGCACAGGCCCAGGAGGCCCACCACAACAAGCACCAACTTGAGAGAGAGCATACGCAAAGAACAATCCACACGGAAACCTCGGTAGGGGGAGACAACATAGCGGAAACATCGAGCCATATGGACGCCCGAGAGACGAAAGCCTACTCAAGGCTAACCCCACCCTCCGCCTTGGCCACACAGGTGGCCCTCCTTGACGAAGACTTAGAGCCCGAACCCGAGGGGGAGGCCGAATTCCCGGACTCCCACAAGATCATTATCACCTTTACGGCATACGAGAAAGGGCACAAGGCCAAAGACGAAGAGGTCCTCGGCGCGATCGTCGCGCACCTAAACAAGCTGGAGGGCGTAGACCTCGAGCCCGAATTTCTATCCAAGAGCGCCTCCGGCCCTTGGGAGATTCTCGTCACGGCGGATTGCGCCAATCAATTCCGTGAAGAATACAAAGATGTGGCGGACTTTCGCAAGGCGGGTATTCCCTGCCCGATCGCGGTCAAGTATCAAACACTCGACGAAAAATTCAAAGAAATCCCGCGGGCATCCAATAAGGCATTGGCCAGCGCGTTTAAAGACGCCTCAGCGCACCTAGTGGTGCGCAACTACAAGTTTGAGCTGAAAAACTACATAACAATTAGCTCGCTCGCCAAAGCGGTCGAGAACCAAGGCTTCTTCTTCCTCCAAGGCAACCAAGAGCGCACCAAGATCCTCACCAAAGAGGGGATCCTTGTAACACAGGGTAAGAAGGAAGTATACCATCTGTACGTAGCTCCGAAGCACGGAACGTTCGCTTCTTTCGACTTTCCGCGCAAAATCATGCTCACCGTCAACGGGGCTCCCTTCCCCATCGAGTACTCCGTCCGCAACTGCCGCGAGCTCGGCGGCGACATAAAGAACCTGAGCATCCACGCGGGGCCTAAGGGCTGCAAAGGATATAACAAAGGCTACGCCATGGCGTTCCATCCCCCCTTGCGCATCTGCGTGTGCGAGGAAGAAAAAGCCGCGCGACTCGAGCGCGAGGAACGCAAGCGCGCGGCCCCGCCGAAGATGACTATCCAAGAAGCCATGAACCCGAATGCCACGGAGCTGTGCAAGCGATTCCCGAACGGCAAATGCCCCATGAACATCATGGGCAAGGCATGCAACCGCTCGCACGAGTACCCGGGCGCATGGAAGGACGGCATGTGCATGATAGTCTGCGCGTTCCCGCGCGCGAGCGCCGGAACCCCAGGGAAGCAACCCAAGAGCGGAGTCTGCGCCTTGGGCGCCGGATGCCGCTACATGCACAAGTGCGCGCAGCACGCGCGCGACCTAGGCCGCGCTAACCTTCTCATTATATATGCGCTCACATTCGACTCCACTTGCGGATACCCAGGTGAGGGGCCGGTCACGATCGTCTCCTACAACATGAATGGCGCCGGACACGGCGCCTTAGGCATAGATATGGCCAATGAGGCAAATCTTAGGGGTAGAATTGTATGAGGTGTAAAAAATGGCAATGGGAGGGTAAAAAAAAGGGGGGAACCTCAAGTTGCAACTTCTCATCGGGCGGGAATCAAATGCCAAAGCTGCAGCTTAGATATCAAGCAACCGATCCCCCCCGCGGGCGCGGTTGCAAATTCTTTACGGGTAGGGCATGAGCGCGCGTGACTGAGGGGGGGGGAGGGGGGTCGATAATAAAACATCTGAAGATTCGGGCTACTCACGCTAGCTATACGGGTCCACGTACTCACGGTACTCACTTACGACATCGCCTATACCCCAGTTTACTCACTCCCTTACACCACCCCCTTCATTCCTTTGTCTTTGGTATCGGGGGGGGGGAGGGGCGCGTGCACGACAACGGGCCAAGTGCAAGGGGTGGGCTGGGGCAGACCTGCTGATGTGGTGTTCCTGTGGCAAAACAAACGTAAACGCCTATTGCATGTGACACTTCGTGCCCCTGGGAGGTCTCGGCCCCCTCTTCTCGCGTCTTTTTCAAGTATCTCCGCGTTTTCGCGGCATGCGTGTGTCGCTCGGTAGTAGAGCGTCGAATAACCCCCGGCGAGCACTATCTAGATTGAAGTAGATAGTGCCGAAATGCTATCTAGTTACAAGTAGATAGTGCCCTTATGGTATCTAGTTACAAGTTGCAAGTTGATAGTGGATTTTCCGGCCTAGATATCTAGATATCTAAGATTATCTTAAGATATCTAGATAATCTTAGATATCTATAAGAGCCTAAAAGTAGAAGGAGCGCGGGCGCGAAAGAAAAAACGGCGAAAGGGTTGTCGGCGCCACCCACCGCCGACGGTGCGAGCATGTGGGGCATGCGCTGCCATCTCGCCGCGAGCCATATGGCTCGGGGATGGCAGTCTTGCCCGCACTATGTACGCCTGACGCCTGTCTGTGTGTCTGTAAGCCTTAATTTAGGAGGTAACTATCAACTATAAATCTAAATATCTAGCTTGCGGCCGATTGCTATCTAGTTACAAGTAGATAGTGCCTCGGCACTATCTAGTTACAAGTAGATAGTGAAATATCGGCCTAGATAGCTAGATATCTAGATATCTGGCTATCTGCTTCAACGCCCTAGTCCATAGTCTAATCGAAGAATTATTAAACATAACAATATAATAATATTCCAATTCCAATAACACTCCCCGTCTTCACCTTGTCCGTCTTCCTTTCCGCTTCATCCTCAACTACTTTTATAAGTAGAAGGCCAACGGGGGCCTCGCGCCCCCCTCTCTCCATCGCAGACACCCCATGGGTGGGCCTACACAACCAACCTTAGCCCTTGCCTGCTGGCAGGGGCTGAGCTGACATCACACCTGACCAGACTCTCGCCGAGCGCGCGCCGCGCGCCGCACGTACTCGCCTGCACTAGCCCCTGATCGTACTGACCCCCCCCCCCACTGACCCACTGAGCCACAGACCACCAGAGCCGCCAGGAGGGCACCCAAGGCTAGCGAGGCGAGCGAGGGAGAGGCAGGAGAGGCCAGGGGCACTGCCCTAGCCTCCACTGTCCACTGCCCCCTGAGCTGCCCCAGCTGGCCCTCTGGGGGCCACGCACCTGCTTCAACTCACGAGAGCATACCTGGACGAAACCGGAGAACCAGGCTTGATACTAGCCCTAGACTGGGAAAAAGCATTTGATAGAGTCAGCTGGGAGTTCTATCATCTGGCCCTTAAATTACTCAACTTCGGCCCGAACTTCCAATCCCTAGCCAAAGCGCTCACGAGCGAAAACGCCCGACCCGTTAGAACAATAAAAACCAACGGGGGAAGAAGCTACCCCTTCACCGTGGGGAGCGGCATGCCACAGGGATGTCCGCTCTCCCCGCTCACCTTCCTCCTTACCACGGAGGCGCTCACCCGAGCCATAAACAAAGACGACGACATAGAGGGAGTAGACCTCAATGGATACAAACTAAAAATCAGCCAATTCGCGGACGACACAGCGCTGATAGCCCGAGACTATAAAAGTATTAAAAAATCCCTGCACTGGGTGAAACTGCACGAGAAAGCCACAGGGGGGAAGACAAATGAGAGCAAATTTCAAGGACTCCGAATGGGAGCGCAAAGGGCCCGCAAACCCCCGTGGGACATGCGGAGATACAACTGGATAAACAACGACGAATACCTAACGATCCTAGGCGTCCCCCTAGGAGCGCCAGAGGCGCTCAAACCCTTTTGGACGAAGCTAGCGGACAAAGTTGACGAAAAAGTAGCCAAACTAAGACCGGCCACCGCATACATGACGATATTCGGGAGAACAAACATAGTCAACTTCATGATATACGGTACACCCAGGTACCGGATACAAACATTAGCCGCCCCAAAATGGTTTCACAAGCGGATCCAAAGGGCAGCAGACGCTGTCCTATGGACAAGCCCACACACTGGACAGCAACGCAAGTGGATTAAATACCCGCACTACGCCACGGCCCACGATAGAAGCTCAGCCAGGACGATGGGACTGGGGCTCCTACACTGGCCGGCCCATGTCAAAGCCCTCCAGGCTAAATGGATCCTAAACTACTTAAACGCGAGGAAAGCGATCTGGAAACACGCGCTGGACGCTTGGTTCTGCCGGACCGGACTAGGGAGAGGCGCAGTCCTCTCCAAAACCCCAACGAAAACACTCACGAGAAGCCTTAGGGGCAACCCGGCCCTCCCGACCTTTTGGAAGGAGGCCCTCGAAAACTTCAGAGAATTAGATATACAACCATCATTCCTCACACGCGAAGGCGCGCTCTCACAGCCTCTATGGCACAACCTACACTTCCCCCCCCCGCGATACGAGCCCCCTGGGCGCGATTGTGGGAGACCCTCCACACAAACGTGGTGCACAACGTCTTCAAAGACGACGCCTTTACGACGCCCTATAGCAGGGAAGAGTGCTCGGCCTATGTCGACCACCTCCCGGAGGCCTTCGTGCACGAGGGCCGCACAATACACAAAAAAGAGTTCCTAGGATCATGGGACGTCGTAGTCGACCAAGCGCGGCGTATAATCGAAAGGTCGACGGAACGCCCACCGCCCGACCCCAAAGCCGGGAACCGCCACACAAGCGACAACCCTCCCCACGAGGAGGGAAAAACGGAAACCGGAGAGATCAGGGTCTCAGACGACGAGAGATATATCAGAAAACTCAATAACATATGGCTCCACACCGACATAGATTATCTCGGAGAAGCTTCCGACACCGGCGGAGTGGTAAACACCGGGGAAGCCCAACGTTACCACCTCCCGGCTCGATGGGAGAACGGATACAAGGGACCAAAATACATGGAATACCCGCTGGCTGACGAATACGCCATTCGCAAAGGAAAAATCGCGCTCGACGCGATTACGGTTCCCGACATCACCAAAGAAGCGCTCAAAAAGATGCGCCCTAACGCGCCACAACCAGCAAGAGAGGCATGGGCGAAACGCCTCGACATCACGAAAGAAGACTGGAGCTTCGCAGTTCCCCCCCCCCTCCCGCAGCTCTCCTTCCTCCCCTCTCTCCATTCCCCGATTTTCCCGGGCCAGGCCGGGAAAGATACGTGCGTTAGGGGGGCCGACCCCCCCTTTGTATGCTACATTTTGTGTCGTAGGACAAGAAATCAGCATGCGATACTGCTATTATATTGCGTCGACATCTCGCCTCATGCCAGAAGGAAACCCTGCGTCGAGATCTCGGCGTAAGTGGCCCGACGCCGTCGCACGTCAGTTGCCTAGCATACGGCAGGAGCGGCAGCGCGCGTCGCTCGCGCGCGCATGCGGCACTCCGGCCCGACGTGCGGCACAGGACGTGGCATGCGGCGATGTGACTGCGACGTGCAATAGCCACGGCGGCATGCGTCGAGTCCTCGTGACGGGTTGCGGCGCCCGTGGTGAGCGGCACGGGGCGCGTCGTGCGACGCGGGCCCCATCGTTACATTAGATTACTTAGAATGGGAGTTTATTCAATGAATGGGTGATGGCAATTCTCCCACCTCCCACGAAAGACGAAAGGTCTCTCTCTACCTCTACCCCCCCCCCTCTCCCCGCACGCGCTTCCCACATCATCTTGCCTATAGGACCACCTAGAAGACTGGCGACACCGCGACACCACGCACGAACAAGGTTGCAAATATAGAGCCGGCTAGTATAAGGGGGAAAACGTCTCTCGTGCCTACGCTGAAGCCGTTGGCCGATACGACGCCCGAACTCGTAGGATTAGCAAACGTGCCGAAGGAGTGGGAAGTGGGAAGGGATGCCAACGGTAGGGATTCGACGAATCGCAGCTTCGCTCTGCAGACTCACGCAATGAGTGGTTGGGGAATTCACGCAGGCGCTGAAGCAGGGTGATTGACGTCTCCTTAGATGCACGCATACCCGGCTTCCGACCACGGACGCCCGCCGGCGGCTTCTTCTTCATTTGCCGCTGACGTTCGTGAGCCGCCATCTCAGGGATCTCCACTCCAAAGATGCCACGGCGCGATGCTGAGAGCCTCGGAGAGCGGCGCAACCCGATCTTCTTGAGAGATGCCGTTTCTACCCACCGGAACGTTTGCTGGACGGTGGTGTTGGCGCCACTGCCCTTGCTCTTCTCCCACGCCACTCGCACCCGGCCATCGTCGCGGGCTGCCTCCACCACCTCGCACTCTCCAATGGAGGCGTGGAGACAGAGTTGCCCAACGTGGTATACGACTTGCACCTGCACCTGCGACGGAGAGGAGGTGAGCGTCTCGTTTTGTGGCCGACTGCCGCGGCTGCGCCTCTCTCGGTCTTCCCTGGTCGCCACGTCTTCTTCTTCGTGGGCGCGCATGGCCAAGTCAAGCTCGTCCTCCTTCTCGAACTCGTCTTCCGAGTTCGAGAAGTCGACGTCGTCGTCGTCGTCATCATCGCCGCCATCCACGTTGCTGTTGCTGCCCAACTCTTGTACCTCGCCCGACGGGCGGGGCTGGAAGGGCAAGCGGGCGCCTGTGACACGAGCTGTGGTGGCCGGTCCATCCACTCTTCGGCGCTTGTCTGAGGGCGCCATGGCAGGGAGGGAAGGCCGGCAGTGGGAGTGGGAGGCAGGGGGCACAGGGGGGCAGTGCCCCGGGCGCCGGGGGCCGAGGGCGGGCGGGCGGGGGGGGGGGGGGCAAATTTCGCTTCGCGGAAGCCCATATTTCGGTCCAATTTCGGGGCTTCGTTAGTCCCCCAAATTTCGTAAAAAATTTCGCGAAACTCTGGCCGGGCCCAATTCTGGGTACAAGACACAAAACTTTTCGCAACGCAAGGCAAAACAAGAAAACAACCCCGCGACAGTTTTGTTTTCCCCAGCTGGCCGCGGCCATCGGCGCCCCGCGCTCCACTCGCGCGCTCTCCTCTCAGTCTCTCTCCTTCTCCCCCCCACCCACCCCACCCACCCCACCCCCCTGGTCTGCCCCCCCACCCCCCCACCCACCCACCCCCCTTCGCGTCGGCCTGTCTCTTTTGCCTCGCTGCAAGCAACATGGCGGCGGCGCAGCCGCCCACCTCCAGCACGGCCGTCACGCCGCGTGTGCTGCTGATGGGTGCGCGGCGGGCGGGCAAGTCGTCCATCCAAAAAGTGGTCTTCCACAAGACCTCCCCTCATGAAACGCTCTTCCTTGAGCCAACGAACAAGCTGGTCATGAATGATATCGCCAACTCTTCCTTCTTTCAGTTTGAAGTGTGGGACTTTCCGGGCCACATCGACACCACATCCGCTGCAGTCAAGCCAGAGCTCACGTATGGCGGTTGCGGTGCGCTGGTGTGGGTCATCGATGCTCAGGACGATCATGCTGAGGCCCTCGCTCGGCTGCAAGCGACCATTGGCACGGCGCACCGCATCAATCCCAACATTGTCTTCGAAGTATTCGTGCACAAAGTTGACTCGTTCAGCGAAGACCAAAGGATAGAATGCATGCGAGAGCTTCAAAACCATCTCAATGAGGAGATGGCTGCTGCACGCCTGCAACACGTAAGTCGGTCTCTGCTGCTTTCTGCTCGAGCGTCCTCATATTATAGTGTATGAATTCACTCACGGATCTCACTGTACTCATACAGGTGAAGGTAAACTTCCACCCGACGTCCATCTACGACCATTCGGTTTTTGAAGCCTTTTCGAAGGTTGTTCAGCAGCTAATTCCCCAGTTACCTACACTCGAGAACTTGCTCGACATTTTGGTGACTAGCTCGCGTATTGAGAAGGCCTTCTTGTTCGACGTGGTGTCCAAGATCTATCTTGCGACCGATTCGTCGCTCGTCGATATGCAATCCTACGAACTGTGTGCAGACATGATCGATGGTACGTCGATGCGGTCGATTGGGGGAGGGGCAGGGGGAGCAATGAAGTTTTCGAGGTGTCCGTGTCTCATTTGCGATGGTAGATGGCGCCATGTTCGCATTCGCATGCTATGCACTCGCATAATTTTCCTCTGCTCTGAAGCTGACATACTCTCTCTGGATGTTGCTTCGTGTGATACAGTCGTCATCGATGTGTCTTGCATCTACGGCCTCGGCGAAGGTGGCGAGGATGGCAGTGGCTCAACTGCATCGAATTGTGTGATTACGCTCAACAACGGCACCGCGCTCTTCCTTCGCGAGATGAACCGTTCCTTGGCTCTGGTTTGCATTCTAAAGGTGTCACTTGTCGCCTATTCATTTGCTCGATACAATCTCGCCATCTCCACATTGCTAGCCTGCCTCGCACATACATTCGCTAGTGCCGTCATACCTTCTTGACTGGCGCCACCAAACTCAATGTGATCCTTTCTTTCGTGCACAGGAGAGCGTGATGCAACAGCAAGGGTTGCTCGAGTACAATTGTGCCTCGTTCCGTAAGTCGCTATTTGAGCTGTTTCGACTTCCTACAGAGGCCATCACAGCCATCCCTAAATAAGAGCTTAGCCGCGATGACAAGTTTAAACATGTCATTTGGTGGAGTGTCGATGAGCGAACGAAAAGGCACCCGTCCTTCTGCGAGGACACGTGTGGTATTGCTGATCTATTCCTGAAGTCTTTGGCAATGTCGAGCTCAGGGCACTCTTAAGCACCCTATCTCTATTGGTAAGTGTAAATGTGGGCAGTTGAGTTGACCTTCAACCTAATGCGGTAGACAGCGGCGACACTTCTCCCGCCAAGTTAAGTCATGGCCAAGAGCTTGCCAAGAGCATAAAATAACCATTTTTGAAGATGCCAACTACTGTCACGAACTACCCTCCCCCGGGACCGGGACATTATACACATAAAAATAAAAATAGAACTACTTTTATAAGTAGGAGGCCAATGGGGGCCTCGCGCCCCCCTCTCTCCATCGCAGACACCCCCTGGGTGGGCCTGCACAACCAACCTCAGCCCCTGCCTGCTGGCAGGGGCTGAGCTGACACCAATCTGGCCTAGACCTTCGCCGAGCGCGCGCCGCGCGCCGCATGCACTCGCTTGCACTGGCCCTCGCTCGTACTGACCCCCCCCTCACCATTGAGCCACAGACCACCGAGGCCGCCAGGTGGGCACCCAGGGCCAGCGAGGCGAGCGAGGGAGAGGCAGGAGAGGCCAGGGGCACTGCCCCAGCCTCCACTGCCCCCTGAGCTGCCCTGGCTGGCCCTGTGGGGGGCCCCTCGGGGCCCCCCAGAAGGGGGCCATGGCGCGCGCCATGCAGCACACGCCCGTAGGAGAACGAAGAGAACGACGGGAAAAGAACGACAAAAAAACGACACGATCCGGATCGAGAATAGGTAAGAGAACCGCCTGTTTACGGTATATCAACGGGAGGACACCCCGCGCGGCAAGCAAACAACGCGAAAGTGCGGCAGCGGACGAAGAAAGGCCGAAGGGCGGGGGCCGAGACCCCCCGGGGACAATATAAGATAGTTCAGAGGGCGTTTTACGTTTGTCTGCCACAGGAACACCCAGCAACAGGTCTGCCCCAGCCCGCCCCTTGCGCTTGGCCCGCTAGGACTTTGGCGAGGATTTTGTAGTCCGTTTGGAGCAGCGGCTCCGGCGGCTTGGGGCGGCCCCGTTGGGGCGTCGTGGCGGCAGGGGGCTGGGAGAGGGGAGCGGTCGGCGCGCGCTCCATCGCTAAAACTATAACAATAGTTTTTTCCTCCTAGAGGCCAGCTCATAGGGCAGAGGAACAGAGGAGGCTGGGGCTGGGGCGCGGCGGCCTGGCTTGTGGCGACCGGTCGGTGAGGAGAGTGGGTCAGCAGGGCAGTGTGCCCCTGGCAAGCCATAAGGCGTGCCGGGAGGGAGGGTGGGTGCTTCGTGGTTCCTCCCCCGCGGCCCACGGCAGGGGAGGAGTGGAGGGAGGGGGGCTCGTGCCCCACCATGGGCGAACCAAGTAAAAACTTAGTTGATAGGTGAAGGGCGAAGGGCTTAGATATGGTCCGGTGCCCCCCTCCCCCCCCGCGATCCGGCGATCCAATCCCCCTTCCTCCTACGTCTACCGGGCTGGCGGCGGCCTCGGTCCCCACTTATCCTTATCCTGTAAACAGGCGCGGGACTTGTAGAAAGTGTCCTGCGTTAAAGTAGTGGGTCCACGGCCGCATGCCGCATGTCCGGTAAAAATAATATTATATGGTTTAAAAAGGTATAAAGTAGTGAGTCCACGGCCGCATGTGCGGTAAGAATATTGTATGGTATTTCTTCATTCACATTCTTATTCTTATTCATCGCTCCAAGCAAGCCCTCCAAGCCCACACGCAACCACAAACACAACTACTCTACCCCCGGCCCCCGCTGGGGGAGGGGGGTTAGTTTCCGATCGGGAGGGCAAGAGGCGCCTCTCCATTGGCCGCTAACGTATCAATTTTATTTTGATAGTAGTACTATCAATAATAGGCGGGTCATGGCCGGCGCGAGCGAGACTTCGCGTGGGCACGTCTTGGTTAACGCGAACGCCCCGCTCCGGATGGGGGGGGGGGGGGGCTGTTTGTTACCTGTTAGTCACCCGCACGCTCCGCCTTTTGGCATGTGCTGAGGAAGCACCAACCACAGCACAACGCAACAACCTTGTCCACGCGAAGTCTCGCTCGCGCTAGCCATGACCCCTATTATTAATATTATCAAAATAAAAGTTAGCGGCCAATGGAGAGACGCCTCTTGCCCTCCCGATCGGAAACTAACCCCCCTCCCCCAGCGGGGGCCGTCGCCGGACACGAACTCGGCAGCAAACGACACGCGACAAACGAGTTCAAATTTCAAAGTACAAAAATTACACTTACACTACGTTTCGCACGTCCGGGTCGTCCATGGGGTCGGAGAGATCGGCGCCAGTGAGCGGCGGCGCCCTCGCGCAAGCGCGTCGAGGGATTTCCATACGGATGCACTCCCTCGTTTGTCCTTTAGCTTGAGCCCTCTGCCAATGAGCTAGCCCACCACAACCGGTTAAATTGTCAATACTCTAGGGTTTATGTTGTTCTGTTTCGGATGTCAGAGTATTGCGTGACGAAGTCATCGAAGGGCACAAAAGACCGCGCCCCCCTTATTCCTCCACAGTGACGTGATCCATGCTATCATTCCTCGTTTGTGTGGCTCGCTAGTGACTCCACTTGAGCCTGAAGTTCTGCAACTTTAGCGCGCAGCTGCTCATTTTCAGCCTTAAGGGCATCAACGTCAACTCCGGTTGGGGCACCAAGAGTCATCTTGACAAAGCTGCGAGCAACGATCGAAGACGCGGGGGTCAGAAATGAGGGTGAAATCGGCCGTGGTGCCATAGAAGGAAGAGTTGGTACGGTACGAATGGTTCAAAAGGTCACTTCATTCAGTGCGGGCAAGTAAGAAGGCTTACTCAATTGCATTGGCCGGCTTCTCTGGCTCCTCGTACAAGCGCACAAGAACCTTAGTCAGCACGTCGATGACACCTGACCGTTCAAGATATTGACGAAATTCCTCCTTCTTCTTCTCAGGGCTCTGCAACAACACGAGATTTGGGCCCAAGGTGAGGGATGACGAAAGGACACATGAGGGAATTGCAATCGGCGAGTCTACGAGTCCAGCGGCTTCGAGCATTCACAGCAGAGCACCTGAAATTGGGATGTCACCGCGTTGACCAGACCTGCCATCTCGTCTGTGGCGGGGGGATGCGGGAGGGCCACCAAGCGGTGAAACATCTTCTTTCATTACACGATTGATTGCAGGAGTCTCCCCAGCGTCGATAAGTTGCGTGCTGGCATGGCTCGGGCGGGTTGCCCGGTTTGCATCTTGGCCACGGCCTCAGCGCCACCGGCCCGCCGGCTCCATTCGAGGGCAACGGCTTCACTCACCGAGCAAGCTGCCTCTCTCTCGTTCGCCCACTCTCTGCCACTCCGCTGACAATGCTACTCCAGCAACGCCTCGCTTCTCCCCCGAGACGGCCAACAATACTAACCATCTTTTTTAAACTGCGAATGTCAACTGAACTGAATCTTAATTACTACTACTATTACAAACAAAGACTGGTGGAGATATTATCCAGTTTGTTGGCTAGGTCGGCACGAGTGAGGCGTGCCCGCCATGTAGGCGTGCAGGTTACGAGGGGTAGGGATAGCCTTCCCTTTCTTTGCGTCTCGCTGGCCACTGCCTGTTTCCTGTTTAGTAGTAGAAGTATAGTGAAAGTGAAAGTGAAGTAGTCGGAGTACAACAGTATGACAGTATGCAGTGTGGGTGCACCATTAAGAAAACAGGACTCAAAAGCTTCTAAAGCTTTCTTGCCCCCACCGGGCTCCGCCCGGGGGTTTCTTATTTGAGGTTTCTTAGGGGCGGGGTGGGGGTGGGGGGCGGGGGTTCTTCTTTCTTGCGGAGACAAAAGTCGAGTGCGCGGGCCAGCGGGCCATCCCCCCCCCCCGCCCCCGCCCGCCCCCCCCCCCCCCCCTCCCGCGCCGTGGCCCCAACAAACTCCGCCCCCAATTGCCCTCGCTCGTCGCCATGGTCTTGGGACTGAGGGAGCTGTTCGGCTGTTCGGCACCCCTCCCGGCGGGCAGCTGTTGTATTCCTGCCCATCTGAAGGCTGTAGGCATGAATATTCGTGTAAGGTACGCGCTCACAATTACAATTGAACAGTTCCCCGTGTTGCCACTGACGCACAAGACACACAGATTCGGATTCCCCATGGTCTCAAGTCCAGGTTTGCAGGTTTTGGTCTCGAAATTTGCGATTCGAATTTTGTTTTTGCTGTTACTATAATTGTTGGCTCGTTTAAGGTAATAAACCGGCATGACTTCGACTTCTCGTTCTGCAGTCGCTCTGCGAGACTCTCTCTCTCTCTCTCTCTCTCTCCGTCCGCCTCTCCTCGGCCGACGGCAAGAAGATTCGTCCAAAACATTCTCCGGTCCCAAGATATCTCGTGGGGGGTCTCTCCGCGCTCCGCGAGGGAAAGGACGCGATCTCGCTCCGAGATCGGCCTCACGCCCTCCCACGCTGCCCCGCCGTGCCCTCGGTCCCTCGCCCCCCCCGCGGCAGGTTCTTTCCCTCGGCGTGCCGTCCGTCGCCTCTGGCCGTTATATTAATCCCCCCCCCGCGCGAGGTTCTCTTCTCCCCCGCGCGTGGTTCGTTTCCTCCGGCCGTCGTTGTTCCCCCCCTCGCTTCGATTCCTCTCGCGGTTCCTTCGATGATTGCCTCCATCTCGTCCGTTCTTCTTCGCGATCCTCGCGGAGGGGGCACCGACGTTTAATGTTAGTTTCGTCGCGGTTTCGATGAAAGAAAGGAAGAACGAATGGCACGCGCCTCGCGCCTCGCGTCTTGTTTCGTCGCCCCTTGCTCGTCGCTTGTCTAGAAGGTCTCTCCGCACATCGCCTTCTCCCCCCGCGCGAGTTTGGATCTCTCCTCGACCCTCCGCGTTGGCTTCAGCGGACGAGTTCCACTTTAACGATAGTTCGAACCCTTCGGTGGCGTAGTTATGCGCTCTCTTTCCGTATATCTTCGCGCATGACGAGCGATCGCGACTTCAGCCTTCGCCGCGCGGGGAGGGGTTTGTTTATCGTATGATTCCAGAGTGTTTACGTTAGTTTTCTGAGCCCAAGGACTTTGGTTTTTGGTTTCTTGTGAGTGATTTTTGTAGCAACTTCGTCGAGTCCCACCGTGTTCCCAAGCGAGTCCCCCCGAGTTCCCGAGTCTATACCCCGAGTCAACGAGTCAATACAAGTCAAGCACGCGCCTGAGCCACCCCCAGTCGCCTGCCACCACCTCCCACAAGCCTCCTTCCACACTTCCGCGCCCTCCGTGCGTCGTGCGTCGTGCGTCGATCACCATGCCCGTAGTCACCCCCGAGGAAAGCTCCATGAGCTCCCCGCAAGAACCGCATTCCGCGCTAGCTGCCGGCGCGCCCTCGCAGGCCATCACCAAGAGTGAGATGAGCCTTGCTCTGACAAGCACAAAATCTTCGCTCGTGCCTTCGGCTCCGGTCGTCACGTCGAGTTCTTCCCTTGAGGAATCTTCATTGTCCCCGCGTCATGAGCCCGTCTCTTCTTCTTCTCTTCCCGAACCGTTTGGGTCGAAGTCTCCTGGGGAAGAGAGCCTCTTGGGACCCCTCCCTTCTTCAAAAGAGAGCCCTTCCGAGCCAGTTCCCCCCTGCTCTCGCCTCTCCGCGCCGACGGTCGAAGTTCCGCCGCTTCCGCGGGCCTCTACTCACACCCCGTCAACTGGAGCTGGAATGGGTCCTCTAACCTCGTCTGTTGCTCCACCGGCGGCCTTTCCTCTCCTTTCTTTTGCTGATCCTTTGCCAAGTGTTCATTCCTCTCTCAATCCCTCTGTGGTTGGTGCTGAAGATGATGTGGATTCCGTCCGGTCCCTCCCTCCTTTCGAGCCCCCACCATATGAAGAGTTTGTTCCACCCCCGTCGTCGACGTACTCGTACCCCAAGCGTAACTTCGTTCCACCTCCGACCGCCACCGTCGGCGCCGCCCAAATCATGGACCAACAAGTCCAGATCGAGGCTCTCCGCGGCGCTGTCGACCGCCTCGAGTCCTCTACCCTCCAAGCCGCCCAGCGCCACGAAGAATTTCAGCGAGAGGTGGGGTCTACCTTCAAAGCGATACTCAACATTCTACAGGGCCACGCGGGCACTACGACTTCGTCTCGAGTCGAAACTTCGCCACCGCTTGTGGAAGAAGGAGACACCTCCATTGGTGCTCCCCCTGCCTCGGTCAAGCTCCCTTCTCAATCTTTGCCCGCCGCGCCGTTCTCCGTTCCGCCGAATCCGATTTCCGATCCCGAACCCAATACGCCTGTTCCTGTCTCGCCCGCCAAGCCCGTTTCCGATCCCCAACCTCCACCCACCGTCGCGGGCCTCCGCTCGCTTCCAAATCCGGCGGCTCGGCGCCATCCCGTCGATCCAAGCCTCGCCGGTGATGTTTCTGAGCGAGAGGTCATCCTAGCCTCGTGGGACCAACTGTTTGAGGATGCCGCCTACGAGGTAGCCTCTCTCTACAGGAAGTCCGACGATTTCGAGCTCATCCACGCCATTCTCAACGGCGGCCTCTCTCGGGCCGGCAATGTTTGGCACTACCGCGTGTTTTTCGAGAAGGAGCACGTGACCAAGTGGGCTCGGAGCCGCTTCTTCCTCGACCGCACCCTCCATCACCAAGTCCGAATGGGCAAAGAGCTTTCCGAGATCAAGTTCCCCAAGGGCCTGGCCTCGGATAACGTCCAGACAGCGGCCACCTCCTGGAACGATTTTCGTCTGTCCTTCATCAAGCCGCTCGAGCGCGCCCTCTCGCTCGGCTGCGACCACCGCGAAATCTTTACATCCTTACTAGCGGCCGCCAACTTGTGCACCACCGGCAACCAAAGGATTTACGCCTTCCTCCTCGATCTCGCCGAAGACCCGGTCCTCTCTCTCAACCCCGCGCTGGCCTGCGACGTGCTTCTCCGCAAGTGCGACGCCACTTTCGCGGCCAACGTGCCTGGCTTCGCCAAAGACTCCGCCTCCATGGAGTGGGACCGGCTCGTAGCTCGTGAGGCCGGCTCCGATCTCTTAGAGTTATCCAAGAATTTGGTGCGCGCGTACGTCCGCAAGATGGGTGACGCGAAGGTGGATGCCACGACAGTCTGGGACCACCCGAACATGTCGCACGATATCAATCAACGATTCGAGTCCATCATTCGGAACGACAAGGTCGACGCGGCTCGCGGCGTGGATAACGCGACCAAGTTCGGCGAGTATCTTGCAAAGACTCGCTTCCGCGTCGAGAACCACGAGCTTCCTCGTTCGGCCCTTTCGTGCGTCAACCTTTGCCAACGCTACTTGAGCCCGTACGAACAGTCCCGTGCTGGCCAACAACAAACGTCGGTCACGGTCGCCGCCGTGACGCCGCCGGCGACTACTTCCAAGTCCACCAAAACCGCCAAGGTTGCTAAGGCTGCCTCTAACCCCGCAGACACTACGGCTTCGATGGTCGCCGCCGTCCAAGCGGCGGTGACCGAGGCATTAAAATCGCAAAACAACAACTCGAACCGCAAGGCGACTGGCGCTGACAATCGTCGGGCTCCGCCTCCGCCTACGAATTACTCCGCATCGTCTCCGTTACCGGACGCACTTCTTGACCGTCCTCTCGGCAAAAGCACGTCTTCTCGTCGCCAATGTGATCCCCCTCCGAACGGCCTTGGGCTTCCGGCCGATTCGGGCCTCTCGGAATGGGATCCAGGTAGCTGGTCTCGAGCTCGAGCCCGCTTCTGGCAAATTTCTCGTTACGCTGGTCACCCGGCCCTTCGCGCTGCGCTCACGCGCTGCCGTCCCTCCGATGCCACCATGACGGCGCCGCGTGTCGACGACCTAGACCGCGACGTCAAGGAGTGGACCGACGCCAACGGCTGCGCGTACTGCGCCTTTCGTCCCCGGGCCCCATCTGGTACGCCCGAGGCAGACCTGTGGAAGTATGGCACGGGCGACGGAGCTCATAACCCCGTCGTTTGCCAACCGTACATTCGTTTTCTCTGCGAAGGCGGCAGTGGCGAATGTGGTAACGACCCAGAAGTCCACCGCCGCCTCCGCACGATGGTCGTTCTCCGTCCGGCCCAGTAGGTCGCCGGCGGGGCCCACGTCCGCGCTGTTACCCCGCTACCAGTCCAGGGTAGTGGGCCTGAACGCCACCCACCAAAAGATTGTATTACGCTACGGCCGAATACTTCTACGGCCTCAAACCGGTACCCCAAGATTCCCCAAGTTCCAGACAAGCCCTACCACCTCCATCCCCCTCTTTCTCCTGCCCCCTCGCCGATTGCCCCTATTTCTCCCAATGCCGATGATTCCATCCTGATTCTCGATATCACGCACGAGTCCTCAAAACCAAGTCAACCGTCACCGCCTCTCTATCAACTCAAGCCGCTCAACCGCTACCCCCCGCCACTCCCCAAGCATCACCAGTCCAAGACCTCACGGTCTGCGAAAATCCAGCCGCCGCAGGCCCAATCCAACCTTCAATCTCTCAAATCAAATTTCGCATGTCCGAGCCACAAAACGTCTCCCGAGTACGAGTCCGAGTCCAAGTCACGTTCAGAATTACCCTCTTCGTCTTACGCCACCGCGAGCCCATCTACGAGTCTGAGCCCAGTCCAGTCATCACCGGTATCACCAGTCTCCATCGCTACGACGATGGAGGCGCAGTTCTCCGGTACTTCCCCACTTTCTTTCGAGTCCGAGTCCAAGCCTGTTTTGAGCAAACCCCGTTCTGAGCCATCCGAGTCCGAGTCCGAGCCCGAGTTTACAACGTCACCGAGTCCTACCACGCGGTCGGCCGCAGGATTAACGGAGCTCCAGCCACCCACTGAGCCTCCGACGACCACTCCTTCCGCGGGAGTGTTCACCTTCGGTCCTCCGCGCCCCGAGTCTGAGTCATTTGGAATCTCCGGTCACGTCCAGAATCCCAACCACAACCGAGCCCCGTTTCACGAGCAACCGCGTATCGAGTCCAAACACAAGCTGACGCCGAAGCCCTCGACGACAGCCACTGTGTCCTTGTCCGAGCCACCGTTCCGAGTCTCGCCGCAGCCGGCCTGCCACTCCAGCAGGCTGCACGCCGCCGAGCCGATCCCTTCCGTTTCCGTTCCGAGTCCGAGTCCAATCGCACAAGACAGTGCATCCCGAGCCCGCGTAATCAAGCCCGTCACCGAGTCCGAGTTTACGGCCGCACCGAGCCAACCGGTGCTGGCCACCATGCCCCTATCGTCATCACAAGCTTCCGCTTCGTCCTCATCGACGGTTGCGACGCCAGGGGGCTTCACCTTTGGGCCGGCCCCGTCCGTGCCCATTTCGAAAGTTAGCCCTGTTATTGGCGTCCAGCACGCCAGAAACGACGAGTCCGAGTCCGAGTACAAATTAACGTCACCGCGGAGTCCGCGGTCGACCACCGGCGTTCCCACGCCACCCCATCAACCGAGAGCCATGGAGGAGCTTGCACAGCCGTCTCCTAGCCCCTCTCAAGTCGCCGAGTCTTCCGAATTCGAGTCTGAATCCACCGTAATTTCAGCGGTCCATCCACCCGCTAGCCCGAGCCAAGTCCTCCGAAGAATGCTTCGCATTGCAGAACCTCTTCGGCCACTACCCACGCCAGCCGCTGCCGCAGAGCCACCACCCTGGCCCCAGCCTTCCCCGCAGCCGGCTTCTACGACAGCCACGTCCCTTCTTTCGCCGGCGCCGACCCCGCCGACGACAGAATGCAACGACGTCGATCCCTGGCCTGTTTCCTCTTCCGACGTGACCATGGAGAGTGACCACAACTCCTCTGCACGTCGAGGAACGGCGGCCTCCCAAACCGAGCTTCTACGCCCATTGAGCCAGCCCAACCGAGTCCCTGAGCCATGTCCTTCATGTCTCTCACCGGTGGTCTCGCGGCCGCGGCGTCCGTCGCCGCCGTCCGACACCCCACTTCTCCGAGTTTCTTCGTCAATCCCGTCCCCCGAGCCCGTCTCTACGTCGTCGATATCCGAGTCTTCTTCCATTCGTCCTACGTCGCTGCGGCCACCGGTCGCCGCCTCCGAGCACTGCCTGCCTCTCGATACCACTGCCACCACCATCATGCGCGTGGCAGCGATCAATGCGTCCGCGATCCAGTCCTTCGATTCCTCTCGAAACAACTCCGATGTCGGCACCCGCGATGATACCCCGTCACCCGCTCTCCACGCTCTCGCCTCTCTTCGTGCACGAGCGAGCGGCTCTGCGGTGGTATTACCTCGGCACCTCACGGAGGCAGCCCAAGAGCTCCGCCGGCCGCGCAGTGGCACCTTAGCCTCGCCTGCCGCCGCGCTACCCAAGCACTTCGATGAGCTTTGCGCTGAGCTCACGAAGACGAGTCAACAAGTCCAAGACGGGCTGACTTCTGGCTGTCACGCCCCACGAGTTCTCGTCGTTGGTGAGACTAGCGGCGTCGTCTCCTCCATGTTCCTACTCGCCGGAGCTGATGTAGCTACGTGCGATTTATATCCTTCCGAGATTGACTACGTGCCCCACTTCCAAGGCGACGCGCTTCATGTCCAAAACCTAGGTTGGGACCTAGTCATCGCCCACCCGCCCTGCACGTACCTCTCCGCCGTCAGCAGCCAATGGCTTTCCCAAGAACCCGGACGTCGTGCCGCTCTTGAGTCGGCCGCCCGCGTCTTCAAGTCAATGGCCTCCGCCACTGCTCCGTTTGTAGCGGTTGAGAACCCTCGGATGCATGCGGAAGCTCGCCGTTTAGTCGGGGGGTTGACCCCGACCCAATTCGTCCAACCCTGGGAGCACGGCACTGGACACCAGAAAGCCACCGGGTTGTACCTCACCAAAGGGCTGCCGCCTCTCCAGCCAACCTGCGTCGTGGATGGCCGTGAGTCGGCCATGGCTAACCTCTCTCCTTCACCGCATCGTGGCGCTCTTCGCAGCCGCACCTACGTCGGTGTAGCTGGAGCGATGGCGACCCATTGGATGCCTGTTCTTCTTCGACATTTGAGCCAACAGGGAGACCAGCCATCGACGAAGAAACTGTCCGCGTTGGAGCTACTCGCTTGCGCGCGGCGCAGCCTATCGGACCAGCCTTCCCTTAGCTCGACTGAGGCTACCGCTTACGAGCCGTGGTCGGCTCTTCATCGTTATGAGAGGGGGAGGGAATCTAGTGAAGTTTCTTCCGACCCCGTTGTTTCCCGTCCAGCTACTCCCGAGTCAGACAATCACGAAGACCAAAAAGAAACCCACGATAACCACGACAACGACACGCCATTCTACGCCTCCGAGTCTACTCTCCACGACCCATTCTCTCCATGGACCGCCCCGCCTCCGGCACGCGCGAGCTCGCCGCGTCCGACGACGCCGACGACTCTCCGGAAGCGGCGCCAACAATGGCAATCATTCGGAGTGAACGGGGACCAGAAATGGTCCAACGTCACGCTCGAAACCGCTGACGAAATAAGAGCGCAAGCTCTAGCCGGACGAAGCGCCGACGAGGAATCCGACCTCGCCGCTGCCGTCCGAGCGCCGATCGAGTTCGTGGAAGCCAAAGGCATCCGCGCCGAAGAGCTAGCCTCATTAGTTCGAAGACCCAAGACAGAAGCCCAAGCCCGTCTCGAGAAAGATTGGGAAAAGATGTCCGACCACCCGAGGCACCCCACCGACAAGAGAGGCCTGGGCCACACTAGTCCCAAGCTATCACCCTGTACCGCTACCAACGAGGACGACGCCTCTAGGCCCTCTGCCACGATAGCGGCAGTCGGAGTACCCGAAGAGACGACGACTACTTTGACGACGAATTCACCCGAGCAACCACGCTGTCGACCAACCCCGTCCCCGTCCGACACCATCGCACACGTGACCACGCACCGACCGGAGAGCGTCGTGGATACCCTACCATCTGCCTACCCAAGGCATTGCCTATATGTTCGAGACCTGATGGTCTGCCGCTCCGGCGAGGCTACCGGCAAAGAAGGAGTTATCTTAGCCGACTCCGCTCTCACGGTCAACAGCACCCTCGCTGACACCGGAGCTGGCCCGTCGGTCGTGACCACTTCCCTCTTGTCCAGCCTACCCAACGACGCATGCGTCGAGCGGCTGCCGCAAGCCGTAGTGACACCGCTTCACGGTCCGGACGGCCTACCTCTTATCACGCGAGGCAAGGCTCGAATCGTTTTCTCCGTCGGTGGATTTCTCTTTCGTCATACGTTCATGGTGATTGAAGGCAACCCGATGCTGCTGCTCGGGAACGACTTCTTAGCTACGCACGCCGCTTCGATTCAGCTCGCCTCCGACAGCGCGGAAGGCTCTATCTCACTCGGTGCTCCATCCACGGTGGCTTCTCTTGAGGTTGACGGCAGTCCAAGCCCCGACGCTCCGCCGATCTTTCGCGTCTCGACGTCACCGATAGCGGTGGTCCCTGTCAGCATGACTTGTGCACAGGTCTGTCCGACCTCCGCGAACCCAATCACGACTGACTTCTTCCGAGGGCCGCAGGCCACCAAAAACGACAACCAGCTAGTCACCGAGCCTCTCTTCAGCACGGCCGATGAGTTTGCCGCCAAAGCGCCGGCATCATGTGGCTCCGAGTACCTCCTATACACCCACGAACCTATCACGATCCCGGCCTATCATCGGGCAACATTTCACGTCCGAATTCCGCTAGCTCTTCGAGAACACGAAGACTGCGCCATGCTCGTGGACCGACTCCCTACGCGTGAAACGATCGATAGCTCTCCTCTCGTCATTCCCCAAGTAGAGAGGTCGAACGCCGACCACACCATCGCGGTTACGGTGGTCAACACTGACCCCAAACCTCTACACCTTCCGTCGTTCCATCCTGTAGCTTCGCTACAGGTTCGATTCAAAATTCACGCTGGAACATATCGCCGCGTCGGGGCCGTTAACTCGCCGGATGTGATTGAGTCGCTCGACGAGGACCAACGCAAGCTCCTCGAGGCAGCCAAGATCGACCCCGAGGGCCGTCTCTCGATGCCCCAACGTGAACAAGTTCGTCGTCTACTGGCCCGACGTATCGCTGCTTTCGCAATTGACCCGACCAACCCGAATCACACTCACGTGATGGAGGTAGAGCTACCGCTCAACCCTGGAGCCGAAGCTCACCGCCACGCACCGTCTAGAGTTGGACGAGAGGGTGAGAAGATCATAGAGGACGAAGTTTGCAAGATGGAGTCCGCGGGCATCATTAGGAAATCAAATTCGTCGTGGGCCTCTCGAGTCGTGCTAGTCACTAAGAAGGATGGCTCCGTACGTTTCTGCGTAGATTATCGCGACGTCAACTCCAAGCTTCGTCTAGAGGACAGCCCTCTTCCCCTCACGGTAGAAGCCATCGACCGATTGTCGTCCGGCCAAGGCAACCTTGATTCTCTATTCCTTTGCACCCTGGACCTGGCATCTGGTTTCTGGGGTATACCGATCAAAGAGTCCGATAAACATATCACCGCGTTCACTACTCATCGCGGCAAGTACGAGTTCAATTACTTGCCTTTTGGTGTTCAATCCGGTCCCTCGTATATGTGCCGCCTCATGGACGCCGTTCTCGGTGGGCTGGCATGGGAGATTTGTATGCCATACTTGGATGATGTCGGCGCCTGGTCGACAGGCGTAGGTGACTCGCTGCAGGCCAGGGAAGAGTCGTCATTCCAACAAATGTTACACCGTCTTGATCTTGTCTTGGAACGTCTCATCTGGGCGGGCCTCACTTGCAAGATGTCGAAATGCGTTTTCTTTGCCACCTCGGCTGAATATCTCGGCCACGTTGTTTCGCGTGAAGGTCTTCGGATGGATCCCAAGAAAGTGGAAGCCGTCTCGAAAATCGACCCTACCCAAATCAACTCTATCGAAGCCGTCCGTTCTTTCCTTGGACTGTGCTCGTACTACCGCCGTTTTATACGCCGTTTTGCGATCCGTGCAGCGCCGTTAACCGCTCTCACGCGGAAAGGGTGCGATGTCCCGGTCGAGTCGCAAACAGAAGCCTGTCGCCAGGCTATCGAAGATCTCAAGCAAGCTATCTGTGAAGAACCCGTACTCGCACCTCCTCGAGACGACCGTCCTTTCCTCGTTAAGACCGACGGTGCTAGCAAGCTCGGCATCGCCGGCGTCCTTGCTCAGAAAGACGACGAAGGGAGAGAGCGCGTTGTTGCATACTACGGTCGTAGTTTGAGTCCGGCTGAGCGCCATTGGACAGTTACTGAAATCGAACTTCTAGCAGCGCTAGAATCGATCCGAAATTGGAGGCCGTATCTTTGGGGTCGCCACTTCACCCTCGTCGTAGACCATTCAGCTTTGCGCTGGCTTCACACGATGAAAGATCAAGTCACCGGTGGTCCAGCCTCGCGCCTCATGCGATGGGTCCTGAAGCTAGCCGAATATCGATTCGACGTCGTGCACAAACCTGGAGTAACTCACTGGGACGCCGACGGCTTATCCCGCCTAGTTGCTCTCGAGCCCGATCACGATCCTCTCCATCTCGAGGAGAGTGACGTCCATTCTTTCGATTCTTCCGAAATTCACGACATAGTTGCCGCCGCGGTTACTTCATCCACCCTCACCGCTCGCCGCCAACAAGCAAACGATAGGCTCACTCGTCGGGCACCGACGTTTAATGTTAGTTTCGTCGCGGTTTCGATGAAAGAAGGAAGAACGAATGGCACGCGCCTCGCGCCTCGCGTCTTGTTTCGTCGCCCCTTGCTCGTCGCTTGTCTAGAAGGTCTCTCCGCACATCGCCTTCTCCCCCCGCGCGAGTTTGGATCTCTCCTCGACCCTCCGCGTTGGCTTCAGCGGACGAGTTCCACTTTAACGATAGTTCGAACCCTTCGGTGGCGTAGTTATGCGCTCTCTTTCCGTATATCTTCGCGCATGACGAGCGATCGCGACTTCAGCCTTCGCCGCGCGGGGAGGGGTTTGTTTATCGTATGATTCCAGAGTGTTTACGTTAGTTTTCTGAGCCCAAGGACTTTGGTTTTTGGTTTCTTGTGAGTGATTTTTGTAGCAACTTCGTCGAGTCCCACCGTGTTCCCAAGCGAGTCCCCCCGAGTTCCCGAGTCTATACCCCGAGTCAACGAGTCAATACAAGTCAAGCACGCGCCTGAGCCACCCCCAGTCGCCTGCCACCACCTCCCACAAGCCTCCTTCCACACTTCCGCGCCCTCCGTGCGTCGTGCGTCGTGCGTCGATCACCATGCCCGTAGTCACCCCCGAGGAAAGCTCCATGAGCTCCCCGCAAGAACCGCATTCCGCGCTAGCTGCCGGCGCGCCCTCGCAGGCCATCACCAAGAGTGAGATGAGCCTTGCTCTGACAGCAGCTCGCTGAGGACGTCGCAAAGATGCGACGCGAAATGGGCTTGCCCGCCGCAGGCTCGCTCCTGCAGCAGGTGGAGGAGTTGTGGAATATCACAGGTTTGGGAGGCAGCCCCCCCCGAAGAGCGTCGGAGCCGGCAGCTCCCCCCCCCCCCCCCAAACCAGCCCCGCGACCGGGAGGATGGGGGGACGAGTGCGACGCACGGCGGCACAGGACGCACGGCAGCAGCTTCTCGGCTCGCCGCCCAGCAAACTCGGCGGGGAGGAGATGCGGAGGCTGGGGCATGGCCCTGGCCCCTCCTGCCTCTCCCTCGCTGGCTCTCGCGCCCCTGCCGGTCGACTGGAGCTGGCTAGGGGGTCCTGATCAGGGGGGCCCAAGGGGGAGGAGGGGTTGGTCAGAGCGACAAGCTGGCCAGCGCGGGCCAGGGCGTGCGATCTGTGCCCAGCTCTCTGGGACTCTGGGAGAGTCTGGACAGTCTGAGTGAGTCCCCCCGGCATGCCAAGAGGCAGCGCAGGGGGGTGGATGGTTCTCGCCCCCCATGACCCATGAGGGGAGTCGAGAGAGTTAGGGGGCGCGAGGCCCCCTCCATGGCGACCAATCATAAGATTAGTGCTTCCGAGTGATAGCGAGAGTGATGGTGAATTGTAGGTTCAGTTGCATCGTATGTCGTATGTATGCATGTATGCACATGCAACATGTAGTATGTGCTCTATGCACATACATGTACACGGGCGCGCCGGCCTTATTGGAGCGACACGGCTAGCGGGCGCGGGCTCGTCCTCTCCCTCTCATCGTCGCATGTGTCGTATTCCATACGAGGACAGACTTTTACTTCTAGCCTGTGAGCTATTTTTAGTCTCAAGGTCTCGTTGATGGGTATATCGCCTCTTCTCCTACTTTCTCTTGATGTCATCAAACGTTCCACGATTGTCGTCTGTCTTCTGTTATACCTCGGTCGCAGCTCCCCCAGCGAGGTCTGCCCTCGTTGTGCCGCCCCCCCTCTGTCGCATGTCCGTGCGCTGCTAAGTTGCCTTGGTGCCGACGCTTGGCCGTCCATCCAAGTGTGGTTAGTTTTCGCCCCGTTTGGTTTAGTTTGTGTGTCTCTGGCGATCAGCAACTTTTTGAGTCCCCGCGTTGTAGCCCCTCGTGTCTACCTTGGACCTAAGAAGCTCTCACTCTCATTCTCTCTATCTCCCACTAGCTCGCTAGCTAGCCTCGTCTCTACTCTCCGACGCCACGCGTTGCAATCCTCTGAACCTCAGTCTACCTCTCCGCTCGAAGCGCTCGATGGCAGACACTGACAGCTAGTCCTACCATGACCTTTCAGACATCTTCCCGTCAGCAACAAACAACGACTCTTTCACGGCCGCGTCAGCTGCCGGCTCGATCGAACGGCCCTCTGCCTACGAGCCTGTAGTCATCGCGTGTTCGACAGCATGGCGCCCGCGCCCGCCCCCGTGCGGGCCGCGCTGCGCGCGGCCGGCGGCCGGGAAAGGGGGTTTCTTAGCCGGAGTTTCTTAGCTGGGGCTCGACCCCAGTTTCTTACCGGGTCGGCGGCCGATTTCATGTTAAGCTTTCTTAATGCTGGGGTTTCTTTATGGTGCATCCATACTGTAGTCGCGCTCACGTACCTGCTTTTGCTTCTTGCTTGGCCTCTGCTGGCGGACGCGGGTCGCTTCATCAGCGACTGCTCCATGGAGGACTGGGGGGGCTACCTCAGCGGGGGGGGGGGGGGGGGGGCGAAGGAGAGAAGAGCCGCGCCGGCGCGCTCCATCGCAACCACGGCTATAAACTTAGTTGTTCTACCCTCTACCTCTACCCTCTCTCTACCTCTGCCTCTACCCTACCCGTATTCGAGACCATCCAAGCTGTGGCAGGATTCACGCCCGAAAAAAATAGAACGATACCAATAAGGAATAAGGAAATGTAAGGATAGACTTTTCGCCCACCCGAACGCAGCAACGCCGGA